>CM042216.1:9822474-10002474 GCA_023566465.1 Cottus gobio
CGACAAAATCCTCAATTGTCGGGCACGTTTTGGCAAAAGAAAGGTTGTGATCTTCAAAGAACGGGCAACATTTTTCCGAAAGGTCAACATCCAGCTTTCGCCACTTCATTGGATAAATTGTGAAGCACACAAGTTTTTTCACTCAGATGAATATACAGTCTACATTGGCTAAACTTAATGTTGGGCTCGTCCGGGATTTGAACCCGCGACCTCTCGCACCCTAAGCGAGAAGCATACCCCTAGACCAACGAGCCAAGAAAAGAGATCCTTGTTTGATGTCTGCCCGACCAAATCCTCCATTGTCAGGCACGTCTTGGGAATGAAAGGTTGTGATCTGGTCTGAAGGTCCGACATTCACAACCACATTTGTGAGCGGAAGCGGATTACTGAGCGTCTGACGGTAAGCGTATTGAATCACTTCCGGTTGACACTGTGTGTAGTCGATAACGTACTTGTCTCAGCTCCAGCTAATTGTGTGATATTCTTTAGTACAAGCGGCGGCTTGCCTGCTGTACATCTCTAAAGTTTAAACACTCGACTCTCTTCTTTTATCGACTCATTGCTTAAATCTAACTGTCATATTTTCACATCGTTAGTTCAGCTAACGCTAGCTACCCTGCTTTAGCTTAGCTGCTAGCAATGTCTTCCTCTTCTCTCCTTTCTACTATTTCTTGCTCAGTGTGTCGCATGTTTAGCTATTCGCCTGCCTCCTTTAATGATAACGATACATGTAATAAGTGTAGTTTATTTGCTAGGTTGGAGGCAGGTCTTAGTGGGTTAGATGCACGACTCCGCACCATCGAAGCTCAGACTTTAGCTACATTAGCCAGCCCCCCCTCCATAGTCGGTGCGGACCAACTAGCTTTAGCCTCTGTTAGCTTGAGCCGTTCCCCGGCAGCCCCCGAGCAGCCGGGATGCTGGGTGACTGAACGAAGGAAGCATAAGTCCAAGCGGCCCTCTGGGCACCGGCAGCCGTTTCGCGTTTCTGACCGGTTCTCCCCGCTCAGCGATACACCCGCTGAGAAACCAACTTTGGTTATCGGCAGCTCCGTGGTCAGGGCCGTGAAGGTAACAAAGCCGGGGACCACGGTCAAATGTATTTCTGGGGCCAGGGCGGGCGACGTTGAGTCTTATTTAAAACTGTTGGGTAAGAATAAACATAAATACAGTAAGATTGTAATACACGTCGGTGGTAATGACTCCCGACTTCGCCACTCGGAGGTCACTAAAATCAATGTGGAATTGGTGTATGCTTACGCCAAAACAATCTCAGACTCCGTAGTTTTCTCTGGCCCTCTCCCAAATGCGGTCACTGATGAGATGTATAGCCGCATGTAATCACTCCACCCTTGGTTGTCAAGGTGGTGCCCAGCAAACGATGTGGGCTTCGTGGATAACTGGCAGACATTCTGGGAGAACCCTGGTCTGATCAGGAGAGACGGCATTCATCCCACTTTGGATGGAGCACGTCTCCTTTCGGCAAATATGGCCAAGTTTATTGGTCAACTTTGTCCATGATTATTCAGAATTCAGACAAGGATGCAGAGTTGTAGTCTTACACCCTTCTCTGTATTTCCTTTAGGGCAGTTGCCCACCTTAAACTCTATAGAGACTGTGTCTGTTCCACGGCCACTTTTTAATGTAAAAGTTACTAATAGGGGTGTTATAGAACTGTAGAGAAAATAAATACTACATGTAACAATATGACAACACACACACTATATTAGTCACGTGGTAGATTCGAAAGTACTAAAAGGGTCATAAACCGCGCATGACTGAGAGACACACACACACATACTTCGGAACCCCCCCCTTTTGCAGCAGACTGAGGACTTGTCAATACATTAACATATACACCCTAGTCACGTGAAAAGAATGATAAGATGTGCCTCTTAGAGTAGTAGTAGTAATGAATAAAGTTAGATTCTTAGAGTGGCCAAGGATTAAGGCCGGGAGTGGAATCCCAGGGAGGACAAAGACTCCCTCAGTGGTCAGAAGGTGAAGAAAGGAATGTGAGCCTGAGTAGATAAACTAAACAGATAACGACCAGAGACAGGGAAACCAAACATGTATTGACAACAGTTGTAAATCGTGAGACTCTGCTCGACAACAGAGAAGAGAAGAAGGAAGAGCGATCGATCGGGATCCAGTGTGGGCGGAGTATGCTCAGTGATCCAATCAGGCTGCGCGACGAAGGATAGCGTACCGCCTGCAACACGACTCAGAGCCAATAGGATCCCTCGAGCTTCCAATACAAAACTTCAAGCGCACTCTCTGTTAGGGGCCTTTTGTGTGAGAAGCGAACTAGTCGTGACTGCCATCAGGTCCGTGCACGTATTACTGCCCGGAATGTGATGTTTCTGCCTTAAATTGAGTAAACACAGTGTGGTCCAACTTAAATTCTTTCGAGTGTTTTATTGCACCGTCGCCTCCTGAATTTATTGTTGTTTTCCGCACAACAAACTTGGTAGCAGAGGATGGTTTGACAACGATCTGAATTCGAGGACAAAGTTTTTAAACTTCTTTCCTCGCCCACCGGCGACGGAGACGGCGGAATCCTAGTCAGACGGACGACCCATCCGTGAAAGACCTTCCAGACTCGGACTCGGGAACAGATCACAGCCGCGGCTCAACTAAAAGGTAAAGCAGAGCCTATTTAATTGAAATCTGCATATTGTAGCATATGTTTAAACTAAATTTTGTGATCAGAAGTACCGAGTGTGAGTATGGAATGTATATAAAATACTAAATTGTGACACACTGTAAGGGCAGAGATAATACGTTATTTTATTGACTGTGCGGATTCATCACATTCTGTTATATTTGGCAATGTTTGTTTTCGGCTGTGTGATTTTAAGTGTGAATGAAGAGTATGCCAGGGGCACTCGGAATGAATGAACCTTAGAAGGTTTGGAAGGTTGCCAGGGGCCCACATCAAGTCGATAGCATTTCCCATTGGGACCCGGATGTGAGACCAGACCGTCAACCTGCAGGGCGACGGGCCTATATTATGAAGGGCAATGTTTGTTATTGGGCTTGAAAAGTGTGAAAGCAGAGTGTGAAAGGAGACAAGATATCTTGGAAGCAGGGCCACGGGATACTTGCCGAATATCAGGGATATTCGCCGAAGGATGCCAGGGGCCCTCGGAAAATCATTGTGCGCTGACGTGATTCTTGGAAGCAGGGCTTCGGGACTGACTAGTGGCATTGGCCTGGTCCAATAAAGACGTTCAGGGAACGTCGACCAGGTGGTTTGTACACAGCAGCATTGTTCACGGCAGACGCCGCCAAGGCGGGAGCACAGTACAGGGTGCTGTGTGGTCCGTGACAGGATCCTTGTACAAAGCTAAATGTGTGTGTAATGTGTAGCTTATAAAAGTGTGTGTTATAAAATATTATTGCGTAAGTGTGCTCGGTTATAAATAATGATTTAATGCAAATTGAGATTTCCGTGCTTTCCGCTACATCTGAAAACAGTATCAGACCACGTGATTGCAACAACCCGGTTACCATAGAAACAGTATAAGATTAGAGAGACTGGTAGTCTGTTGGATTCTGCTTACGAGTATAGAATTAAAAAAAAAGGAGAGTTCACATATAACACAGCAACAGACCACGACACACACAGACACATAGCTAACACCAGACTAACACAGATAGATGGCAACATCATTGTGGGCTTCTTTGTGTGTTTGTCTTAGTGTGTGTCAAAACTGATGTTGTGTTATGAGTAATAACGACGTACAGACATAGTGAATAAAACTAGATTCTGACTCAGAAAGTGAGGGTGCTGGTTGAATTGCAAGCTGAGAGCCCCGCCGTGGGTAAATAAATAAATAAAAAAATATATAAAAAAAAACATATAAGAAACCGATAACGCTTAGATTTTTGCAAATAGATATATATAACATATTCAAACTTATAGCCTGATATACTGTGTTGTTTTCACTTGCTGGTGGATTTTTCCTATTATCGTTTGGTTAATAATTATAAATTAATATAGAATAGGACTAAATAGAGCAGCAAAATGTCTTCATACGGAGAACAGTTAAAAGTAACGCTAAAAAAAGAAGGAAAATATAAGAAGGGTGAGGGAAAGATAGTGACAAAGTTAGTTGCTAGATGGGAAGAAGGTGGATGGTTGCCAAAGGCGGGACCACCGTCCAAACTTGAGTTGGACAAAATTTTGGCTGATTGTAAAGAAAGACACTGCCGCGCTGTGAAAAATGAGCAGGAGGAAGAGAAAGAAAGGAGGGGCCGTTTTGCTGCAAAACCAATGAAAGCAGGCAAGGCACGACAGGATGTGGAAACCACGGTCGCAAACACCATAGTGGCAAAGATGTGGAGAGACAGACAGGGGCAGGGCAAGGAGGAGGAACTAACACCAGAGGCCCAGCCCCTCCCCGAGAAGACAGCCTCCCTGTACCCGACACTTCAGCAGCCTCCCACAGCCCCACCCCCGCCATATGTGAACAGCACTAACCCACGCGCCCCCCTCCTGCTATACAGGCTTCACTCATGGGAGCTACAGTGAAGAAAGTGCTGTTGGATGTTGATGATGGAGGCATGCAGGACCAGATGTTAGAGGTTCTGGAAAACATTGAGGACAGATTGAAGCACCTGGAGGAACAACTAAGGTTGACGCAACGTACGCCTGCCTCTGCAGCGTCATTTTCCTCGTTTATACCCGGCCCTCACAGCACCCCGCACAACAACCCACTACCACCCAAGCCACAGCAATTGAATGAACAGCACTTCCTGGTGCCAGAGGAACCACCACGACACTCATCCATGTTCCCCCTGCTCCCAGACACTCAAGACCTGTTGGCGGCACTGACACAACAGCTCTACGTGGCCCCACAGTTTCCGCCAGTCCAGCAGCAGAAAAACTGGACTCAACAGAGACCATGGCAACCAAGAGGAAGAGGAGGACCCACCTCCTTTTACTGCTACAACTGTGGACAACCAGGTCACTACTCCAGGGAGTGTCTGGAACCCCGCCACTCCGGCACCCGCCCCCCATTGGAAGACTCGCCCACACCTGCACTAGCACCATTGCCGACAGTACCACCTACACCCCAGGTGACAATCCCACTCCAGCTGTTTATGGCACTACAGCAGCCGCAACAAAAACAACAGCAGTGGCAACAAAGATGGCAACCGAATGGTCGTGAAACAGGATCAAGGGGAAATACTGGAAGAGGATTCAGAGGCAATAGAGGAAGAGGTGGAGCAAGTGCCCCAGCGCTCTACTGCTACAATTGCGGCCGACCGGGTCATTTCGCCCGCCACTGTCCCATGCTGAATCAGCCTGGGAATCAGCAGCAGCAGACAGCAGCTGTAGGACCTCTTCCCCCTCAGCCGTCAGGGCCGCAAGACCCTCCCTCAATGCAAGCACTGCAGCAGTACTATCAGCAGCAACAATGACTCACCTCCCCACCGCACTCTTTTTCCGGTCTCACTGAACCTCTGCTCACGTTGACAATCAACAGCCAAGAACACCTTATGTTAGCAGACAGTAGAGCTATTTTTTCCTGTTTTACCACACCTCAAATTCTCTCAGACAATGGAACACACTTTAATAATAAACTGATGCAAGAAGTAGAGGGAAGCCTGGGCATTGTACATAGTTTTGGCTCAGTGTATCATCCTCAATCCCAGGGATTGGTGGAAAGAGCAAATCAAACGTTGAAAGCTAAGATAGCTAAAGTCTGTGCAGCCACCAAAATGACATGGGTGGAAGCTCTCCCTTTGGCCCTCATGGCTATGAGATCAATAGGAGGGGGGGAGATACGCATCTTTCACCGCATGAGCTTTTAACTGGTCGGGTGATGCCCGGCCCACCCAGGGATGGAGGTCATATGCCATCCCTGGATGTATGTCAGATTGAGATGACTATATGCATGAGCTAACATCTCTGGTCTCAGCCCTCTCTACCCAGGTGGCGAAAGCACTGAAAAAACCACTGGCAGCAGAGAAGGAGCCAACCATTAAAGTAGGTGACTGGGTCAGGGTCAAGGTTCACAAGAGGAAGTGGACTGACCCCAGGTGGACTGGACCGTACGAAGTGAAGGAGGTTACTTCACACTCGGTCCAGGTCAGGGGAAAAACAGGAGCCCCCTGGCATCACCTGACACATTGTGCCCCAGCTCCTAACCCAAACAGAACACTCTAGGAAGTGCGTGCTGATTTAGCACAGCATATCAATTAGACAATGGGGAATTCATTTCCCTCTTTAAGAACAGATGTGTGTTGTTTGCTTTAAAAAACGTTGTATATGTCTCGGCTGAGACAGAATGGTGTGCTTGGTTTAATGTACATGTATGTGTCATAGAAGAATCATAGATGAATGAGATAGTGTTGAAAAGTGTATGAATGCAACCACACACTGAACTTGACAATTTGGTGA
This sequence comes from Cottus gobio, assembly GCA_023566465.1. Taxonomy (NCBI): domain Eukaryota; kingdom Metazoa; phylum Chordata; class Actinopteri; order Perciformes; family Cottidae; genus Cottus; species Cottus gobio. The sequence goes on from CM042216.1 coordinate 9,828,884, forward strand.
ACCTTACGTGATCTTTGTGGTGAGTTGATGTTGAAGAATAGTGATTTGAACAAAGGACCAGACTTTTCTCTGGGACCCCTGGGATGATCCCCCCTCTCTGCTCACATGAGGCCTCACTAAAAAGGTAATGGCAAGGACCTGTTGATAACCGAACCTTGCATAGGTAGATCTAGGACAATTTAGTTGTGAGCAGGAAGGGATGGTCTGACAAGGGAATAAATTATTAGTGTAACAATTACATAAGGATAATGTTCAAATAATGAAAGTGGTGCAGTCAATCATCAGTAGTGGGCGGATAACATAATAAAGAGTACTTAAATAATAATAAAATAAATAAGGTAACGAAGTAGAATACGATAAAAAAACTGAGCAAAATCATTTCTTGATTGTTGACGCTGGTGACTGTGTGAGATCTGAAAGGGGGTCATGCAATGCTGGTGGAGCCTTCCTCTGATTTATACGGTTAAAAGGATTTATGGAGTTTCCTCATAGTCAGGGTGAATAAGCCCAAAAAAAAAAAAAAAAAAAAAAGAAGACTGACGATGCTCTCACACAGCTATGATTGACATATCATTTTTATTTCAGACTCAAAATATTAAGCCGGGCAAAGTGAGCTTTTAAGAAGTAGAGAAAACTAAAAAAGACTACGTTGGTAGTGTTGTGCTATATAAACTTTGAATTGGATTAAAAGTATGTGTAAAAGTTGGAGCAGGGTCAAGCCTGTGCAGCCAGTCTACTAAGTCTTATCGTAGGGATAAGAGGTATGTGGGAGGAGGACAGACAAACTGTCCAAACAAGGGGAGGAGTGGATGCAGCTGGGGATTCCTGAGAAAGGCAGTTTCAGCTGCAACAACTGGAGCAGCTCGGAGTGTGTGTGGAGCGGAGAGAGGAGGGGCAGCAGAAAGTAAGAAAAAAATTTTAAAAAAAAATGAGTTTAATAATAAATAACATTAATGTGAATGGATGGAAAAGAATGCACTGCTAAACCGTGTCCTTCTTTGTCCGAGGTACATGGTCACGAGGATCCTGATCTGGACTCCGTGCCGCCTCTATATGCTCTAAAGGGGAAAGCCGTCCAACCACCAGTCCGAAGAGGAAAAGAACCGACCCTTCACATGGAAAGCTGAGCTGGAACCATGCCAGGACACACCCAGAGCCTGCTTGCCCCTCTCCGAACCCCAGGTTGAGATGATGCCCATGGGGAAGAAAAGACATTGAAGACGTGAAGAATCATGGGATAAGCCCAAAGATAAACTGACTGAGGTTGAAAGAACTCTTCTCTATTTTGTTGGAGAATGCAGGCCAACAGGCCACCTGATGAGCAGAAGGCTCAAACTGGACATTGACAAAATTGCAGTTGTGTTTTCGAACAAGATTTCCACCCGAAAGAGAAGAAGGGGGCAGGCAGAGGAAGAACTGAGGGCCAGAGACTTTGACCCACATGAACCAGAGACTTTGTGTGCCACCTGTGGCAAAGCTGGACATCGGTGAAGGGACTGCCCACAAGCTCCGTGGAATAAAGACAGGACTGGTGGGAGGACCCGGCAACAATCCGACTGAGGGGAGCGGAAGGTGGCGGGACGGACCCCAGGGAAGGACCACGGGACGCACACACAGCTCAACACACAGGGTGAGCAAATTCTGATTGGGATTATGACAAGCCTGTTTATGCAATACACACATTAGAAGTTAGGTACACACACACAAACATATATATTTGAATGAAAATGAAGGTTTTAGAAAATGACCATAAGTCATATTAATTAACTATTAAAAGGTAAATATGTTCCATTTTTGGTTGACTCAAGAGTCACTCAGTTTAGTTTCCATTGGTGCTGCCATATACATTTATCAGGCCGAGAATGCTGCTGCTGTCTCTGTTTCTCTGTCTTCTGCACAATCTGAGTTGTTCAAGGGGGAGTTTCTGCATGTTGGAAAGGAGTGAAGGACGTGGCTGGTTGGCTGAGCATGCAGACTCTGCTTCCTGAAATGAGGCCTACAGAGGATCCTGTGAACCGATACAGTGTGAAAGGCAAAGTATACAAAACAAAATGTACATTACTAACAGTAAAAAGAGAGTTATTCAACTTATGTTTAATCAAAACATAGACACCATGGGGTCTAATGTTCCATCTGTCGACATGGCTGAGCTGTCTGAGGTGCCCACCTCTCTGTGGTCTGCGCATGAATATGACGTAGGACCGATGAGGAGTGCGACACCGCTGGTGGTTCACCCAAAATCTGATTTCAGGCCAGGTGATGAAGGTTTTGCGGGCTCCCTGGTGGTCTCCATACATGTTACCCACAGTCAACAATCATTTCCAATGTACAATGAGGGAATCTGTGGAAGGGAATCTCAAGGTGTATTATTCCTCCTCAGTAAAACCTACACAAACACTGAGTTACTGTAGCAGAAATTAAAAAGAAGTCTAAAACACGTGAGACATCTTTCCCTCTCCTCAAAGGAGGAAGAGGTTTTGAAAATAATTGAAAAGAACTCATGGTCAAAAGGGGGAGTAGAGCATGTGACAATATCCAATACAACCAGAGGCTGCTGAGAGAATAATACCAGTAGATGAATAATCTTTCTTTAGAATCAGAGGTATTGTAAAAGTCCCACCAGCCCTTCTCAGATAATGGCTGCTAAACTAGCTGAAGTTGAACCTCCACAGTGGAGACAGATTTTACTTTATGGTGATATTCTGGTATGTTCCAAAACACAAGATAAGTGCAGAGAAGACACTCCGGCACTATTGACATTACTAGGGGAACAATGACATAAAGTAAGCAAAAATAATAAATACTGGTAGATCATAAGCTAGGGAAATTGTTTGTCTCTAATGAAAAATATTCAATGTGAACAGAAAGAATGTACAAGGTCACAGTGGACAAAGGGCCTCTGTCTGAGCCTGTGAACCTAGCTAGATGAGAAACAGTTTGTCAGGTGCGTGAGGGAGTTATAATGAATCTTCTTCCTCCATCCTCCTCCTTAACATTCCTGATTATGTGGGAGGATGTCTGCTGTATAGAAACAGGATCTGGATTGAACTGGTCTGGTCAAGCCCAATGACCCTGGTGTTCCTCTGTGAAGGGGTGTTGCTTTTAGTATATATATAAATATGCATGTGATTTTCTATCTCTTCGAAGAAGAACTCTCATGAACCGCTTGATAACTACTGTTTTGTCAAAAGAACCTCCTCCCCCTCCGTACTAAGCAGCTCATCCATTGCTCTCGCTGGGGGCCACAGATGATGATCCGCTCTCCGCCTGAGGTAGATATGTCACAATAGATTATCACACCAAGTGGGTGTGAGAAGGGGGATTTGTAAATAAAATAATCATGTTTGAACAAATAACCACTATAATGTAGGTAAGAATAGAAGCCTTTTGCTTTCCATTGTTAGTAGAGACACTCAGTCATGAATGTAGTGGGGAAATGTTAGAAGTTGCAGACGGTGCATATTTTCACTGATAAAGCAGGAGAAGGGAGGATAGGGAGAAGGAATGTGAGATGACACACACACACACATACATCTAAATAAACTGTCCAGTACATTATGAGCAGAGAGCATATTGGTGACAAAGTTTAAGATGTTTGTTGGCAGGAATGTAAGAAGAATGGAGATGACCATCCCCCGACCATTTGGACCACGTGGGTCGTAAAGAGAAAGCCTTGGAATGCACCAAGGGGGGAAGGACCATTCAACTATCATTAGCACACCAACTGCTGTCCGCATATCAAAGAGAGAGCATCCTGGATTCATCACACCTACTGCAAGAAGGTGCATAGGTTGTCTGCAGAAAACTGCATTACTGAGGACTCCTAAGCGGGCACCCATCTCCTCTGTGGTGAAGTCTGGTTACAAAGGGAGGTGAAACCAATAGGGACACTTGTCTCAACCCAGTGAAGAAATCATCAAACACCCAGAGGCTTAGGGAGTGTCTGTTTATCAAGGGGAGCTCAGTGTTGATTTTAGAAGTAGAAACTGGTTAACAACTATTGACAATAGCCAAAAGGAATTGTTAATTATACTCGTGATGCTGAGAAAGGCGGAGTCTGTACAATGTTTGGATTTGCCTGTTTTACTTTCATCCCAAGCAACACAGCTCCTGATGGATCAGTGACCAAAGCGCAGACTGGTCTTACGGCATTGAGTCACCACCTTGCAGGGAATGCTGGGATTGATGATCCCATCACAAGCTGGTTGGACAGTATGTTTGGAAAAGGAAATGCATTTCTGTCCATAATAACCACACTTTGTCTTGCCACTACAGTCATGATCCACTGAGGATGCTGCTGCAGCCATGGACTTCTGCAGAAATTGATTGAAGCTACCTTAAAAAAAAAAATAAAAAAAAAAAAAAAACATTCAAGGGAATCAATTAAGAATTGAAGAAATAAGCTTTTGATTGATGTATCTGTTTATCAAGGGGGGACATGATTAAGTCTGTGAGTAAATGACTTGTGAATGTTGTTGCACACCTTGCCTGTACCCTCATGAGTAGACTCATCATCGCCGCATTGTCCAAAGGAAAATCACCCCATCACCATACAGCAGCGGCTTATCCTCTGCTCGCAGTGGACTTGGAAGAGGAGCAGTGGGATGAGTCATCGATAATAGACAGTTCACGCTAGTATTGGTCACACCTTGCAGGTGTGAAAAGGGGGAGATCGATTTTCATTCTTTATTGTTTGTTTTTCTTTTGTTTCTTGCCTGTTGTATTGCATTACGCCTTAAATGATTATCACACCTAGCAGGTGTGAAAAGGGGGATTTGTAGAGAAAATAAATACTACATGTAACAATATGACAACACACACACTATATTAGTCACGTGGTAGATTCGAAAGTACTAAAAGGGTCATAAACCGCGCATGACTGAGAGACACACACACACATACTTCGGAACCCCCCCCTTTTGCAGCAGACTGAGGACTTGTCAATACATTAACATATACACCCTAGTCACGTGAAAAGAATGATAAGATGTGCCTCTTAGAGTAGTAGTAGTAATGAATAAAGTTAGATTCTTAGAGTGGCCAAGGATTAAGGCCGGGAGTGGAATCCCAGGGAGGACAAAGACTCCCTCAGTGGTCAGAAGGTGAAGAAAGGAATGTGAGCCTGAGTAGATAAACTAAACAGATAACGACCAGAGACAGGGAAACCAAACATGTATTGACAACAGTTGTAAATCGTGAGACTCTGCTCGACAACAGAGAAGAGAAGAAGGAAGAGCGATCGATCGGGATCCAGTGTGGGCGGAGTATGCTCAGTGATCCAATCAGGCTGCGCGACGAAGGATAGCGTACCGCCTGCAACACGACTCAGAGCCAATAGGATCCCTCGAGCTTCCAATACAAAACTTCAAGCGCACTCTCTGTTAGGGGCCTTTTGTGTGAGAAGCGAACTAGTCGTGACTGCCATCAGGTCCGTGCACGTATTACTGCCCGGAATGTGATGTTTCTGCCTTAAATTGAGTAAACACAGTGTGGTCCAACTTAAATTCTTTCGAGTGTTTTATTGCACCGTCGCCTCCTGAATTTATTGTTGTTTTCCGCACAACAGAACATAACCTCATAAAGGTTAACACCACTATTGCAACAGTGCAACATTGTAGGAGAATTAAATGTGGACTCCTGAATGTTAGGTCTCTGTCTTCGAAAGCTGTTTTAGTAAATGAGTTAATATCAGACGGTCACATTGATGTATTCTGTTTGACTGAGACCTGGCTGAGACCTGGGGAATATGTCAGCCTGAATGAATCAACGCCTCAAAGTCATTTAAATACTCACATTCCTCGAGGCACCGGTCGAGGTGGTGGAGTAGCTGCCATATTTGACTCGGGCCTGTTAATAGGCCCTAAGCCTGGATTGAACTGCAGCTCGTTTGAAAGCCTTGTTTTGAGTCTTTCACATCCGAGCTGTAAAACGGCGCAGCCAACTCTGTTTGCTGTAGTATACCGGGCACCTGGTCCGTATTCAGAGTTTCTATCTGACTTTTCTGAGTTTTTGACAAGTTTGGTCCTTAAGACTGACAAAGTTATTATTGTAGGTGACTTTAATATTCATGTGGATGTTAGCAATGATAGCCTTAGTATTGTATTTATGTCATTGTTAGATTCGATTGGCTTCTGTCAAAGAGTACATAAACCAACTCACTGCTTTAGCCACACCCTCGACCTTGTTCTTACATATGGTGTTGATGTAGAGCATTTGGTGGTTTTTCCGCAGAACCCTGTTTTGTCAGACCATTGTCTTATAACCTTTGAGTTTGTGCTGCCGGTGTGTGTGCTCTCTGATAGAAGTTTTTACACCAGAGTTATAACTGATGTTGTTATTGATGAATATAAGAAAGTGATTCCTTCTGTATTTAATTCATTACCATGCCTCAATATAATAAATAACTCCGATGCTAACTGCAGTCCATCCCAGATTGATCATTTAGTTGATAGTGCTACAAGCTCACTAAAAATGACACTGGACTCGATAGCCCCTCTAAAGAAGAGGATCATCAAACAAAGAAGGCTCGCTCCATGGTATAGCCCTCAGACCCGCATACTGAAGCAAGCATCACGGAAGCTGGAAGGTTTATGGCGTTCCAACAAACTAGAGGAATCCTGGTTAGTCTGGCGGGACAGTCTGACAACCTACAAGAGGGCCCTCCGTAATGCCAGAGGAGCCTACTATTCATCAGTAATAGAGAGGAACAAGAACAACCCCAGGTTTCTGTTCAGCACTGTGGCCAGGCTAACGGAGAGTCACAGCTCGGTGAAGCCGTGTATTCCTACGGACCTCAGCAGTGATGACTTCATGACCTTCTTCAATGACAAGATTCTGGCCATCAGAGGCAGGATTGGCGATCTCCTGCCCCCAGCTACTGGCTGTTTATCCTCAAGTGGACTGGCCTCGGCGGCGGCTGTGGGCCCTGATGTGTGTTTGGATGGCTTTCTCCCTATAAGCCTGGACCAACTGTCTTCAACCGTTTCTGCATCCAAATCGTCTACCTGTCTCCTGGACCCCATCCCAACGACACTGCTGAAGGAGGTTTTGCCTTTGGTCGGCACCGCTTTGCTGGATATTATTAACGGTTCTTTACTAACTGGTTATGTGCCACAGTCGTTCAAAATGGCTGTAATTAAACCTCTACTCAAGAAGCCAACTCTCGATCCAGAGGTGTTGGCCAACTATAGACCTATCTCTAACCTGCCCTTCCTGTCTAAAATTCTGGACAAAGTAGTTACAAATCAGTTATGTGACTTTTTAGATAGCAATAGTTTATTTGAGGACTTTCAGTCCGGATTTAGAAAGCACCATAGCACAGAGACAGCTTTAGTGACAATTACAAACGACCTTTTAGTTGCATCAGATAGGGGACTTATAACCGTTCTAGTTCTGTTAGACCTTAGTGCTGCATTCGACACCATTGACCATGACATTTTATTAGAAAGACTAGAACAGTTGATTGGTATTAAAGGTACAGCACTAGGCTGGTTTAAATCATATCTATCAGATCGATCTCAGTTTGTATATGTAAATGATGTGGCCTCGGTGAGCACGGGTGTTCAAAATGGGGTACCACAGGGCTCCGTCCTTGGTCCAATTTTGTTCACCCTTTATATGCTTCCGTTAGGCAATATTATCAGGAAACACTCAATAAAATTTCATTTCTACGGCGATGATACCCAGCTATATATATCGATCAAGCCAGATGAAACCAGCCAGGTGGCTAAACTTCAAGCATGTCTTAAAGACATACAAACCTGGATGACCTGCAACTTCCTGATGCTGAACTCGGACAAGACTGAGGTTATTTTGCTTGGCCCAGAGCCACTGAGAAATCAATTATCGAATGATATTGTTTCTCTTGATGGCATTGCACTGGCGTCAACCACCACCGTGAGGAACCTGGGAGTTGTCTTTGACAAAGACTTGTCCTTCGGTTCCCACGTGAAACAGATCTCAAGGACTGCCTTCTTCCACCTACGCAACATTGCAAAGATCAGGCACATCCTGTCTCGAAGGGATGCAGAAACATTGATCCACGCATTTGTTACCTCAAGACTGGACTACTGTAACTCTGTATTATCAGGCTGCTCTGCTGGGTCTCTCAGGTCTCTACAGTTGATCCAGAATTCTGCAGCCCGTGTGCTAGCGAGAGTTAAGAGGAGAGATCACATTACTCCTGTATTGGCTGATCTCCACTGGCTTCCTGTAAGACAGAGCATTGTATTTAAAGTCCTTCTTCTTACATATAAAGCCTTAATTGGTGATGCACCATCATATCTTAGGGAGCTTATAGCACCATATTGTCCCACCAGAGAGCTGCGCTCAATGAATGCGGGGCTACTTGTGGTTCCTAGAGTCTTAAAAAGTAGGATGGGGGCCAGAGCCTTCAGTTATCAAGCTCCCTTTCTGTGGAACCAGCTTCCACTTTCAGTCCGGGGGGCAGACACAGTCACCTCATTTAAGAGTAGACTTAAGACTTTTCTCTTTGACAGTGCTTATAGTTAGGGCTGGCTCAGGTCGGACCTAGGGTCCAGCCCCTAGATATGCTGCCATAGGCCTAGACTGCTGGGGAACATTTTAGGATACAATGAGCTCCTCTCTCCTGTTCTCTCTCTCCTCCTCTTCCCCTCCTCAGGTGCTCCTGGGGTGCTCCTATGGACTTATATTGCCAGGGAGCATCTTAGGGAAACACCGAGGGATTTATATCTTCTTCTCCCTCTCATTTTCTCCTCTCTATACTTCTAGATAAATGAATGTCTCTTTAATGCTCATTACTAACTCTACTTCCTCTCGGGAGCCTTTGTGCTCCCTCTCCTCAAGCGTCCATGGATCGTGGCTGTCTGAAGCCGGTCCTGTTCCCTTCCATGGCGGCCCTGCTAATGCCCTTCATCTTCACCTCCGTCTGCTGTCGTGGATCATAGTCATCTGGGTCGTGGCCATGCCTACTACTCATGAATAATTTCTGTGACATCCATTGAATGTGCTGTAACTCTGTTATGTTGATTCTGTACACATGACATCTATTGCTTCCGTCCATCCGGGGAGAGGGATCCTCCTCTGTTGCTCTCCCTCAGGTTTCTTCCCCTTGTTTTTTAGTGGGAGTTTTTCCTGATCCGATGTGAGGTTCCGGGACAGGGATGTCGTATGTGTACAGATTGTAAAGCCCTCAGAGGCAAATTTGTATTTGTGATTTTGGGCTATACAAAATAAACTGAATTGAATTGAATAGAATTGATCTTCAAACAACGGGCAAAATTTTTCAAAAGCACGACAATCCAGCTTTCGCCACTGCATTGGATAAATTGTGAAGCACACAAGTTTTTTCACTGAGATGATTATACAGTCTACATTGGCTAAACTTAATGTTGGGCTCGTCCGGGATTTGAACCCGGGACCTCTCACACCCAAAGCGAGAATCATACCCCTAGACCAACGAGCCAAGAAAAGAGATCCTTGTTTGATGTCTGGTTGACGAAGTCCTCCATTGTCAGGTATGTCTGTGAGGGTTAAACCCTGTTTCGGATTAAGAATCCAACTGTTTTGTTACTTTAAGAAACAATCTGACTAACCGAGTCTAGTAACTAGACTAAAACTAACAAATTACTAACTAACTAATCTGACTAACCCCCACGAGACGTCCCGGGTCAAAATCCCCCACAATTGGCCAGGTGTGTAGGCGGGCAAATAAGTATGATTTGTTCAAATTACTAAAGTTCTCTCTCTTTTATTATGCAACTGCTTCTTTGGAAGGATCGGGGAGCTAAGATGAAGCCGTAATAAGCTTTTCATGCCTACCGAGGTCTTACTTGCAATTATCACTAACATGTCTTTTACAAGTTTACCAATGCCCAGCAGTTTCATTATTGAAACTCCACCAAAAATAAGAATAGTGAGTGCAAGAGACAGTTGTTCTTTGTAAATGACACAGCCAGTCGAAGCAGACACCGGATGTGTAAAGCAAGCCTGTCTTTACTTATGGACCTAATTGGACCCCCTTAGGATTGCGGAGATGATATTGTACTCCTCATTTATGCAAATTAACTATTTAATACAATTTTTCATTAAATTTGTTAATAAGATTTGTGTTTCTTTCATGATAAACCTTTTTGGTTTTGTGACCCAGTTGCTGTTCCATAAGTGCCACCCTTAATAATGATGATAATAATAGGGTGACAGTGGTTAGCAGGTTTGTCTTTCAATCAGAGAATCACTGGTTCGATCCCTGGCTCCTTCAGCAAGACACTTAACCCTAGTTGCTCACTGTTGCTGTGTCTACAGTCTACTGTATAGCATGTAAGTCGCTTTGGATAAAAAGCGTAATGTAATAATACGTTTTATTTGTATAGTGCTTTGAAAGGTACCCAAAGGCACTTCACGTGGTAAAAACAGAAACAATGAAAGCAATAACAATATCAACAAGAGAGATTAAATAACAGTATGAAACAAAAACAAAACACACATATCTCACATGGCAGGTTCAAAGCAGATTTGAATAGATAAGTTTTAAGTGCAGTTTTGAAAGTGGCGAGTGATGGAGAATGTCAAAGGTGCTGGAAAAAAATACTCATGGAAATGCATTGACAATACTAAATGAAGTTTGTTTGTTTTTCTGTCCAAATATTTCTTATTCTTGACTGTAATGAACATTGCAGCCTGTAAGAGCCGCTAGCCTTGCTTTGGACTTCCCCTGTAAGAGCCATTCAATCATGATGCTAGTCAATTGCATCACAACCCTTTTTCCCTTCCTCTTGTTCTCTCTTTCACTTTCTTTCACAGACACATAAACACACACACACACACACACACACACACGCACGCTGTCCTTTGCCTCAATAAATATATGTCATTACACATTGGTCATCAATATATATGACTAGTGTGTCATGATAGAGAGGTGATATGGTTGACTGGTTTAAAGCAATTATTCTCTGGCTGATTATTGGCAGGTATGGACTATACAGGATGTGTGTGTGTGTGTGTGTGTGTGTGTGTGTGTGTTTGAATGAGGTTTGAAACAATTCAGCACACTAACATCAAATGTCTCACTAGCGCCTGTCGGAAACATCTGAGATCTGACCTAACCTCTGAACGCACAGCAACAATTTACATTGAGTCACAATGAAGATACAGGCGTTACACACGTATAACATAGACCCAGCGCTGGTGGGGCTTCTTTCATATATAAGTGGCGTTCATATGAATTGACAGAGGCCTGTGGCTACCTCCAGACCATGGAAACAAAAGCTCTCTTCCTAGGGCTGTCTAGTTGGTAGTGCCAGACAGCAAAGGAACATTCACATGCAGAGGAGGGTTGGGTTGGAAGCGCACCCTGCTAAATCGATTTGGTCTCTCCTACATCCATTCAATCATAGTGTGTGATGTCATGTGCAAAGGCTGGAGCCCCGAGTCGATCTGGTGCTTACTCCGGCCATAAAGAACAACAATCAGACATGTTTTAAATACCCATAGATTAGCTTTACGTTTGAGTGTGTAGTAGTGAGTAGCCAAGGTGCTGATCCTACTGCTAACGAGCTGTAACACACATCACCAGTGTGTAGCTTATGTGTATGCTTTCTTACCTGAATAGTATTACTTTTCTTCACAAAGGAATGTTTATGAAATTATATTAAGCAATAATCAGAATATATGATATTTATAAAGATCTTTTGCATAATGGATGTTGACTCACACAATTGCTTCACACACAGCACCCCCCACTTGAAACATGGTCCCATGGATATATATTTTTCTTTTGCATTGCAAGCCCAACAAAATAAATAACTTGAACTCTGTTTGAGAAAATGGACGTGTGGCACGGAGTATGTGAAACGTGTTAATTGCAAGGTTCTCACGGGAAATGGGCGAGAATCGGCAGCCATCAACAGTCACTCCCTCTACTGTCAGAGTTTTGCGTTCTGTTTTCTCGCAACATAGTCCGCCCCTTGAGAGCAATAACTTGATCAAAGGCATCGATGGAAGCAGGTGTCTTAAAATGTGGGCAGTCTCAGACATCCCATTGATTGGCAAGCCTGCCTCACTTTTAGTACTCTCCACTTTTTGACAATTTAAAATGAGCCAGGAACAGTCTTGAGGCCTAATCTGGGTTAGTTTAGCTCTCATAATAATATAATCCCTTATTAGTCCCGCAGTGGGGAAATTTATTCTCTGCATTTTAACCCAGCCTCGTGAAGCGCCCGGGGAGCAACTGGGGGTTCAGTGTCTTGCTCAAGGACACTTTGACATACAAACTATGGGGAAATCAGTAGTTGAACCTGCAACCTTGTGGTTTCAGGACAACCACTCATACCCATGAGCTATAGCCACCCCTTCTCTTTTCCCTCTCCTCCTGGGGCGGTCGCACCTCCCACTGCGACGCTTGGCTCGGCTGGTCTGACTGGGCGGACAGAAGATGCCGTGAGCAGTGATCATCGCAAGGTCTGGTGCACTTAATCTAAACTCCACGCTTAATTGTTCAATGCCTATGAGTGTTTTTCTGCCATTGGTATACGTGTTTCAGTGACAAAGCCGGAAAAAAACAAAACAATTGAAATACAAAATATAGAATTATATGTTGTATAAATATATAATATATTATCTTATACAGTAAATGTAAAATAAAATATGTAGCATAATTTAAAAGAGCTTTTACTGTAATTTATACAGCTATCAATCCCATTTCAATGAAGCCATGGAGTGTGATATTTTGTTTTGTTTTCCTTTCAATTTAAGCTTACATGTGAGCTTAGCTGTGGCATTTACAAGGTGAAGGCACAATGCATTATTGTGCTGAATCGTTTGACCCCTCATAGAGTGTGCATGTGTCTGTGAGATAGAAAGAGAGAGAGAGAGTGTCTGTGGATGCACCTTAAAAGGATGCTGATAATTAGCAGTATTGATAGTGTTAGCCAATTAGCTAACTTGCCCTGAAGAGCACTGAGCAGCGATGGAACGGGCAAGGGAGCCATTTGTCTTACCGAGGCCAGGCTAGTGTGGAGTGTGTATACTCCAGAGAGCATGCACACACACAACAAAGAACCGAACAGAAACGGGTACGGAATCAAGAAGTAGCTCATACAAAAACTAATGATACCATGATACCAGCAAATACATGTTCATTCCCACACACACACACACACACACACACACACACACACACAAAACATGTCGCCGTAATTTAAACCATTTAGCTCCATTCTCTAATTTGTTTTTTTAGTACAATCAAATAAAATTGAAAAATCAAGAAACAGAAGAGAAATAAAAGGTTGTATTGGCTACTGCTATTAAGTTGCAAAATGAAAATCCCAAAAGTCAAAGAAAATGATATTCCCATAAAACAAAACAATATTCTCATTTATAGTTCAATGTTGTTCTGGTTTGCACTCACAGTTTTGAACAAATGCAAAAAAAACATAAACTTTAACAAAAATACTTATTTGTGTTGAGTAAAAACATTGTGTTTGATTAAAACACACGCAATTTAAGTTACAAAAGTGTTAGTAATTTAAATAAGTCAGTCACAGACAGCAGCCTCCTGAGTGAAAGGCCTGTGTTGATTCACCAATTCACCCCAAACCCCATCAGTATGTAGATTTCTGCAGACTATGATTACGGAAATGTATTAGTGATATGTCCAAAAACAAACCGGTCATGTCATTTTGAGGAGAGTTCGCTGTGTGTGCGTGTAAAGGCCAGTTCGGAAGTGGACTCTTCCTGGAAGAGGTAACCTTTCGTAGCGAAGACAGAAACTCACTACGACAGCCCGAGGAAGAGCGCCCTAGGAACATGCACTCACATGAATGCCCACACACAAACACACCTTTGATGGCTTACATTGTAAACAAAAAAACATATTCAATCTCACACCAGCCCTGTCGCCGACAAAAATTAAGTTTCCATACAACTAAACTGCTATTTCAATTACCTATTGTATTTATTTCTGGACAAAACAAAACAAAAAAGCAATGTAACTAGTACTTTGACTTGTTGAGGCAACCTCAATTCTACATTCACACTGAAACACAAACAGCAGTCTTTTGGGTGAAAGCCCTGCTGCGTCTTGTGGCACATCCATCACCAACACTTGCTAACATGGACTTCCGCCAATTCATTAGTAACTTGTTCTTAATATGTCAAAAGCAAACATAATCCAAGACAAAATATTTTTCTCACCAAATGTCATTCCTAATGTCGTTTTGTTGCGTAGGAATGCAGTTTTTAGGAGACAGGGCTGCACAAACACATACACAGAAGAAAAAAAATCACCTGGGCTGCCAATGAGGGGGAAAAACGCTATTTGACCACTCGGACTGATGAAAAACAGAAGCTTGGATCGGGGCCATGCACTCAGTCACACACACGCACACAAAATCCCACCCACAAGCCCATTCTTAAAACTCAATCATTACATTACATTACATTTAGCTGACGCTTTTATCCAAAGCGACTTACAATAAGTGCATTCCACTATGAGTACAAACAAGAATCAGAACAACAAGAATCAAGAAGGTACAATTTCATCAATAAAGTTCAACTACAAAGTGCTATCAATAAGAGCCATTCCAGTGCCACTAAAGTGATACTTTCTTTATTCAAGGTACAGTCGAAAAAGATGTGTTTTTAGTTTGTGAAGGAAGATATAGAGACTTTCTGCTGTCCTGATGTCACTGGGGAGCTCATTCCACCATTGAGGAGCCAGAACAGCGAATAGTCGAGACTTTGTTGAGTGTTTTGCTCGCAGTGACGGAGCTACAAGCCGATTGGCAGAAGCCGAGCGGAGCGCACAAGCTGGGGTGTACGGTTTAACCATGTCCTGGATGTAGACTGGACCTGCTCTGTTCACAGCACAGTACGCCAGTAACAATGTTTTGAAGCGGATGCGGGCGACCACCGGTAACCAGTGAAGGGCGCGGAGTAGTGTGGGTGAATTTTGGGAGGTTAAAGACCAGTCAAGCTGCTGCATTCTGAATGAGCTGCAAAGGTCAGATGGCACCAGCAGGTAGACCCGCCAGTTGGGTGTCATCAGCATAGCTATGGTAGGAAAAGCCATGCGAGCAAATGACAGAGCCAAGAGAGTTGGTGTACAGAGAGAAGAGGAGAGGACCCAGGACGGAACCTTGAAGGACCCCAGTAGTGAGAGGACAAGGCTCAGACACAGATCCTCTCCAGGTTACACGGTAGGTGCGATCGCTGAGGTAGGATGAGAGGAGGGAGAGCGCAGTGCCTGAGATACCCAGGTCCTGGAGGGAGGAGATGAGGATCTGGTGGTTCACTGTGTCAAAGGCAGCAGAAAGGTCTAGATGGATAAGGACAGAGGAGAGAGAGGCTGTTCCAGCAGTGTGAAGCTGCTCAGAGACAGCAACGAGGGCAGTCTCTGTTGAGTGGCCTACCTTGAATCCAGACTGGTGAAGGTCCATAAGGTTGTTCTGATGGAGGAAGGACTTGGTTAAAGATAGCCCGCTCCAGAGTTTGGGAAAGACAGGGAAGGAGAGAGACAGGTTGTAGTTGTTGACTTCTGATGGGTTGAGAGTGGGTTTCTTCATAGTCGGGGACCCAAAGTCTCAAAAGCTCAATAAAATGGGTTGAACCTGACATGGTCTGCCATACTTTTTATTTGTGTTTTTTCTGTTAAGTTTGACCCTAAGAACCAATAATTGGAGGGTCTGCTCTGCCGGAAATATCGCGGAAAAAAATTGTGGCCACTTTAGTGTATGCACCCTTTATTTTTTATCAGAAAAATGTGAAAAATGTTTTTTTCCCTCAAATCCTCAGTGGGTTGGGTAGGCTGTCAATGAATGCATTCCAGATACACAGAACACATGTGCTGACAACATCTACTGAAAAAATAACTCTTAAAACACATTTCTACATGATTTTACATCAATTTAATGCAAAATAATAGGCGTTTTCTCACTTTTTTCCAATATTTTCATCTTTACTTCATTGGCAATCAACTTTTCCCCAAAGGTATGACATCAGTCAATATGCCTTTCTTTTCACTTCCTTTCTTTAAGTAACACTGGAAATGCTTGGCCATTAAACAAATGATTAAATACCTGGGCATTGGGAAACACCTTTTAATCATTTTCACTCTTCAAGAATTTATTTTTTCAATGGCAGCAAATAATTGTCAAATCAAACTTTTCTTAAACAGGTCTGCCAGCCCCGGTCCCAGCGCCTCCGACTGCGCCGCTGCCAGCCCCGGTCCCAGCTTCTCCGACTGCGCCGCTGCCAGCCCCGGTCCCGTCGGCGGTCCGACCGACTCCTGCTCCGGGGATCCCGTCTGCGGTCCGGCCGACTCCTGCTCCTCGTGTCCCGGCGGTCCGACCGACTCCTGCTCCGGGGACCCCATCGGCGGTCCGGCCGACTCCTGCTCCACGTGTCCCGTCGGCGGTCCGGCCGACTCCTGCTCCTCGAGTTCCGTCGGCGGTCCGGCCCTGCTCCTCGAGTCCCGTCGGCGGTCCGGCCCTGCTCCTCGAGTCCCGTCGGCGGTCCGGCCCTGCTCCTCGAGTCCCGTCGGCGGTCCGGCCGACTCCTGCTCCTCGAGTCCCGTCGGCGGTCCGGTCGACTCCTGCTCCTCGAGTCCCGTCGGCGGTCTGGCCGACACCTGCCCCTTAAGTCCCGTCGGCGGTCCGGCCGAGACCTGCCCCTCGAGCCCCGTCGGCGGTCCGGCCGACACCTGTCCCTCGAGTCCCGTCGGCGGTCTGGCCGACACCTGTCCCTCGAGTCCCGTCGGCGGTCCGGTCGACACCTGTCCCTCGAGCCCCGTCGGCGGTCCGGCCGACACCTGTCCCTCGAGTCCCGTCGGCGGTCCGGCCGCCCCCAGCTCCCCGTGTCCTGCCGGCGTTCCGGCCGCCCCCAGCTCCCCGTGTCCTGCCGACCCCAGCCCCCAGGGTCCGGTCGGCGTCCCGGCCGACTCCAGCTCCCAGAGTCTTGTCGGCGTCCCGTCCGACTCCAGCCCCGTCGGGCCCCGTCCCAACTCCAGCCCCGTCGGGCCCCTTCCCGAGTCCAGCCACGCCTCCTCCGGAGCCCCGCTCTACGGAGCCCTCGCCTCCGGAACCCCGCTCTCCGGAGCTCCGCCTGTTGGGCGTCCTCCGGCCCGTTCCCCCAAGCGCGCCAGTCCGCCTGGTGGCCGTCCTCCGGCCCGTCCCCCAGAGCGCGCCTGTCCGCCTGGTGGCCGCCCTCCGGCCCGTCCCCCAGAGCGCGCCTGTCCGCCTGGTGGCCGTCCTCCGGCCCGTCCTAGCGCACGCCTTTTCCGCCTGGTGGCCGTCCTCCGGGCCGCCCTCTTCCTGTTCCTGTCGGGGCCCGGATCCCTCCGCCGGCTCCCCTCCACCCACCCTGGGGTGGTTTGTTTTTGGGTTGTCTGTGGATTGGGGACGTCAGGGGACGTCCCTTGAGGGGGGGGTTCTGTCACAGTTCATCAGTCCATCACGAGCAGATTCCCATTTGATTCAGCCCCTGCTCCACTCAGCCTGTCAGCCACACCCATCTCGTCCGTTCACTCCATTCACCTGCGCACACAGCTGCCTCCCATCACACACAATCAGCCCAGTATTTAGTCACCAGCTTCACACTCACTCCTTTGCCAGATTGTTCGATGCCTTTGCTCGTCTTTCCAGCATTCACCTGCCTGCCTTCCCGGATCCGAACTCGCCTGTTCCTGACTCCCCGCTTCGCCTGGGCTCCGATTCCTGCTTGCCGGCTCCTGAGCTGTTCACCTGTCTGCCTGAGCGTGATTAAAGTGTTGAACTTCAGCTCTCTGTCTCCCGAGTCCTCAGTTCTGCGGTCCTCACCCCACCAGTTACAGATAGGGCAAAAGCACAGCTGCTCGAGCCACTTTGGCCACCGGACTCCTGAGAGTAATATATTGGTCTATAACCCTTTTGTGCATCCTCATTCAGAGACAGATGAGTCATCAGCCTTTTCTGCCTTCACTTCATTCGACGAGAGGGGGCACAGGGATAGTAATTCGCAGGACATCCACTGAATGAATGAATGCCCCCACCTTCCTCATCATGACCCCTGGCTTGTTTTAAGATTCAATCCATTACATAATATGCTTGGTCCCATTTAGCAATCCCCATTCCAGCTGAAAGCGATACTGACCACTTCAGCTGCCGATTGATTTGCAGGACGCCTGGGGACAGAAAAGACACAAGACTAATGACACAATATCCATAATAACCAACGCCCAGTTTAATTTGCTTTCAATTCAATCAGCTACTACACTTACGAGTCGATCAGTTTTCTTAAAAAAATTCAAAACACCCTGTAGCAGTGGAGGGAACACACACCCTTATGTTTGAGCCGGTTGTCACATCCAAGTCCAATTTAGACGTAACTGAGACTGAATGCTGCGCCAAAATTAATGCATTTTAGGGTTCAAACCAAATAATTTGAATGAATAGAGTGGGTATTTGACATAAATATTGCAGGTCCTGCTTGGTTTTGTTTCATTTTAATGAAGCTGATTGTGGTTGAGAAGACTATTTATCATCAGTTTAGCCATTAAACAGCTGTTTTTAGCATACTTGATGTACAAAAAGGACCAGAATCACCATACACCTAGTGTTTGGACATTTTCCTTCGTGGTGGGTGAAAGGAGTTTGGAAATATACTTTTAAGTCACAGTTATAGATTGAGACAAACCTGCCTTGAACTGTAACCTTATCTGACCTCTTTAAACATCAATTGAGCAAAATGTAATTAAAGTTTGGTGGATATGACTGCTCTTGCTATCCGCTAACTATTGTGCTTATTATACACACAATGTTGGAAGAATGGGAATAAATTGAATAACTACTGTTATTCTGTATTGGTAGATTTCAGGCATTATTACAAGATGGTTACCACAATTATTAGCCAGGCAGCACAGCAGAGAAACTAACTGTTTTTATTGTGATTTGCAGTGTTAAGTTTAAAAAGTAAAACTTGTTACAAAGCCTTTAGAGAGGTGAAAGGTGTCTGTGGGCGGGGGCGTGGCTAGCGTGCCTGCGGCACAGAGAGAGGGAGAGAGAGAGAGGGGGACGATCATGGGGATCAGCTGTGTCTTGTAAGGAGGCACAGCTGATCCACATGATCGTGGGATTGCGTGGGCGGGAGGGGAGCTATAAGAGCTCCCAGAGCCACGCAGACGGGGGAGCTAGGCAGGGCATGTGTAGGGAACGCATGTGTGTGTGGAAAAATGCCTAATAAAAACCGTAAGAGAGCAGAACTGGTGTCGTTGTGTGCTGAGCTCCGGGAGACCCACGGCATGAAGGAACCTGTTCACAGTGTCAAAGAAAGAGTCAAAGGTGTACCCTGCCTTCTCCCAATGACAGCTGGGATCGGCTCCAGCGCCCCGCAACCCTAAACAGGATAAGCAGTTCAGATAATGGATGGATGGATACAAAACAAAATAACTTCACAAACAGTAGCTGTATCGTTCTTTTTATTGTTGAAATCAATGCAATTGTCCCCAATTGTGACATTCCAGCTATTTTGCGACCATATAATTGTGACAATGTCAGGATGCTAATGTTTAGCAGGTAAAGTGCTAGGGGTATGGTGCATATGAAAGATGTGACGTTATGTTTATTTCATAGAGCAGGGGTGGGCAAACTTTTTGGCTCAGGGGCCACATTGACTTTTAAAATTAGACAGACGGGCCGGGCCAGTATCAGATGGATAGAGAGTGTTTGTGTGAACCAATATACATTATAAATAAAAGCCAATAACTAAAAAGTAAAGAGAACTTACATTACTTACTAACGAATATAACTTAAATGACTCAGCTTTTTTGTTTAACTTGCTGGCTAAGTCTTCGTCAATTAGTTATACACGCCGAGTCACTGTCCTGCGTGATAAACTACATTTTTCGAATTTGTTTTTGCTCTCTGGACACAAGAGACCTGTTGCAGAGGGGCTCCATGCAGGAAGCTGGCAGGAGGCTGGCAGGCAGAACCTTATATGTCACATGAGCGGCGCAGTCCCGTGGGTCTGATGTGCGTTCGTTATGCCGTATAAAACGGACCATGTCTCCGTGGCGCGCTGGCCTGTGGGGGAGGTGCGCAGCGCAGACAGCAGCAGCTGGACTCGCAGCCTGATGCGCTGCAGAAAGCACGGCACGTAAAGACCGCTGTAACGCTTCTTCGGATCCGGCCCGCTGGCCGTAGTTTGCCCACCCTTGGTCTAGACTCTAGAATTTGCTGCGGGCCAATAAAAACTGACCCGTAGTTTGGACACCCCTGTCATAGAGCTTCCTGAGCAGTGCTTCCAATCGTAGCCGGGGGGGAAATCCAAGTGGGGTTGCTGGACAGCCGATGGGTTATGGAGCGGCTATTGGGGTGGGTCTTTTCCTGGTTGGCAGTCATGGTTTCTTAATTATATTTTCATTTTACTTCTTTTTCAGTTAGTGAACCGCTGCCTTGGTCTCTTGTTTATTTTTGGGGTTTTTCTTTCATTTCAATGCGTGTTGCCTATCATGGCCCAGGAGTTGTGAACTCCTCCTGCCCGTCAAACCAGCTGTCACTGTTGACACCCATTGTTGCAACTCCCCCAATAAATGGAGATAGTTGCACAAGAACTCTGGCTCTAGTGTGTGTTTACCATTACTGTATTTGAACCGGGTCTCTGCAGCATTTGGGGTGCTACATCTGTAGAAGATGTATTAGACATAAAAAATAGTCAAACTTATTTATCCGTCAACAGTTTCAAATTAAAAGCCCTCCAGAATATTTCTTTGGACAGAATCCCTGTATCTGTTAACACAGCTTTTTGTGTTGCACATCTCCATAAATTATATCACCATTGCACTTTATTAATAAATGATGGGGTTCATAATGGGGTTCATCGTTAATCAAGAATTACAGTATAAAAACACGTTTATAAAGCACATGTTAACCATTAGTGCATCCTCTATAAGTCCTTAATAATTAGTTTGCAATATATATAACTTAATTAGTTTGCAATATACATTACTTAATTTAAGTATGAAAACCCAATAATGAAAAGCATAATAGTCAAGCTAATTAATCAAGAATAAAACATTTATAACTGTTTATGATTTCCATACTAATGAGATACTAATGAATGTTCATGTTGGACCAATGCTTTATAAATGATGAATTAAGTGTTTACTCATGCTTTACTAATGCTAAATAGTGTATAGTTATTATAAAGTGCTACCTCACTTTTTTATTGTGGATTGTTATTATTTTCAAAAGAGCACATACTTCCATTCCTTTTTCTGTCTAATAATTAGAGATGTATAATGAAAGAAAATAGCCCCTATGAAAGAAACATAAAAATGGTGTCATAAAACTGAATCAGTCAAGTCACACCCACCCCACTCCTCCCATTCACTGAGCAATAGATTGATCTGCACATTGCCTGAAGGACAGAGTGGAGAGCTAATAACTAGATAAAGGACCCGTCTCCATCACAACGACCTGAAGGGTCAAACCACTGACCCCAAAAAGAAAATAATAGGGACTCCCATTGCTCATTTGTATGGATTTTGTCTTGGTTTTGAGTCAAGATTCACTACAGAAGCTAAGTGTGGTAAAATACACTAGCTCATGTCCACCCTGGCCTTCAGACCTCCAAACTATTGATCTTTATGAAGCCTGGGGAACGGTGGAGACAGTAATTAAAGAATTGCTGGACAAAGGGCTAACTTACATCAACTGAAACTGATGGATCAAAGCACAGAGCTAAAAGAAAGCAGAAACCGAAGCAGCCATTCCCATAAACCTCTTTCTAACTTGAAGCTTGTATTTCTTAAAGTGCCAGACATGTGAAACGCCTTCTCTGCAAACCAAATGACAATTTGTTTGTTATTTTGTGCCACTGTTTCAGGGATTAGATCAAGATATTAGATACATACTTTAATCAACTCCCCTGTTCTATGATCATGGTATCTCTTTAATTAATTCACACTAGAATAAGTCTATTTGTCTCATTCTCATTGTATATACAGAGTAACCACAGACATTTGCTTTGATTTGACTCAATTAACTTAAAAAGTAAAGTTAGTTTACGTCCTGACCAAGAACGAAGCCCCTGTAATGCTGGAATTTTTTTCTGTGAAGATACAGGCAAGCATCTTTGCAAGTCTCACCTTAAAGCAATCTGATTAGTTGATTCAACTCCTGATGTGTTCAAAACAAACAAAAGCGTACAAGTCAGATGCATGTCAGTGCATGTTCACCTACATGCACTCTGCAAAGGCATAATTCCAGTTAAAAAAAATGTTGTTGTAATTTTTACATTTAATTTTTGGTACAGTTTGAGCAATGAGCAAGATATATTGTGTTACATAGTGAGCTGGTGGTCCGATTTAATTAAGGAACATGTAGTTTTCCTATCTATTACACCTTTGTATTATGCCACAATGTCAAATGGTTAAACAACAGTTTAATTCATGGTAAGAACTGTTTCAGTTAACGCTATTATTATTTTTAAGTGAGGTCAAATAGGGCTGCAACTAACGATTATTTTAATAATCAATTAATCTGTCGATTATATTTTCGATTAATCGATTAATTGGAAAAAACATGAATTTCCAACCCTCAAAAACAGAACTAACGGTGCAAAAATCTTCAGAAAGTGCACAAACAGGTTGCCCCTTGAACATCCCTGAGCTGTTAAAGTAATAATTAAAAAATAAAATAAATGGACTAACACAAACATACACATGTATGCTTTACATCTGCCAAATATATAGGCTTTTATTAAATAAAGTGCACAAAAAATATATATATTTTGGTTTAAAGGGACCTGGGCTGTCAGAACAATAAATAACTTATAAAAAATAAAGAAAAATACAAATCAGAAAACTTAACAGGATTTGTTTGAACGTCAGAACTCTACACTACACTCACAAACTCTCACAGACGCACATAAATACAAACACACACACACTTACAGACGCACACACTCACAGACGCACACACACTCACAGACGCACACACACACGCACTCACTCTCTCTCACTCCCTAACGCTAACTTGTCAAGCTGAAAACGAGTAAACACCAGAAGAGCTGCTGGACGGACGTTACGTCTTCACTGAGCCTGCAACAGGAAGTTCCTCTACTAGCTGCCGCTGCCACGGTTTGAGCTGCTACTGTGCTGTTGAACGGCCTTGCCTCCGCTATGTGTTTCAGAACGTTACGGTCTCTCAGATGGTCTCTCCTCTACCTCCGCTCTGTTCCACGCTCAACTCAACTTTTTTTTTTCATACTCAAACATCTCTGCGACTTATTGAGTGGCGTAATAATCGCGCGACACAAATAACCGATAATGAAATTTGTTGCCACCGCTTTTAATAAACACATTTTATCGATTTGTTTTTGCAGCCCTAAAGTCAAATTATAGTTGCACTGTCCAAGCAATGCATTTTTAATTGAATATTAAAGTTACCGTCAAGATGTTTAATTTTTTTTTTTGGGAGCAGGATATATTTGAAGCTTTCCATCATTTCGGAGGTACAGCAGCACTTAATACTAATGACACAAAGGTAAAACTGTTATCAATCATATCATCGCAAAATGGTAATTTGATCAAAGAGCTTGTTTGCCAAAAAGTCCGGGTAGTCCTTTAATCAAGTAGACAGTAAGCATTATGGCTCACATCCAAGGTCTCTCTCTAATGGACAGGCAGTTGGCATGATTTCAGCGATCTCTGACAGCGGAGCTAATTTTTATTCAGGGAAAGAAATAGCGTGGAAAGACTGAAAAAAGCTTTCAATGTGAGGGGCTACTTCTAAAGTGTTTGGACATGTTAATCTCAGTTTTGTTATGAAGTCAGTATCAGTTGATATCAACCAGGAAGCCTGCTGGCGCACACCCAGGGCAGATAATGATAAATGCAATAATTTTGTCTTTGGATGAAAACAGTGCTATTTTATCAGATATGAGGTCATACGTTCCTTCCAAAATAGTCACGGAGAAAAAGCATCATGGTGCACCTCACTTTTTGGATGTCCTGTCTGAAAGCCAATGGTAGCAGCATGGCTCTAGTGATGGCATGGTCAGCCTACTGGTCATCATAGCTTGACAACTACACTGTAAAAAGAATTCTGTGAAATATACAGTAAATTACCGGCAGCTGTGGTTGCTAGAACTTTACCGTAATAAATAAAGTGATACCGTACAAGACATTACGGTATACTTTTTGCAATCGTAAAATACACAGTTGAGAACCGTTTGGTTTACGGTAACTAACTATAAAAAAGTGATATATCATAGACCTGTTTACGGTTATTTTCTTTAGAAATAACAGCTATGTTGTAAACGTGTTTCCGGTTAATTATTTTAAAAACAGCAATTATACTGTAAACCTAATTAGTCTTTCTCAGTTAAAAACACAGTACAACTGTTGAATTTAACGGTAAATTACCGGCAGCTGTGGTTGCTAGAAGTTCACCGTAAAAAAAAAAGTGAGAACGTATAAGACATTATGGTATATTTTTTCAACTGTAGTTGCCAGAATTCCATGAAAAAAAAAAATGGTACAACCTATTAGATTAGATTAGATTCAACTTTATTGTCATTACACATGTACAAGTACAGAGCAACGTAATGCAGTTTAGCATCCAACCAGAAGTGCAATAGCAGTAAATACCAATATACAGATAATAATAAGTATTTTACAGATAATAAGTTAGTGATATAGGTACGGGATATACAGATTGATTGCGGTAATATGTACATGTTATACAGGTTGATTTGTGCATTAAATGTAGGTAGACTATAAGCAGGAACTATAAACATAATTTACAAAAGGCAAATGGGCATATGATAAGTTAAGTAATACAGATTGAGTGAACGTTAAATAGTGCATAATAATAATAAACAGTAGCTGCCTAACGTTACTAGACTAGTGCAATGCTCAGTTTTTAGTGCAGACAGTTCAAAAGTGTTTGAGTGCAGGTGTAGAGTCTTTGGTCAGTGGGGGGAGATGACGAGGAGATGGGTTTGTGGGTGGAGGTGGTTGGGGAGTAGGGGGGGTGTCAGCATGGGGCAGAGTTCAATAAGGAAACAGCTCTGGGGAAGAAACTGTTCCTCAGTCTGCTGGTCCTTGTCCGGAAGCATCTGAACCGTCTGCCTGAGGGCAGGAGGGAAAACAGTCTGTGTGCAGGGTGGGAGGCGTCCTTGAGAATGCTGCGAGCTCGACGCAGACAGCGTTTCCTCTGGATTTCCTCAATGGCCGGAAGTGGAGTTCCTGTGATGCGTTGGGCAGTTTTCACCACCCGCTGCAGTCCCTTGCGCTCCGCAACAGAGCAGCTCCCATACCAGACTGTGACACAGTTGGTTAGGATGCTCTCGATCACACAGCGGTAAAAGTTCACCAGGATGGCTGAAGACAGATGGTTTTTCTTCAGTGTCCTCAAGAAGAAGAGGCGCTGGTGAGCTTTCTTGACAAGGCTGGAGGTGTTGGTGGTCCAAGACAGGTCTTCCGAGATGTGGGTTCCCAGGAACTTGAAGCTGGAGACACGCTCAACATCCATCCCATTGATGTGGATGGGCGCATGCTTGCTTCTTTTCTCCTTCCTGAAGTCCACGATGAGCTCCTTGGTTTTGCTGGTGTTCAGGAGCAGGTTATTTTCGGCGCACCATGTGGCCAGGTGCTGTACCTCTTCCCTGTAGGCTGTCTCATCGTTGTTGCTGATGAGACCAATCACCGTGGTGTCGTCTGCGAACTTGATGACTGAGTTGGATCCATGCATAGGTCTGCAGTCGTAGGTGAAGAGGGAGTAGAGGAATGGGCTGAGTACACAGCCCTGTGGCACACCGGTGCTGAGTGAGATGGTGGTGGAGCAGGTATGGCCTGACCTAACATGTTGAGGTCTGTTAGTCAGAAACTCCAAAATCCAGTTGCAGAGGGAGGTGTTGGTACCCAGGTCTCCAAGTTTAGTGATTAACTTGGAGGGGATGACAGTGTTGAAAGCCGAGCTGAAGTCAGCAAACAGCAATCGCGCGTAGGTGTCGGTGTTGTCCAGGTGTGTGAGCACAGAGTGCAGTGCTGAGGAGACTGCATCGTCTATGCTCCTATTGCTGCGGTAGGCAAACTGGAGTGGGTCCAGTGTGGGTGGGAGGGAGTCCTTCAGGTGTGCCAGGACCAGCCGCTCAAAGCACTTCATGATGATGGGTGTGAGTGCTACAAGGCGGTAGTCGTTGAGGCACGTCGGCTTGGAGTGTTTCGGCACTGGCACGATGGATGTGGTTTTAAAGCATGTTGGTACAGCTGCTTGGGCAAGGGACAGGTTGAAGATGTCCGTGAAAACCCCAGTGAGCTGTTCCGCACATGCCCTGAGCACACTACCAGGAATGCCGTCAGGTCCAGCCGCCTTGCGTGCGTTGATCCGGCTCAGTGCTGTGTGGACAGCAGTGGAGGAGAGTGTGGTGGGCTGGTGATCTGCTGGGAGAGTTGTCTTGGTGGCTCTGTCTCTGTTTTCCCTCTCGAAGTGAGCATAGAAGTGGTTAAGCTCGTTCAGGAAGGAGATGTCTGTGGCTGTGGGGGTGAGGTTGCTGGGTCTGTAGTCAGTGATGGCCTGGATGCCCTGCCACATGCGTCTGGGGTCGGAGTTGGAGAAGTGACCCTCTATTTTTTGCTTGTAGCAGTTCTTGGCCTTCTTGATGCCCCTCCTCAGGTTAGTCCTGGATGTGCTGTAGGCCTGTGCATCCCCCGATCTGAAGGCCGTGTTGCGGGCCTTTAGCAGGAGTCGCACCTCCTTGCTCATCCATGGCTTCTGGTTGGGGTATGTGGTGATCTGCTTTTCTGTGGTGACGCCATCAATGATGGTGGTGATGTAATCCATGACAGAGGAAGCATAGATGTTAATGTCAGTGTGTGAGCCACAGGTGGCCCGAGAAGCAAACATACTCCAGTCCGTGTGTTGAAACTTATCCTGGAGTACAGAGTCTGTCCCTGCTGGCCACACCTTGATGGTCCTCACTGATGGCTTCATACGGTTGATGAGGGGTGAATATTTGGGGGTGAGGAACAAAGAGAGGTGATCCGACTGTCCGAGGTGGGGGAGGGGGGTCGCGGTGTAGGCAGCAGCCATGTTTGTGTAAACATGGTCCAAAGTTTTGTTTCCTCTGGTGTGGCAGGAAACGTGCTGGTGGAATTTGGGGAGCACCGTCTTTAAGTTGGAATGATTAAAATCCCCCGCAACAATAAAGGCAGCCTCCGGGTGATCAGTTTGTTGTTTGCTAATGGCAGCGTGAAGTTCCTTCATTGCAAGCTTGGCATTAGCATCCGGTGGAATATAAGCAGCGGTGATAATGTTGGATGTGAACTCACGTGGCAGATAGAAAGGTCTACACTTAACCATGATGAACTCTAGGTTAGCTGAGCAGTGACTTCCAAGAGTAACAGAGTCCGTACACCAAGCCTTGTTGACATAAATGCACAGTCCCCCCCCTCTGGTCTTACCGGAGTCATCAGCTGATCTATCCGCCCGGTGTGTGTAGCGTCCGGCTAGCTCGATGGCACTGTCCGGTACGCCTCCGTGTAGCCATGTTTCGGTGAAAATCATGACATTGCAGTCCAAAAGTATCTTGCTGTTGTTGAAGCGGAGTCGTATCTCGTCCATTTTGTTCACCAGAGATCTCACATTAGCGAGGAAGATGCTGGGCAGAGAGAGCCGGTGTGGTGTTAGCCTTAGCTTAGCTCTCAGTCCTCCGCGCTTCCCTCGCTTTTGTTTACGATCTCGGCGCCGTCTTCGTTCACTTCCGCCCGGCCGGGTAGAGTGCGAAGCCTCCGGTGTTCTGGCGATCTCCGGGATGAGTGGCAGATCGGTGATAAAAGTGTCCGAAAGACGTAATCCAATGTCCAAAAGCTCCAGTCGGGTGTATGGTGTGAAACCCCTACTGTTTTGAACAAACAGACCTGAAATAAGCAGTAAAAGTACTACAAAATTGCAAAAACTGGGGAGACGCTGGGCCTCGCGATCTGCTCGCGCCGCCATCTTGGTCATCAAGATGGTTACAATTGGTTGGCATATATCTCCCAGTTAGCATTAGGAAATATTAAATAAAGCTTATTGTAACCATTGTTGTAATCATTGTTGATAAACCTTAAGAAATAAAACATTTTCTGTGAAAACCAGGTTGATCTGATCCGGTGGCGGGCCGTGCATTTTGTACCTGGGCCTTCTGGGCTGTCTGATATTGTTTACATAAATAAGCACATGACGGGACGCTGCGTCATTAACACTTTCTTAACGGACAATGCATGCAGTTCACGTCAACAAGAACCAGTCACATTTAGTTATAGCAAAACATGACAAAACAATCCAACAAAACTGTAAAACACCGCACACTCAAGAGCACGAGCAACACTATAAGTATGTGTTGTTCGTGTCTGCACAACACTTTTAAAGCATCACGATGTAAAAAAAATAAATAATAAGTCAAACACAAACGCTGAAGGAAAGCAGCCGGTCAGCAAGGGGGAGAGATACTCGTGAAGTTGTGAAGTAACCTCAGTAAAAAACAATAAAACATCAAATCTGGCGACGTGTTTGTGACACAATGTGTTGAATCTGAGGTATTTAGGATCAAACTGTCCTCCAGAACAAATGCTGCCAAGTGCAGAGAAGCAGCCAAACCTTTACTTTGAAATCCTTTACTGCACGTAAGTGCAGGGAAACTCCGCCCGTCTGGCACGGAGGGGGAAATACATCTAACCACTCAAAGTTAGTTAGAGCTAGCTAGTTAGCTCCCCGACAACCACCTAACTTAGCGGACCAGTAGGAGCAGCAGCAGCAGCTATTATAACCCGCTGTGGCTTGTTTATTATTACATACACTGCAGATGTAAAAACACAAACAGCAGTTCACTCACCAGATGCTGTTCACTTGATAAAGAAAAAGTCCATCCGCCTCTTTGTTAACAAACGCACCAGTACCAGTTCCTTCTCCATGGCCATGAACGCCAGTGACAGCCCAGGTTTCCATGCGTTTCAGGGGCTGAAATATCTGCGTTGTCAGTAAATCCACCCCCAAGTCCATTTCTCCACCTCCTTCAGCCATTGAGTGTTAAAAAAACTATACCAAGTAAAACATAAAAAATGTCATAACTTCTCTTATGTTTCAGCCTGAACTGTTATTACTTCTCCTGAGTTCTGCTAGCTAGTGGCTACGTAAGTCACGCTGGTCCACTGACCACTCACAGCTCATGTTAACGTCAAAGGCCACATCGAAGACGGCTCTGGACGTCAAAGAATACACCCAGCATGTCAAACTAAAGATCTGATTTGTTGAAGTCTATGACAATCAACAATAGCGTCTTCTTCCATAGAGACATAGAGGTGAAATCTGATTGGATGAGAACTCTCCTTAACAGAAACTGGAGGCAGTGCGACTGCAAGCAGAGCAACAGACGAAGACAGGAGCTGTGCAATGAGAAAATAAGCTAATAGGGAAAAAATATTATAATACCTGTAGTGTATTTGTGAAAAACAATTAAATTATAAAATAGCTATAACTTTGTGATTCTGTTTAGGCCAGCAGAGAAGGCTTAGCTTGCCCTGACGGCCCACCACTGATCTGAACTAATAACTTGAACCGTATACTAACAAAGTAGGGCTGCAACTAACGATTATTTTAATAATCGATTAATCTGTCGATTATTTTTTCGATTAATCGATGAATCGGATAAAAAACAAAAAAGCATTACTTTCCAACCGAAAACTTAAAAGGATTTGTTTGAACGTCAGAACTGGTTCTCTACACTACACTCAGATACACACACTCAAACTCTCACAGACGCACACACAGACACACGCACACTCAAACACGCACAGACGCACGCCACTCACAGACGCATACACATACAAACACACACTCACAGACGCGCACACTCACAGACGCGCACACACTCACTCACTCACTCACAGAAGCGCGCACACACACACACACTCTCTCTCTCACTCCCTTTGTTCAGACACATTGTTCTTACGAGCTAACGCTAACTTGTCAAGCTAACGAGTAAACGGCAGAAAGCTGCTGGAGGGACGTTACGTCCTCACTTCAAAACGGAACACAACCTGCCGACTGGCCGCAGCACCGGAGCCTCAACCGGAAGTGCCTCTACTAGCTGCCTGTTGAACGGCCTTGCCTCCGCGATGTGTTTCAGAACAACGTTACGGTCTCAGCTGGTCTCTCCTCGACCTCCGCTCTGCTCCGCGCTCAACTCAACTTTTCTTTTCATACTCAAACATCTCCGTGACTTATTGAGTGGCGTAATAATCGCGCGACACAACGAATCGATAATGAAATTCGTTGCCAACGCTTTTAATAATCGAATTTTATCGATTTTATCGATTCGTTGTTGCAGCCCTATAACAAAGCATTGTTGAGATCTTGAAGAAACAGCATCTGGACATGAAGGATTATTCATGAATAAACATAAAAAGATTAGCCACTTGCCCTGAGTTGATCAAGAGTAATGAGTCACTGTGTCCAGACTTGACTGAAGAGGGCACCCAACATGGTATTGAGTCTCCACGGACACAAAGTTCAGGAAGCTGAGCGGTTCAGGACGTCCTGCTTGAGGACTTGTAGCTTGACCATCTGCAGCCCAAAAACAGAAACAAAGGCAAAGTTAGATTGATGCAGCGCTTGAACATGATCCCTACAGTTTTATGATTTCTTCTATGTTTGCATGAAGCTGTTGTCTCGGGCCCTGGACAAGAGAATGATCAATTATGTGAAGTTTGAGTTGTGTTTAGGTGAGACAGAATCTCATACAGATATGGCATGATGTTCAGGAAACTGGAACTTTAGGCAGGTGTTGTCATCATTTCTGCTAGAAGACTCAAGTTAATATGGTGTTTGTTGTGGGCTGACATGATCCTCTCTACAGCCAGAAAAAAAAGACAAAATAGAAAAGATTAACAATAACAACAGTAACAACAATACCAATAATATTACTTTATATAGCACTTACACCGTTGCAAAGTGATTCTCACAATACTTTTTTTTAATGTACAAAATGGTCAGAGAGTATAATAAAATATTTCATAAAAAGACAAGTATGCAATGCCTAGATTTATGAAGTGTTTAACACCAACAATACATGCAAACACTGTTTGAACATGAAATGGCTGCACAGTACTTATAGAAATAGATGAGCCTAAAGCCTTCTGTTGTTAAATTAACATACATTGAACTTTACAACAAACTTACCATATTTATCCTTGACAAAACTTGGATCCGATGAAAAGGTTAGACTAGTAGAACAGCAAAGGGGATGAGGTCCATGTTAAGGTCCATGCTGGTAGTCGTAATCAAACCTGAAATAAAGAGTAAGGAGATAAAGGACGAGGGGGAGGACATACATCCTCTTCGATAAAAAACTAAATCTTCTCAAGCATCAAATTTCCAATGCAAAGGTTGTAAATTAAAAGGCTAAATTTACACTCATGTGTCACATGTTATCATTGCGGTTTGATTCACGGTGGGCTTTTTTCTGCAGATAATTCCCTCTCGCTCCACTGTTTCCTGTCTCCTCTCTTTATTTCTGCTGTCCAGTAAAACATGAATGATAAAAACTAAAAAGTCATCTTTAAAAACAAAAACTGCTTGATTTTGGCATTTAAATGGATTAGAATCTCACCGTTTTCCTGGGTGTCATGAAGGCCAGCAAGTTGGTCCTACCCAAGTCCACAGCCAAGTCTGAAAGGTGGCAGGAGCAAATCAATTACATTTTACAAGATAAAATTATCCGTACAAACTGGTCTTGCATACATTTAAATACTGACTCTGAGGGAGACTCCCTTTTGTGACGTCCTTATCTGATAATGTTGGCAGTAAATGAAGATCTGAACATGAAAACGTGTTTGCATCCACTCACTGGCCAGCTCACGCGTCCTTCCACACGGAGCTCCTTCTTAGGAGCTGTTTTGTCTCTTGACAAAAGCTTCACACAACGCACATTTATAGGTGGTCACGTGGACAACCGTCCCAACAGTCATGTTAACAGACAGCAGAGATGGTAATGTCATGCCTCCAGTATAAATTAGCCTTAAACCTTCATATCTAAACACATGTCTGCTTGCAACTGGCTTTAAAGCACTTCAATAAAAACGTTCAATACATAAACCTATAACCTACGTTACATCGACAATTTTAAAGAAAAGTAAACACACTCAACTATTAGATAATTAAGTTAACTTAGCTATCTTGACGTCCAAGACGACACAGAACTCCAGAGAACCAAACCTCAAATTTAAATGTAGCTAAGCGCTAACTAATGTGACGTTAGCTCAACCCCTTACTGGATCGGTTAAGCTAACGCTACCGTCACCTGATGTAGACCGTCAAAGAAAGCTTTTACTCTCTGACAAATACATTATGTTGGTATTCTTACCTCAAGAAGAGATGTCATGTTCCCATGAGTCCGGCTGTTGTTGCTGCAGTGGCGCTTTGTGAATCACCGTAATGGTGTGTTCACACCGAACGCGACGCGAAATTCGAGTGAGTTTACTCGCGTGAGTTTACTCGCTCGACTTTATGTGGTTAATTTCCGTCAACGCAAATTCGCTTTAACGCGGGCGGGGCTTATCTCCGTGGCTTATCTCCGTAAAAACAGTACCGTTTCCGCCATCCACCATTAAACTAACCACTAGTTCTGCTTTAACCTTCTTGTGGAAGTCCCTCTAATGTCGGACCATCAAACGCCCCCGTGTCCGGGTTCATAATATCATCCGTAGCCGCACAACAGCGTCTGAATGAGGCCGCTGCCAGCGCTACTTCTGGTGGATCAGCAACTGTTTGATTCAAACCGGCAGGACAGCGGTGATGACGCGCAGAGCTTCTCAACGCTGATTGGCTTTCGCGACGCGAATTTTCGCCCGAGTTGGAAAATTTCAACTCACGCGAATTTCGCGTCAAACGCGCCGCGCCAAACGCGCCGCGCCAAACGCGCCGCGCCAAACGCGTCTAACGCGCCGCCCGGCGAAATTTCGCGTCTGTCGCAACCAAACGCGTCTGTGCATTGACTTTACATGTAATCTGGTCGCGCGAAAAATTCGCGTCGCGTTCGGTGTGAACACACCATAAAAGAAGAGCTGCAGTGGTACAGCGCGGTGCGGCGCAGTGCAGTGCGTAGATCTGGCTCTCAAGCGGGTTCAAAAGTTCAGCCTCCGATCGTTTTTTTTTTTATTTATTTTTTTATTGTTTTGTTGGTTTGATCACTGACACTTGTTCCTCTCTCTTCTGATCTCTCTGTCTGTCTCTCTTTGTGAACATTTGGTCTCTGAAGGACATTCTGTGTTCAGTCAGAGACAATGCTATTAGGTTTATTTATTTGCACAATTCAAACAATAAAATTAACAAACATAAGAGAGATAAATGAATATCACTGTGCCGGAAGAGGCAAAAAGCCAACTGGGCTTACTTGAAGCCTCCACCTATAAAATATTATAATAATTTACAAAATTGCAAACATAAAATGAAATATGCATAAGATAGACAACAAAAGAAAAAGAAAGAAAAGAAATATAATGTAATTGTGTTGAGTGTGTGCATGTGAAAGTAAGCATGGCTTGTTCAGGGATGTTGGGTTATACCCCTGTGGTATTTCCTAAGCAATAATAATAATGATAAGTGAAACATCTATAAATGTAGATATAACAGTTAAAACAAGAAATAAAATAAACACTAATACATAAAACTCTTACAAAACAGCAATTAGAATTCATTTTAGGCAATTTCTAAAAAAAAATGTATAGATGGACATTTCTGTTAGGTGGGAAAAGTTCCATAATTTGGTTCCCCTAAATCAAATAGAAAATAGACCTGTGCTAGTCAGTCATTTCAGACGATGACGTTGTAAAGATTCACGAGTTGAGTATGAGTGAATCTGTGAATTGACTTATAATATTTCCTTAACCTAAAAGTGGCTCACCTCACCTCACTTTCTCTTGATTTGACCCACTGACAGGCAGAATATCCTGAGATCACCAAAAAGCACTGAAAACCCTGTCTCCATGTCCAACATCCTATCTTTGTGAAGCGGGGTTTTCTGCAGTGAGAGCGACCAAAACTAAAACAAAAGTGATTTAGAAATAAAGATATAGACAAAAATCTATCTCTGTCGGCCTCTCTCTCTCTTTGTCTGTATCTTTCTGTCTGCCTGTCTGTCTGGCTGGCTGTCTGTCTGACTCTCTGTCTCTCTCTCTGTCTGACTCTCAGTCTCTCTTTGTCTGTCTGACTGTTTTTGTTTGTCTGACTGTCTTTGTCTGTCTGACTGTCTGTTTCTCTTTCTTGTGGCTGGCATTCCCTGCATTATAAAAGGACAGAAGCCCAGCGCTAATTGGTTTTCATTTTGATCTTGCCAGCCTTTGAATATGTCTCCCACCCCTCGGGTAATGGAATGGCCCTGACCACTTTAATTACCCACCACTGTGGAGAGAGCACAAGTCAGAGGAAGAGAAAGAGATGAAATAAAAGAGGAGATGATGGCGTGATGAGAGAACAATACAGTGGCTAGAGGCTGAGTGAGTGACAGAAAGAAAGAGAGAAGGGAGTCAAGGAGGGAATTATGCAGTTGGTGTAGGAATTTCACCAGTGACCATGACCATAACCTTCTTTTCAGTGTGGTGTGTCCCATACGTTGATGATAATGTCACAATGCTTACAGGTTTCAACTCTGGCAGAAAATGAGACATAAAAACAGTGGTTAAATTATGAAAATGCATGCTTGTGTACTTTTAGTAGGGTTGGCTCCCGCTTAGGACCCAGTCCATGTTGGTGAAATACACAAATTTGCTTTGCTTTGAAACTAACAAATTACTCTTTTTAAAATGATTGCT
Source organism: Cottus gobio (assembly GCA_023566465.1). Classification (NCBI taxonomy): domain Eukaryota; kingdom Metazoa; phylum Chordata; class Actinopteri; order Perciformes; family Cottidae; genus Cottus; species Cottus gobio. The sequence goes on from CM042216.1 coordinate 9,863,694, forward strand.
TAGAGGTTAAAAATATAAAATTTGGTGCTTGAGTCAGACGATGTGTATACAAATTGTTTGGCAAACATTCCAATACGTCAAGATGTCAAAAATATCAATCTGTTACTTCTGCTACAGAAATAAATAAGGGGGTCCTTTACAAAATATTGTGCCAATCCATCCATTAGTTGTGCAACTATTTCACTGTAAGTATAAAATGGCAATGTCATGGTAGCGCTATAGAGAATAAATATTCAAGTAATTCATCCTTTGGGGACCATGAAAGCCTTTGACATATCATTAAGCCAAAACATCCAATAGCTTAGATATTTCAGTCGGACCACAGTAGTCGACCAACTGACTGACTGATATTGCCATTGCCATCTCAAGAGCAATGCTCAAAAAGTGCCATCCAAATGATGTGACCTCTGTAAAAATTTTAATTAAAAAAGATTTCCAGAAATAGATTAATTAGTCATAGTAGATCCTATCTGACCTCATCAATAACTCTCTAGGTTACTTGATATTAGCCCATACTCCCAGCTCTTTGGAAGTCAGTGTCTGTACCCGGGACACCAATTGTTAGATTACTGCACAGATTGTGAGTTGTAGAACAAACCAACAGAGTGGTGAGTCTTATCTGCCTAAATGGAGCATAGCAGGGCTTTAGTTCAGGCAGGGCACTCAAGTGGACCTGCGTTATTAGCTGGATGGTATCAGCTGTTTCATTCGTGCTTCCTCATCACAGGCTCATTCAAACTATCGGCTAACTAGTATTGCCCAATCATAAACATCTATTTCTCATGTTCATGTATGTGTTTATCAAGGGTTGCATTAGCTCAGAAAAATTTGAAACTTGCTACACATGTTTATTCAATTTCTAGTAAGTATTTAGCATTTAATTCGCAATGCTGCATATATTGTAGCTAGAATTGATATAAGTTATTACGCCACTTAAAATGGTGTTTTTCTACTATCTCAGCCATTAAAAGTTGATACAGATATTATTTGTGAATATCTATGAAGTATTTGAAAGGTGTCAGAATTGATTAAATGGTATCAAACCCCAACACTATTTATTGGCATATATAGATGAATCAATTCAGTTTATTTTGTATAGCCCAAAATCACAAATACAAATTTGCCTCTGAGGGCTTTACAATCTGTACACATACGACATCCCTGTCCCGGAACCTCACATCGGATCAGGAAAAACTCCCACTAAAAAACAAGGGGAAGAAACCTGAGGGAGAGCAACAGAGGAGGATCCCTCTCCCCGGATGGACAGAAGCAATAGATGTCATGTGTACAGAATCAACATAACAGTTACAGCACATTCAATGGATGTCACAGAAATTATTCATGAGTAGTAGGCATGGCCACGACCCAGATGACTATGATCCACGACAGCAGACGGAGGTGAAGATGAAGGGCATCAGCAGGGCCGCCATGGAAGGGAACAGGACCGGCTTCAGACAGCCACGATCCATGGACGCTTGAGGAGAGGAAGCACAAAGGCTCCCGAGAGGAAGTAGAGTTAGTAATGAGCATTAAAGAGACATTCATTTATCTAGAAGTATAGAGAGGAGAAAATGAGAGGGAGAAGAAGATATAAATCCCTCTGTGTTTCCCTAAGATGCTCCCTGGCAATATAAGTCCATAGGAGCACCCCAGGAGCACCTGAGGAGGGGAAGAGGAGGAGAGAGAGAACAGGAGAGAGGAGCTCATTGTATCCTAAAATGTTCCCCAGCAGTCTAGGCCTATGGCAGCATATCTAGGGGTATATATATATATATATATATATATATATGTGTGTATATATGTGTATATGTATATATACACCCCTAGATATGCTGCCATAGGCCTAGACTGCTGGGGAACATTTTAGGATACAATGACCTCCTCTCTCCTGTTCTCTCTCTCTCCTCCTCTTCCCCTCCTCAGGTGCTCCTGGGGTGCTCCTATGGACTTATATTGCCAGGGAGCATCTTTTTTTTTTTCTAGTTTATTTGTCAGGGACAATGCAGCGCACATTATTACATACATAATTTATCATAGACAAAGCCATAACAATATGTGTAGATGTGTTGCATAAAAGGTTTCTAGCCAATAGGCTAATTTGCAACCCCAGTCCCTGGTCAGACCTTTCTAAATACATAATCCACACAAAAAAAAAAAATAAAAAAAAAAAAAATAATAAATAAAAATACATAATATAAATTACTCAATCATATAACAAATACATAAGTACAGACATTAACATTTTACATAATCACGACCACATTACACAAAAGATCACATCACTTAAGAGCCCAGCATAGATGCATTACAACCAGAATTTCTCAGTGGCTACATATTTGATTGTCTTTCAGCCAATGTTTCACCTTTCTATTAAATGTTTTCAGGTCGGTTTCTGTTTTTAATTCCGTTGGTAAATCATTCCAAAAATGTATCCCTATCACTGAAAAACTTGACTGGCCAAAAGTGGTTTTACGCCCTTCTGCTATGCAATTGCCACCCACTGCTCTCCTAGTGGCCACTCTCCTTGTGTTTATTTTTGTCACAAAAGGGCAGAGTACGGCTGGGGCTAGATTATTAGTGCATTTAAAAATCAGTTTAAGAAAGGAGAACTTAATAAAACTATCAAAATTTAAAAACTTATATTTCTGTACAATCAAACAATGGTGCCACATAATTGATTTCTGATCCATTATTTTCAGTGCCTGTTTGTATAATGATATGATGGGTTTAACTGAGTCTGGGAAGCTTGGCCCCATACAGTAGCACAATAAGATAAATGGGAAAGTATCATAGCATGAAAAAACAGCAAAGCTGCCTTAACAGGTATATGATGCCTAATCAATTTAAAACAGTTCAGGTTTGTCCGGACAGTCTTACAGAGTTTGTTAATGTGTCTATTGAATTTGAGTCGGGAATCCAGAATAATACCTAAAAATTTAAATTCCTCAACTTCCTCTATTGCTTCTTGATCTAACTTAATAGTACATTTAGCTTTTCCTCTAATTGAGAAGCACATAGATACCGTCTTTTTGACGTTAAGCGTCAGATGATTTTCTTTAAGCCACTGGGCTATACCCTCCATTTCCTTGGTCAGGGTCTCTGCTACTTCAGTTGGTGTCCTAGCTGATGCATAAATAACTGTATCATCAGCATACATCTGGCAGTTGGCTGACAGACAGCATGAAGGCAAGTCATTTATATATAAACTAAAGAGCAGAGGTCCCAAAATGGAGCCTTGTGGAATACCCATTGTGGATTGTAATGATGTTGAGAGTTCGGTATTTATTTTGACCCGTTGCTCTCTATGCTCCAGATATGATGCAAACCAACTGATAGCGTGCTCAGAGATGTTAAAGGTGGAAAGTTTATTCAAGAGTATGGTGTGGTTCACGGTGTCAAAGGCCTTTTTTAGGTCTATAAACACAGCTCCCACAACATTACCCTTGTCCAACTTACTTTTAATGTTCTCGGTAAGATAGCAATTAGCCATTTCTGTAGAATACCCTGCTCTAAATCCAAACTGTTTGGAATTAACAAGTGTATTACCTTGAAGATGTTCTACTAACTGTTCTGTAATAATTTTCTCTAAAATTTTGGATAGAGCCGGCAGTATTGAGATTGGCCTATAATTACTTGCTTGGTTCTTTGCACCAGCCTTGAAAATTGGTGTAATGATGGCTTGTTTCCAACTTTGTGGGAATGTGCCCATTCTGATGGAAAGGTTTACAAGGTGGGTTACAGGTTTAATCAAGGCTGAGCAGTGAGTTGTAATAAAGGCAGTGTCCAACCCAAATACATCCTTTGCCTTAGATTTATTTAATGTATTAATGATTGTATATACTTTTTCCTGACCAACCTCCTTAACACGAAAAAGATCTGATTGGTCAGACTTTGTGGTCTGTGATAGGGTTGCTGGATCAAAAGTCCCAGCAAGCTCCTCCACAGACTGAACAAAGAAATTATTAAATTCGTTTGCAATAGCTGAATTGTTAGTGCTGATAACTCCATTCACTTCCAATTCAGCTATTGTTTTTTGTTGACCAGGCTTAAGTTTAGTGAGGCTATTGAGGTGCTTCCAAAGGGATGCACTATTTCCTTCTGATTCCTCTATCAATTGCATAAAATAGGCTGTCTTTGCTTTACGCAGTTCTCTGACTACTGCATTTCTCAATCCTTTAAAGATGAGAGAATCAGTATTAGTTTTGGAAAGCAATGATTTTTTCAGTGCATAGTCTCTTTTTTTCATTAACTGACGAATGTCATTGTTTAGCCATGGTAAAGAGGTTTGTCGTTGCGTACCTTTGAATGTCTTAGTATATTTCTCAATAAGATTTGTGAGGCTTTTCATCAAGGAGTTACAACAATTTTCTAAATCATTCGATAGTAAAACATTATTCCAATCTAAATTATCTAAATCATTTTTAACTTGTTTCAACTTATTTTTAGGGATACCCGAGTTCCCTGATTTACTTTCGTTCGTAAATTTGGGTAAACGCTGTTTAGTGAGTTTCCGTACAACCATGGTCATATTGTGATCAGAGAGCCCTGTTAATAAATTATAGGTTCTGATGATTCTCTGTGGACTATTAGTGACTATCAGATCTATCATAGTTTTACTCGCTCGTGTGATCCTTGTTGGACCTTTAATTATCTGATGAAGACTGTGTTTTGACAACAGTCTCTTTAATTTTTTTCTACGGCTTTTCTCTAGCCAGTTAATATTAAAATCACCAAGAAAAATAGATTCGGTGCGAGTATTTATACATTTGAAAATATTATCTAAATGATCATAAAATTAAACATCGTGTGATGGTGGATTATACAGTACTATAATGTTAAAATTCATTTTAGGGGATAATACAACATTTAAAGCCAAACATTCTAATGGCGTATCCAGTTTGATTTCATTACATTTCAGAGTGTCTCTGACATAGAATAGTACTCCCCCTCCACCTTTTTTAGATGTTCTATCCTTTCTATGACAAATGTATCCAGGGACATCAATCATACTAGTCTGAATATTACTGTTCAGCCAAGTTTCGCTTAATGCTAAAAAATCTAAATTTGAGTCAGTTAACAGATGTTGGATCTGATCCCCTTTAGGCAATAAACTGCGAATATTCAAATGTCCACCTAGAATACCCTTAGGTTTAGACATAGGCTCCCATATTACCCGTGCGTGATTTACAGTCTGAAAAAATCTAAATTCTCGTTGCTTCCTTATTGATTGTATATCGTCACCATATGAAATTCCTGTTTCCTCGGGGAGGATGTCCGTCACTCCGGAGCTCAGCCGTTGCACGCGCAATCCACCCGCTGGTACACCCTCCGGGGAAAGGCCAACAGCAAACAGGCCTGGATTCAATTGTATATCCCCAGATAGCAAAATCAAAGCCAGGAAAACACCGAAGCCACGCCAACTGCATCCTCTCTGGTAATCCCGCTTTCCTCGCGTGCAGCTGTGGGTGAGTTCAATTTGTTTGATGTTCACGCAGGTGGCAATGTTGTTTTGTTTGCTCGGCGTGCCGCAACGGGGGTGATCAGGTTGTTTGGTGATTGAGTAGATGACAAGATATCCATGTCCGAAAAAGTTTAGTCTCGGTAATCCATTCATATTTACTGACTGGTGGTTGTCAGCCCGGGATATCTGTTTGTTTGCGCTTAGGTGTTGTCCAAGTGGCAACAATAGAAGCCAACAGCAAAGCAAAAACACGCAAACATTTCCCCCTTCTCCATGAGTTTTACCCGACCGGTTTCTTTGTTTTGTTCTTGAACCAGTAACTACTTGCAAAAATGCGTTAGAAGCCGTTGAAGTGGAGCCTGACAAACCACCCAACACATCTGCCGCCATCTTCGTTTCGAGAAAGAGCCTGAGAGAGATCTTAGGGAAACACCGAGGGATTTATATCTTCTTCTCCCTCTCATTTTATTTATATATATATATATATATCAGCCTTGGATGCTGATATTGGAGGCTTTGAGGCAAGGTCAATGGGCCATGGTTAATGCCTGGATGTCTACTATCTTGGTCTGGGACCATCATTTCGGGGAGATGGACAGAGAGTGTGAGCCAGGGAGTTTGTAGGAAGATAATATTACATTTTGATCTTGAAGGTCAGAATGTCACAGCTCTGAGGTCTTTTCTTTTCCTGATACCTACAGCGAATGCAGGAAGAAAAAAAGTAACGTGAGGACCATCAGTTATGTTCGAGCTTGTGAGTGACTCATTTGGGTCCCAAACCACATGAAGGATTTTCACCAAGTGTATTAATGTCAAATGTTCAAATGATGCGTGATGCTGCAGATGCCCGTGAGCCACAGCAGATTTCATTTCCTCTCCTCCTGTAGCTTTTGAAGTGTCACTTGCTGGTAACTGACACTTCAAAGGTGTACTAACTCCTGCCCGCCAGATTGTCCCAAATCAAAGAGCAGTTGTACAACAATATTGGAGAATTAAAAAAAAGAATCCTTTTAAATTTCTATCAAAAAATGATCTCTTTGCCCCCGAGGCATCTTGAGAATGCTCCACCTTTTAGTTCAAGTACAAGCAAATCACCAGATTAGGAGTTACAGTCGACTGATTAGCATTTTTTTGCAGCAGCAGCATCATGTGTCAATCAGCTCAGAGAAAGCACAGAGAAGTCAATCTAATCAGTTCTGCAACACGCTGCTGTCATCTCCAATCTACCCCATGGTGGTGTAAAGAGGAATAATAAAGCCAAATGTTGTTTGATAATCTTTCGAGACTGCAGTACTACCAAGAGCTTCAAGTCGCTCTAATCTATTGCATTCACACCCACCCATGTCATAAGAAACACTGAAGTAAACGCCACAATCTCCTTGATTTGATTCTTCTTTTTTCATGATTGGGAGCTATAGTTGTAGGATGGCAGAAAGCTCCTGGGAAACTGGCAGTTGTTTAGGCAGGACAGCTGTATAAATTGTTGTATATTAAGTTGTTCCATGACTCACTACTTTCCCAGAGTGAGAGGGAGGGGAGCTACACTACTCACTAAATGGTATCCTAACCTATTCATCATACATGTTTAACTTAGCACATTTTTCAATCAAGTGCTTTATACAGAGTTGACGATTGTTAATTTGTTTTTGCTTTCAAATGACTGCTTAAGATCTTGGCTTGTGTGAGCGTGCAAAAACATCAAATTCCCCACTACAGGACATGATACAGCTAATTTTCCAGTACCTTGAATAATAGCCCTCTTCAACTGCAAAATAAAAAGAGAGGTCAAGGTTGATCCTCTTATCTGGGCCAATTAACAGTGTTCATAGTACTGGGTGGCAACATTCTATATATTATCCGTGTGTAACAGGTTCGTTGCTTCCCGGGATGTTCCTGCAGCGTCGCCCACAGACCACTCATAATGATGACGGGTTTAATGTCTTTATTGGCAGTTGCAGTTGCAGTTGCAGTTGCAGTTGCAGTTGCAGTTGCAGTTGCAGTTGCAGTTGCAGTTGCAGTTGCAGTTGCACTCTCCCGCCCCGCCTGCTACTGCAGGGTTTAAATACACACCTCCCCACTCAGCTCCAGGTGCCGCTCATTCCCTCCCGATTGCCCGCACCTGTTCCCTGAGCCGCCCTTCGCTCTCCCCCTCTGCAGCCGCGCTAAACCACGCCCCTGCCCCACACCGTGCCATATTGATGAGTGGGTGGATAGAAGCGCCTAATAGTGTATGGTATAGGTCCTAAGCATGATCCAAGGGAGCCCGCCACCTAATGCCGCCCATTCAAAATAAAACATTTGCCCTGGTAACCGACCTAAACATGCATACCGATAGCTCGACCCATCTGGAGCTCTGTGCCTTCTGCTGACCTGCAAACCATAGGTTTCTCAGTTATCTATCAGTTATGGACTTTTCCCGCTCATATTCAAACTTGGCTCACTAATTGATCACTATCTTTCACCTTTTTATTTTCATAACTTCATCTTAATTAATTATTAGTGAACATTTCCTCTTTTTTTTCTTAAAAATATTTGATCTTTGTCAACTGTGTAGATGGTCCTTTCCCAGAATACACTCGATGGAGGATGAGCCAATCGTGTGAGGCTGTGTAGTGATCCATGGCAGCTCCCTGCCTCATAGAAGAAAGGGGAAAAAAAGCTAGCTGACTCTTTTTGCGCCAATTGAACTAAATATGTTTTTTTAAAGTCACTCATCAGTTTCAACATTGCCCTTTCCTTTGTTTTGTTGTTTATTTGAATGTTTACACCACACTGTAAAATGTTGGAACAAAATGTGTGGGTCAGCATTGAATTTGATCACGTACTGCACATTGCCATTTGAGAAATGCTCACTCTCTCTTGGGAGGAGTTGTTTTCGTCGTCCTCGTCACGCGCTTCTCCTTTCACATCCTCCTTCCTGCATCCGCTCTACTCATGTTCCACTCCACTTTTCTGCTCATCTGCTATTTCCTTCCCCCCATCTTCCTTTCCTTCTCTCTTCTGTGTGACAGTCTGCTGGCTTAAACTAAAACTAAAACCTCTCAGGCATCTATGTGTGTGTGTGTGTGTGTTCTCAGAGGGGTGTCGTTAGTTTGAAGTGAAATATTTCTACAAGGCTTGTGACCTTAGAATCTCAATTGCACTCACAGCAGGTTCACACACACACACACACACACACATTATCTGCTCTGTCAAACAGAGTCAGTGTCCCGTTTCCAAGCCTGTGCATTACTCCTCCCTGTACTTTGTGTTCTGGTGTTGTTTATGCCAGCAGCGCTTTTCACTGTGGAGTAGACCTGTGTGTGTCTGTCTGCGTGTCTGTGTGTGTGTGTTTCTTTATGTCTGTCTGTCTGCCTGTCTGCGTGTGTGTGTTTCTGTCTGTCTGTCTGCCTGTCTGTCTGCCTGTGTGCATGTGTGTGTTTCTGTCTGTCTGTCTGCCTGTCTGTGTGCGTGTGTGCCTGTGTGTGTTTCTGTCTGTCTGCCTGTCTGTGTGCGTGTGTGCGTGTGTGTGTTTCTGTCTGCCTGTCTGTCTGTGTGCGTGTGTGCGTTTCTGTCTGCCTGTCTGTCTGTGTGCGTGTGTGCGTTTCTGTCTGCCTGTCTGTCTGTGTGCGTGTGTGCGTTTCTGCCTGTCTGTCTGTGTGCGTGTGTGCGTTTCTGCCTGTCTGTCTGTGTGTGTGTGTGCGTTTCTGTCTGTCTGTCTGTGTGCGTGTGTGCGTTTCTGTCTGTCTGTCTGTGTGCGTGTGTGCGTTTCTGTCTGTCTGTCTGTCTGTCTGTGTGCGCGTGTGTGCGTGTGTGTGTTTCTGTCTGCGTGTCTGTGTGCGTGTGCGCGTGTGTGTGTTTCTGTCTGCGTGTCTGTCTGCGTGTGTGCGTGTCTGTCTGCGTGTGTGCGTGTCTGTCTGTCTGCGTGTCTGTGTGCGTGTCTGTCTGCGTGTGTGCGTGTGTGCGTTTCTGTCTGCGTGTGTGCGTGTCTGTGTGCGTGTGTGCGTTTCTGTCTGCGTGTGTGCGTGTCTGTCTGCGTGTCTGTCTGCGTGTGTGCGTGTCTGTCTGCGTGTGTGCGTGTCTGTCTGTCTGTCTGCGTGTCTGTGTGCGTGTGTGCGTGTGTGTGTTTCTGTCTGTCTGTCTGTCTGTGTGCGCGTGTGTGTGTTTCTGTCTGCGTGTCTGTCTGCGTGTGTGCGTGTCTGTCTGTCTGTCTGTCTGCGTGTCTGTGTGCGTGTCTGTCTGCGTGTGTGCGTTTCTGTCTGCGTGTGTGCGTGTCTGTCTGCGTGTCTGTCTGTCTGTCTGTGTGCGCGTGTGTGCGTTTCTGTCTGCGTGTGTGCGTGTCTGTCTGTCTGTCTGTGTGCGCGTGTGTGCGTTTCTGTCTGCGTGTCTGTCTGCGTGTGTGCGTGTCTGTCTGTCTGTCTGCGTGTGTGCGTGTCTGTCTGTCTGCGTGTGTGCGTGTCTGCCTGTCTGTCTGCGTGTGTGCGTGTCTGTCTGTCTGTGTGTGTGCGTGTCTGTCTGTCTGTGTGTGTGTGCGTGTCTGTCTGTCTGTCTGCGTGTGTGCGTGTGTGCGTGTCTGTCTGTCTGCGTGTGTGCGTGTCTGCGTGTGTGCGTGTCTGTCTGTCTGTCTGTCTGCGTGTCTGCGTGTCTGCGTGTGTGCGTGTCTGTCTGTCTGCGTGTGTGCGTGTCTGTCTGTCTGTCTGCGTGTCTGCGTGTGTGCGTGTCTGTCTGTCTGTGTGTGTGCGTGTCTGCGTGTGTGCGTGTCTGTCTGTCTGTGTGTGTGCGTGTCTGCGTGTGTGCGTGTCTGCCTGTCTGTCTGTGTGCGCGCGTGTGTGTTTCTGTCTGCGTGTCTGTCTGCGTGTGTGCGTGTCTGTCTGTCTGCGTGTCTGTGTGCGTGTCTGTGTGTGTGCGTTTCTGTCTGCGTGTGTGCGTGTCTGTCTGCATGTGTGCGTGTGTGCGTTTCTGTCTGCGTGTGTGCGTGTGTGCGTGTCTGTCTGCGTGTGTGCGTGTCTGTCTGTCTGCGTGTCTGTGTGCGTGTGTGTGTTTCTGTCTGTCTGTCTGCGTGTGTGTGTTTCTGTCTGCGTGTCTGTCTGTGTGTGTGCGTGTCTGTCTGTCTGTGTGCGCGTGTGTGCGTTTCTGTCTGCGTGTCTATCTGCGTGTGTGCGTGTCTGCGTGTCTGTGTGTGTTTCTGTCTGTGTGCGCGTGTGTGCGTTTCTGTCTGCGTGTCTATCTGCGTGTCTGTGTGCGTGTCTGTCTGCGTGTCTGCGTGTCTGTGTGCGTGTCTGTCTGCGTGTGTGCGTGTCTGTCTGTCTGTCTGTGTGTGTGTCTGTCTGTCTGCGTGTGTGTCTGCGTGTGTGCGTGTCTGTCTGCGTGTCTGTCTGCGTGTGTGTCTGCGTGTGTGCGTGTGTGTCTGCGTGTCTGTCTGCGTGTCTGTCTGCGTGTGTGTCTGCGTGTGTGCGTGTCTGTCTGCGTGTGTGCGTGTCTGTCTGCGTGTCTGTCTGTCTGTCTGTCTGCGTGTCTGTCTGTCTGTCTGTCTGCGTGTCTGTCTGTCTGTCTGTCTGTCTGTCTGCGTGTCTGTGTCTGTCTGCGTGTCTGCCTGTCTGCCTGTCTGCCTGTCTGTGAATATGTTCTTCTGTGATTGAGGGTATTTGTTAATCTACTCTGCTGGTGAGAGTCGTGTACCTGCATCCGTTGCTTTGTGTGTGTGCCTTTTTGTGTTGCTTTTGCATGTCTGTATAAGGTATGTACTGTTTATAAGCCACACGATCATCACCCCACAATTTCCTTTGCTCTACAGAACATTTTAGACTCTTTTCAGCAGGTAAAAAAAAAAATAATCACTCTCACTGTTCTCATCAATCTTATTTCCAGCCACAGCAGGCATCCGTTTTTCATTGGAAAGGGTCGATAAACCCTCATTACTCTACTTACCTAGCACCAAACAGACACAGTTAGCTACTAGCTGGTGAACACAGTGGAGCATTTAGCAGCTAAATAACCAGTTATTTCCATCAGTAGGTGGTGGGGACCAAAACAGAGCCAAAAGGAGGGTGAGTTTAGAAGCAACTGGATGCTAACTGGATTCTGCATCAGCTTAAAAGAGAAATGTCCTTGTTGGATACATAACCTAGTTATACATTAACTAATGTATTTTTTGAACCACACCATCAGAATCAACAAGCTCATCGGGAAAACTGACTCCTTTTTGGGGCTGAAGCTTTATTCTTTGGCAGTGAGAGGAGGATGGTACGCAAACAGTGAAGAATAATAGACAATAACAATAAAGGGACATTATATGAAATATCAGACATTCAGTGAAAAATGTAAATGATCATCATCTGTGCTTATGTATGATTCTTACTGTTGACCTTGGCATTGTGTATATTTTTAGATTTTTGGATTTTGTCCCTCTGTTTCTTGATATCTTTAAACTAAAATCTTAATATTTGCTTTTATCCGGTTAGTTATTTCTATCTACATGCATATTGCAGATATAATGTGAAGAAATGGGGGAGCTTAGTTTTGCCCCAGGAACCTCTGAGCAGGAGAATACTGCACTGTCCCAGGTGGGAGATACAATGTCAAGTCCCCAGCTGTTCCACTTCCTCTGGACAGAAAAAATAGGAAAAAATATTCTTTGTCATTCACAGTTGGACTATTCATCACGTTGATGTGGACCACCCTGAAGGATACCTTAACAAGTGCCTCAATCTGCTCTGCGCCATGAACAGGCTTGAACTTGATGGACAGACCTTTAAGCCAAAACCAACGTGACAAGGCTCCTTCCCTTCACTTCACCCAACAGCATGAATAACATATTCCTGAAAAGAGGTGAGCTATATCATAGCTTCCACTCTAGCCTTGATGCCAGAATAGTCTTTGTCAAGGTGCACAAACAAAGGATTGCAGACACAAAATAGCTTGGAATGAGCCAATAGCAAATCTCATCACCGATGAGAAAAAACAATCATTACTTTAGAATCTGCTCACAATCAACACCTGCAAAGGAAAACAAGGAAATTAAAGACATTACTAGACCTTCCTAAGTGTGTAGCATGATATTGTATTGGCTGCTGTTCCTGAAGGCAGTCAGATGATTCCAACATGTATAAACAATTCATAATTGCACAATACAATATTTCATATAGGTAACAAAGGGACACAATCAGATCAGTAATGCACCTGTTTCTCAAGTATTTTACACAAGTCTGCAGAGGAATTGATGTGTTCACCTCCATCTGATGGCACTCAACTGTCCGGAAGAATGCATTCTCCACGATTCTTTACGGCAGGTCAAAGATCAATCTTTTCTTACCAGAGTATTTTTTCCTATTCCCATTGGACGGGAATCCTCAAAATAGTGAGGACTCAAATGTCCTAGTACATAACTTTTATTCAGTTCTTTCTCCAATAAACTTGGGAGCTGTGCTGGTCAGTGACATTATGAACCCAACCTAAAACCCAGAGTCCAGATAATAGGTGGTCAACAAGCAAGATGAAAGAATAGTTCTGGTGAAAGAGGATAGAGGGGATGTTTTATCTTCTTCACTTAGAACCATGGCCACTCTTAGGGACAAATTCATAATGGAACAATTAAACAAGAGGAGACTGATCTTGGATGTGCATCCTTATGCCTTATTTATATGTATTCCTTATATTAGCATGTGTGTTGTGGCTGTATTATATTGCATAGTTTTTATTCTACTGTGTTTTGAATCATTTGTATTATTCTGCTTGGTTGTATTTGTGTGTAATTGTTTCCTTTAACTCATATCAAAATTATAATTCTTAAGATTTTCATTCAATCAAACCCTGTTCTACATAGTATTATTGTTAAGCATGTTTTCAGCAATGGCAAGTAACTCTGTAATAACTTACCTCTATGTAGTAGTTCCCATTGTTGTCCTAAACTAGATTCAACTTTGCGTGTGGGGGGCCTGCTGAGTTTGTGTGTGTGTGTGTGTGTGTGTGTGTGTGTGTGAGTGAGTGAGTGAGTGAGTGAGTGAGTGAGTGAGTGAGTGAGTGTGATTTGTCTTTCTGCCCCTGACGTTCCCGCACAAGGTTGCAACATTGTTGAAAAATTCAAGCACTGGCACCTGTCTGCTCTCACATTCCCACACATTTTACATTCTCTCTTGCAGGAACCAATCTTTATTTGCTCATACAAAGGTAAAGGGCAGTATTGAGTATTTTAACATTAAAATGTTAGATTTTCTTGAATTAAAAATCCAAAAATATGAACACAAGGGTTACTCAAAGTCGGAACACGATGTGACCTCATTACACAGGTGTCATCCATTCACAGTTCTGCCAATCAATTTAATGAGTGCTTTATATTTTACATTCGCCCTTGATTTAAAAAAAAAGAAAAAACACACCCCTGCCCTAAAAAATTAAACAGACATTGGCTTTATTCAGACAGCAGTATTCAGTCACTAAGAATGGCAGGTAAATAGAAATTGATTGTCAATAATTGTCACAGCGCTCTATAGATCTGTGCCGGCCTCTATAAAGGGCAGATGCTATCTAGTTCTTGACCATGGCTGAGGCTAAATGGAGAGATGCCGATATCTTACTTATTCAGAATAGGACAAATAAATGAATGTCTGTGTGTGTTTGTGTACACTGAATGTGTCCATCCCACTGTGTTGCATATGCCACTTTGTCTTTTTGTGTCTCCACTTTTCTGTTGCTCACATCCTCAGTCTGCGAGTTTAAACCTCTCTCTTCTTCTGTTCCCCCTTCCTGTTTTTCTTCTCCAATTTATGCATCAAACAACATTTCCAAAAAACAGCTTATCCATCCATCCATCCATTTTCCACCGCTTATCCGGGGTCGGGTCGCGGAGGCAGCAGGTCAAGCAGGCTGACCCAGACTTCTCTCTCACCCGCAACATCTACCAGCTCATTCCGGGGGATCCCGAGGCGTTCCCAGGTCAGCTGGGAGATATAATCCCTCCAGCGTGTCCTGGGTCTTCCCCGGGGCCTCCTACCAGTTGGACGTGCCTGGAAAACCTCTAAAGGGAGGCGTCCTGGAGGCATCCTAATTAGATGCCCGAACCACCTCAGCTGACTCCTTTCGACACGAAGGAGTAGCGGCTCGACTTCAAGCTCCCTCCTGATGTCCGAGCTCCTTACCCTATCTCTAAGGCTGAGCCCGGCCACTCTACGGAGGAAACTCATTTCGGCCGCTTGTATCCGCGACCTCGTTCTTTCGGACACGATCCAAAGCTCGTGACCATAGGTGAGGGTTGGGACGTAGACCGACCAGTAAATTGAGAGCTTTGCCTTTCGGCTCAGCTCCTTCTTCACCAAGACGGCCCGGTGCAACGCCTGTTTTACTGCTGCAGCCGCACCGATACGCCTGTCGATCTCCCGCTCCATTTTACCCTCACTCGTGAAAAACAGCTTAATTCAACTCAATTGAATTCAGTTTATTTTGTATAGCCCAAAATCACAAATACAGATTTGCCTCTGAAGGCTTTACAATCTGTACACATACGACATCCCTGTCCCGGGACCTCACATTGGATCAGGAAAAAACGTGGTTATGTATGGTTCAGATCTCAGTGGAAAAAAACACATCTAGTATGAAACAGTATTCTTAATTAGAACTGCTTATCAGATGGCCGAAAAGCATCTCCCCCAACACCTTTTTGATTTTGGAAATGGGGATTCAGAACAGCTTGGTTGGAAGTAATTTGTTTTCTCGTACAACGTGCCATTCCCTAAATCGCACACCTTATAAGAGACTCCTGTTCTTATAAGAGTTTGAGAGTTCAACTTGTGTCGATCTTCATTCACGTCAGTTCAGTATAACAAGAACAAATAAGCATATGTTCACCTCCATGTGTCTCTCCATTGTCTAAATGCAATGGCACCTCCTGTAACATTTTGCTTTAGTCTTTTCACATAAAGGTCAAGGAGTCTAAGAAGTCATAGTATTCTCAGAACCGTGAATATTCACAGCAACTTTGACTGAAATGCAGCGAATGGCTGAATTGTACTGTCCATCAAGTTGACAGTTTGACCTGATAGTAGCACTGCAGAAAGACTATTGTGATAGTTTTCATGACAAGTTGACCTTTTGGGCTGATGATGGCATAACATGAAGGTCATGAAGTGTCCAAAAACCGAATCATCCTGTGGGAAGAATACATTTACTCAACAAATGTCACAGTGACCTGCCGATTATATTCAATTTTGGGGTGCAATTGAATATTGTCCTTTGATGCTGGAGAAAAGTTCAGGTGGACACTTCAAATAGTAGGCATATATCCTTTTGAGTTATCTTTTTTGGACCATGATTATCCATACAAAGCTTATACGTTATAGAAGCTGTTGTGGAATATTGCTGTGGGTTAGATGTTTGGTCAGATGCCGTCCTTCAGGCTACAACTTGCAAATACGGTAGAAAAAACTAAACAGACATCACTAGCTTCCAAGAGAGGATCATACAGAAGCTAGTCAGTGTATAAATGTACCAGCAAGCCTTATGCATTTGTGGTTTTGTTGCCTGGATGTCTGTTAAACAGATACAAGGTGTAGAAAGCAATTGTGTGAGGGTTTGGTTTGGCTGGACCCAAGCGCAGACACGGGGAGGCAAGGTTGGGTGAAGGTAAAGGGTTTATTGAGCAGCACACTGATGAGATGAAGGGGAAGAGTGCAGGCGGAGCGGTGAGGTGGCGTGAGCGGCGGCGGCTGAGCTGAAGTGCATGTACGGGAATCCTGAGCACAGGGAACAGAGGTTAGTAAGAGATCAGACACAATGCAAAGTACGTCTCTTAGTCTGAGCTCTAGCGAGGCCGAGAGTCGAAGTACCACTGGAAATGGAGCAATAATCTGGCAACTGGAGAGAGGGAAGCCAGGGTGTTTTAACAGGGAGGATCTGATGATGTGATTGAAGACAGGTGCCGGAGATGAGGTGCAGGTGTGGAGATGATTGCCAGTTGCCGGAAGCCACGCCCACGACACACACACACACACACACACACACACACACACACACACACACACACACACACACACACACACACACAGAGAAGACAAACAGGGGACACCAGAGACACAAGGAAAAGACAAAAGGGACATAAGTCACGGCAGAGCCGTGACACAATTGTATTGTTTGGCTGATGTTGTGTTGTGGTTAGTTTTTTTTTATTTAAATGATCAAATTGATCTTCATGTTCCACATGAACAAAATACTGCAATTTAACTGAACATTTTAGACACCTGCATTGAAACTGAAGAGAGTTACAAAAAAGAAATCTGAGAATGAACCAGACTTAGATATTGTGTGCCTGTGAGAGAGACCTTGAGATTGATTTTGTTGTTTTCTCCCCGTGTGAAAGTGGAAGAGGTAGAAAGGCCAAGGGAAAGATAGAGTGATGTGGACGGACAAGTAAATGGAAGACACAGCATGGTAGATAGAGATATAAAGTGACAGAGGGGGAGAAAAAAAGAAGTGAAATGGTGTGATAATAACAGCAATGACTTTGAAAGTCTGACTTTAGAGACAGAAGAGTGACAAATATCGAAAGTGACAGCAGAAAGACCCAATGATACCTATAAGAGGCCTATGATGTGTGCTTTGTTTACATCTATCAGTTATTGCAGGTTTAAAACAAAAACTAGCCTTCACTATTTGTGTAAGCACTAAACAGAAATTAAACATAATTTTGACCAATAATGTTCTCTAATGACTCACTGTGAAGTGAATAACAGGGACGGAGTTGTTGCAAATGAAAGTCAATGGAAAGACACAATTGGACGCCCACATCAGAAGTGTTTCATGTCCGTGTAAGTTTCACATTTTTCAGAAATCCCTGCACTTTTTTGGTGGCCTTTTTAATCATCATGTCCATCTACTGATGATGTTGTCAGGATAAATCCGTATTGTTCATACCGGTTGAGATTGGTAGTCATGTTGTTCCAATCCAATTTCTACATTTGCCATTTTAGTGTTGACCAGAAAGACAAAGACAAAGGAAAAGTCATTGCAATCAATCAGTGTAATGGGAAGTGGCTAGAAGTGGGCATGGTCGTATTTCTGATCTTTTGTTTGTGGTTCCACAGATCACAAACAGACTCAAAGTAAGACATGCCACCTGTGGTTGAAGTCCTTCCGACATACTCCATTCTTTAAAAAAAAGCTAAAATAGTGTCTTCTTCACACATGCTATCTCTTTGTCGTTGACCGATCTGGAGGCCCACACGTCCCACACAGGGTTTGTCATTACACACGATGTGGCCCTTTGGCTTTCCTTCACCGAGGTTGAGTATTTCCCCAAATGGATTTGCTCCTATGTGAAAGAAGCATAACACTTTCCAGTTATTGCAAATACATCAAGCATCAGCGAACCTGTATATTCAGTGCTTCAGCATACACTGACATATGCATGATGATGCTGACATGCGGCTGGCTGTCTGCTCACACAGGCATCAAGCTTGCAATACGCTCTCTGTTTTAAGTAAATGATACATGCAGCTTTTCTCTGCTTCGCAAAACCCCTCAAGCATTATGCTTTTGATGTAAAGCTGCCCAAAGGTGAGTTTTATGATTCCACTTCAGTCATTGCTGCTTGCTAAAGAGTTACATAGTTTTCCAGTAAATTCGGAGACACCCAATGACTGAATAGATTATTTGTTTTCTTGGTAATCCAGACTATATAGCAGTATCCTGCTTTTGTGTAACTTTGTTGGAGACGTTTATGGATTGTATCTACCCTCTACAAGAAAAGCAATTCACACGCTGTCCATAGTGCTGCTGCAGATTTACATATAAGAAAAGCCTCATGGAATGTGTAATTTAATTTTGCCTACACAGTATGCCTTATCATAAAAGCATACATGATGATTTTATCTTTTTGGCTCTATGCTTGAGTTTGGTTGATTATCTGATAGTCAAGATTAGATATTTTTCTTTTTTTTTTATGTATTCCATTTGTTGTCACTTCAATAAGCATCCATATACTCCCAGACGGAGCCTATCGAAGTACATCTGTAATGGGTGAAAGGCAGTGTATACCCTGAATAGGTTCTCAGTCTATCACAGAGCGAACGCATACAGTCAGACAACACAAGGTCGAAATGCAGGACCTTCTCAATGAGTTGACAGTAACAAGTAACTACAGAGCCATTGTGCGGCCCTATTCCCATTCATCCAACTGAAAAGATATAGATCTTTAATGTGGCAAGTGTTCAGGTGTTCCTGTTTTCTTATTATATTCAAGACCAACAACTCCCATGCCAAGTCCGACAACTTCCCATGTCAAGACTAAAAAAACCCTGTGTAGTCATAAATTAAGACCAACAAGTCCCAGGTCCAAACAGATAGAACCCAAGCTGACACGGGGAGAACATGCAAACTCCACACAGAAGGTGGGACCGATTAAGTGAAATTGGACATTTTCCCACAGCACACCTGGTGATCTCTAACAGCAAACTGGTGTGCCACAGCACAGTGGTTGAAAATCACTGTATTAAAGGTTGATCTGTGGTCTATACTATAAAACATGTCTTCCCCTACTGCTTCCCTAACATGATTGGCTGCTGTCCGACTTATTTTTACATTACATTTAGCTGACGCTTTGTTCCAAAGCGATTTACATGATATACAGTAGACCGTAGACATAGCAACGGTGAGCAGTTAGGGTTAAGAGTCTTGCTCAAGGACACATCGACATGGACTAGCGGAGGTGGGGATCAAACCACCAATTATTTGGTTGAAAGACAGACTTGCTAACCACTGACCCACAGTTGCCCTCCTCATTTAAAGAGTATTATTCAAAGGACTTAGAAAGTGATTATTGGTGTTCATATCAAAATCTCAATAAGCTCATATATTATTTGGTAAGGACAAAGTGTATACAAGTGTGTACATACAACAACAAACATCATACTGTATAGTTTGTGTGGTATGTATATTCTTTTGTCTCTGTACTAATTTTGTAACACTATCAAAGTTATTTATTTTTTCATATCAGTATACTTATTCATGAATGTATGTCTGTATTTTTTGTTTTAATGTTTTGTGCCTGATGTGAATTAAAACGGGCTTCCATGAGAGTAAAGTGACAAAAGTAAAGAGGGAAACAAATGAAAGAGAGTTACTGAGAGAATGTGTGTGTCAGCAAGTTTTCATTTAATATTCTACACATATATGTTTCCATGCAAATACAAACGTCTTCTGGTTCCATACACAATTATTCCTCAAAGGGGCCATGTTAACGCACAGTGGGGAGATTTCCACAGACGTTCCTTGTACATCCTTACCATGCATTAATATTTTAAGACAAACACAAGCAAGCACAAACAAGGTATGTTTTTTTCTACTCACCTGAATGAGCCCTTGAGTGGTCACATGTCATTACATTTTACATCTGTTTGCACAATTAACATATTGAAAGAGCAAGTGCATAAGTTTATGCACAACACATACAAAACACACACACACACACACATACAGTACACACACGCATTACCTCTCTGTTTCCAACTCACTCAGGACATGCTGTATTTAACTTATGCATAAAACATGATGTTTAGGGCCACCAGAGACAAACTCTCAGAGGACACTTTTCTGAGTTTACCACTTTGTCCAGACCATAACTAAGAGCAAGAGAGAGAGAGAGACATCTATAGAACTCTAAAATCATGTTTGACATGGAATGCGTTAAGAAATATTTGCAATTCACGACATCAGTTGAGCACTTAAGCGAACACAAGTTTAAAAAAGACTGACCTCTAAAGAGGTGACTGTTGACGTGAAGATAATGACGTTTGTATTGAACGTGCACCAACATTAGGAATACATCAAAACAGACATTCTTGGCATAAAACAAAATCTTGTTCACTCAAATCCTACAACTGGTTTTAGGTAAAGAAAATTCAATGTAAAATCATATATTGTTACAGTTTTGAGTACAGCAATTCCACTATAATGTGCAATATTTTAAATGAAAAAAGTTATTTTTCATTTAAAATTATGCCTAATGTAATGGTGCATACTGTTCTGATGACCCTGACATCCTTATACGTGCTCTATCGATGAACAACAGATGATTGGTCTATCCATTGTGATGATAACATCTTGCTTTTTGATGAGAATGCAGAATTCAATAATACCCATAAATCTGCAGAACATCGAGGACCACAAAAATTAGTGTTTCTGGAAACAGTGTTGACCCGGAACATCAACTTAATTTCTGAAAGAGCCTATTATGCAAAAGAATTGATGAACAAAGTCAAGTATTTGGATTGAATTGATCCAGCCTAAGATGATGGATGATGATTTGATCACATATTCACATAAAGTATGATTGTTAATTGTGATATTGTATCCTTGTATAAAAAAAAGACATAAAGAAATTAGATGTGTATTGGTCTGCATGTTCACATTACATGCAACTTTATTTCCAGAAAGGAAGATGTGTATTGGTCTGCATGTTCACATTACATGCAGGGGCGACTGTAGCTCAGTGGTTAGCAAGTCGGTCTTTCAATCAGAGGGTCAGAGGTTCAAACCCCGGCTCAGCCAGTCCATGTCGTTGTGTCCTTGAGCAAGACACTTAACCCTCATTGCTCACCGTTGCTGTGTCTACGGTCTACTGTATATCATGTAAGTCGCTTTGGATAAAAGCGTCAGCTAAATGAAATGTAATGTAATGTAATGTAACTTTATTTCCAGGAAAGCAATTCCCACCGGACACTCCCCTGCACATAGCCTTATACTTGAATAAACTTAACACTTTGGCATTGCACTTGCCACTTTCACACAACACGTACACTCATGCACATTCCATGCACTTTATCTTATTTTTGGTATTTTTGGTATTTTGATATGCTGCTGTTTCAATGTAAATATTCATTCATCCATTCATCCTCATTTATTGCACTGCATTAACTGTTAAATGTGTATTGTTAAATGTTAAATGTATGCACCTTCCCGCCAGGACAAATTCCTTGTATGTGTAAGCATACATGGCAATAAATGGTTCTGATTCTGATTCTGATTCTGAATTGTTTACAAGTTTTCATGTAGCAGGCTCACACTTTATGAACAAGAGTAAAACGACCACTGCTATATAGAGAGATTGACCGCAACCCAGAATATCCAAACCCCCTCTTGTAGACACCAATGGGCTGTAAGGCGTCGCAAAACACATTTAATTTAAACTCAAAGATAAAGCAATTGGCTCGAAGAGTCATGAGATCTTGTATAAAGAAATATTGTCACCAAACTGACACGTAGTAGGCAAGTTACAGTAGTTTACAGTACAGTTTTTGTACTGGTTGTTCTGTTAGCTGTTAGCCAAAGACACCGTTTAGAACCCCAAAAGGCAAACAAACTGATTTTGAGACAGGCATTTATGGTGCTAAATTTGAACATGAATGGATGTGAAAGCATGAGAGAGAAGTTAAAACATCTGCTCAGTTACTAGGTTTAAAACATTGCTGATAACGTGTTTTTAATGGGAGGGCGTTTTCAAAAGCTGTTCGGACATCTGATAAACACTTCTGAGCTACCTTACTGGCTTGACTTTTTTTATATATATGCCACACAAAACATTAAATTGGTGAAGAAGATGGTGTGCCAAGCACTTAAGTAGTGAGACATAATATTACGCCAGCAATATGATACCCAAAGGAAGTCTGGCGTCAAGGGCATAAGGAGTAGACACAGAAAAGTAATGTGACGAATGAATGAAGGACTCCCAAGTGCATAAGTAATAAGGAACAAGGTCATTCCAGAAGTCAATTATGGTTTGATGAAGTTTGCCCCCATAATGGTGATAAAGACCAAAATAGAGTGAACTGTCTTTTCAGCTGATGGAGCTTTGTGTGAACAGTTCCTACAGCCTGAAAAACAAGGACTGTATGCGTGTATATGCATTTCATGGCCTTTAAGGGACATATTTTGAGGCCAGTTTTGGATTTTGTCCCAGTTTATTGAATAATAAATAACTTCTAAAACCACAGGGACCACAAGGAAAAAAAAACAAGAGCTGCCAAGAAAGTATGGCTGGCAGTATTGTCATAATGACAGATTTAGACCTTCAATGAAGCACTCACTACAGTCTCATTTGGGGGAGGCTGTGATTTTGTTTTCAAAACTGTTATCTTCAGTCGAGCCATCTAAAATGTCCCTCTAGCAACAGTGTGCAGTATATCCGTTCTCCCTCTAGCTTCACAGGGTGCATCAATAGAGAACATAATAGATTTACACAGATTTTAAGTTTTCATTTTCTCACCCCGGCAAAGGGATTTGAAATTAATATTACAGCATAATCATATATATTTAATTTCTAACACAGCCTTCATGGAGCAGAAGATACAGCAGAGGACTGTGTACTTACTTGTTAAAGACAACCCTCTGTATAATGAAACAAAGAGTGCTGCGACGACGCTGAGATTAAATATCTGACATTATTTATTTATTTATGCTCATACATTAAGAGTTAGTCAGCTTTTAAAGCTGTTTTAAAGTTTTAAATTATAAACAATATGTACACAACAGGTGTGATAGTTGGTTTGGTGTTAAAATCAGCAGATATAACAGGACCGTTATGGGTATTTGGGCACAAAACGAGTGTGTTTAGTACAGGCTGGAGTGAGAAATGATGCCACGGTGTTGTGGAGCTGTACATCCATCCAACAGTTAGAACCTGGTGAGACAAAAAACAGAAGACGAAATGAGATGATTTTGAAATAAAAGCGTTGAATTCAGTTCAATAATTTGTGCCTATTAGTGTGGAACACCAACTCTGTGCATGAACTCCTGCACTTTATTTCATGAAATACAACGATTAAGTTCTCTTAATTTAAACTCCAACTAACTCATTGGTTAAAAAAAAGAGTCTACTAAAATTACTCTACTTCTCTCTTGATTCATTCCCTCAGTAAACATTGTAAACATGAGTTTATGTATTAATCTCTAGTTTCAAGTCTTCTTCAATAGAGCATGATGTTCATTTAGTAAATGATGGTCATTTAGAGTCAAACAGACCATAAAGCAAGGGATGCTTTAGGGCGGGGCTACAAGGTGATTGACAGGTCACTGCTGCTACCAAAGCCGTCTCTACATCACTCCTCCGCATTCCAAATATAACTTCTGTTCATCGGTTGCAAAAAACAACAACAAGGCGACGGCCGTAATCCAAGATGGCGACGGCCGTAATCCAAAATGGCGACGGCCTTAATCCAAGATGGCGACGGCCGAACTGGAGGCTTCAAAACAACAGTCCACAAAGCAACTGGTGACGTCACGATGACTACATCCACTTCTTATATACAGTCTGTGCTTGGGCATTACACTTAAATCTTGAATGCTTAAGGAAAGGGAAGGTTAAAGTGGGATTTGGCAGGCGGGGGAACCTTTACCGCCAATCCAAATAGAAAGCTTTTTTTGATATCCGTCAATCGCTCGTCTAATGGATATGCTTCCATTTTATTAAATGTACTATCACCACAGCTAGATGGGGGTCCTAAAAGGAAGTCCAGGAATAAGATTACAGGGTCACACAAATATCCCACTGTATGTGTGATTTGAATTTATTAACAGTATATACATTCATTGAGAGAGACTTCCAGCCCGTTTCACTATATCAGATCCCACTCACTCACTTGCTAAGGTGGGCAAGGAAATAAAATTAATGAATCAATGTTACTGTTTCTTTTGTTGGGGGAGTTTTACTGCTTTCATCCTTCTCCCGCTCTGTGCTTCTGTGTGAGTTGTGCTTGATTGCAGGAGTGGTATCAGGTGTGCAGGTGTCGCAACAAGTTGCACGTCCTCTTCAATCAACTCTAAAAACCGGGCTTCCACTCCACCGTGACGTCAGGTCGCAGACTCAGTGCTGAGTTAGTCTTTAACTCTACACGTTTGCTCATGCTCCCTTGTTCTTGCAGCAGTCTTGACCCAGACCTGTGCCTCTGTCTGTCAGTGCTTCTGCTTCCAAAATGTGGCTACATGAACAAACCAGTACATTAAGTTTTAGTCTGCATAGACACACTTATGTTACCCTTCTGAATTTGTTCTTAATTATTCCTTTAATTTGTTTAATTGTTCAATTTTTTTTATTTGCTTGTGTTGTTTATGTTGATACTAGGAATGCAACATTTTGTCATCCGTTTTATATTTTTTGCATTATAATTATTTCATATAAATGAAGATGAGCATCTACTCAACATCAGACTGTATAACATAAAACGAAAGGTAGCCTCATCAGTAGTCATTAGGGCCATAATATTGAGAACGTAGACTGCTACTCTAAGTGCTGCTAATTGGTGCTACAAGCCAGCTGGTATTGGAATGTACTGTTAGCGCTGCCACATCATTAGGTGGGCAATCCTAAGTAATGCATCAGTTGATCAGTTGCTCAAACCGTCCCTATTATATTTCAGCCAAACAATTTGAACAAAATAAAGTGTATATATATATCACTGGCCACAACACAATGTTTGCTGGTAAGCATCATAAATTAAAAAGTAGTGTATTGATTATGTCCATGTTTTTTGGTATGTTTTCTGTCCCCCTGATTGTTCGTATAGTTGATTGTTATGCTGTCATGTATTATTTATTTATTTTGTTGTTAGTTGTTGTCTAGTTTGAGGCAATGTGTAATTTGTATAAATTTAAAAGAAAGTGATTGAAAGAAAAAAAGCAATGTGATGACCTTCCTTTGCATTATCGTTTAAGTAACTAAGAGCCATATTCCAAGTCCTTGTAGAAACATCACATCTCTATACAGGCCTTGAAACAGAGTGATATACTGTGCCCACACAAGTAGCTTGTTTGGCTTCGCATTACTTTACGCAAATATTTTTATTTATGTATTCATATTCCTCTATCTTCCCATCTTTTTTAAATCTTGCACGTTTTTGTTTTGTTTCTGTCATCCTTTTCTCTCCGACTTTGCCAGCGCGTGGGTGGTGAAGCAGGAACAGTGTGTGGGAGAGAGGTAGGCGGCTGGTGGATGACACGCAGCAACGGTAAACCTCCAGACGCCATCTCCACAATGTCGATGGGAGGGGAAGGAGGGGGGCGGCACAGCCGGCTCCGTGGGCTCTACTGAGCCCCCCAGATAGGAACACCTTCCCGACTGATTCTTCCTCTGGGCGTTTTTAATTATGCTCTCAGCAATCGTAACATTCTGCCTGTGTGTGTGTGTGTTGGGAGGATTGGTTGGTGAGCAGTTGGATTTAAAATAGTCCCTGTTGTCTTCTATTGTCTCTCATGCTTTGATGTTTCTGGTAGTGAGTGGTTCGTAATTAGCACGCCCACACAATTTGGTACATCTCCTCTTTCTCATCCTCGCCTTCATTTTCATTTTTTTCCAGATCACCAGGCTGCTCACGCCTTCCTCTCTTGCCCAAGCTCCTTACATGATTATTTTCCTTCTGTATCTACAGGTACTCTTATTTCCTGACTCCAATTTGCATTGTGGCACTCGGGCCGCTTTCTTTACAATAATTAACCCAACACCCCCCGCCCCCCTCCATCTGTATTCTTTCTTCCCACCCCTCCACTTCCCGACCTCTTGCCCTCCCTCCCTCAATACCTCTTCTTTTTTTGTTTAAAGTGACGGCAGCTTTTTCTAGTAAGAGCACAGCCCTGCATTCTACTTGCCGTGAGATGTGAAATTTATCAACACATGGGGAAATTACCAGCTATTGTTGTTGAGGGTTGAAGGTGTAAAATATGTTTTAGCACGTAAATGAATCATCAAGCCCGGCCTTTCTAACTCTCTTTTTATGTCTCTGGATTTTTATTTGACTCTCTCTCTCTCTTCCAGTCTCTGGCACCGCTGTTCTCCCTCTTGCCCTTTCTTTGTATTTATTTTTCCTTCTCAAGCCTGATCTCTCTTTCAGTTTTGGTTTGTTGCGGGTTGCAGCTCTGACCTTTTTGCGGTATTATTCTCTTGTTGCTAGCAATCCAGGATTTGAAGCTCACAGCAAATTCTCTCTAAATAGGGATGTGACCTACATTACATTACATTTCATTTAGCTGACGCTTTTATCCAAAGCGACTTACATGATATACAGTATACCGTAGACACAGCAACGGTGAGCAATGAGGGTTAAGTGTCTTGCTCAAGGACACAACGACATGGACTGGCTGAGCCGGGGTTTGAACCACCGACCCTTTGATTGAAAGACTGACTTGCTAACCACTGAACCACAGTCGCCCCCTACAGGGAACAGTTATTTAAAGCAGGCATATATTTGAGACTTGTATAAAAAAAACACGTTTTGATGCTGATTGCTTGCAATGGAAAAGCAAAACCTACACGTTGAGCCGTTGTGTTGATTAAAGCTTAGTTTATACTGGCTGTAGTGAAACAGCACAAGGCTTGCACGCTAGGAGCTTGGGGCCCGTTGGCCTCTGAACTTTTTTAACTTTGCTTTGTTGAGTACGGCTACAATACCATTACGGTTTTCATCAGGCCGACACATGTGGCCAGCGCGCTATATATAGACACTCTGTGGCCACTTTATGAGGTGCTATCTCTGAATTTAGTAACCATTGTCTCAGTAGTGGGCCGTCAGGGCCAGCTAAGCCTTCTCTGGTGGCCTAAACAGAATCACAAAGTTATAGCTATTTATAATTGAATTGTTTTTCACAAATACACAACATGTAGTATAATTATTTTTCCCTATTAGCTTATTTTCACATTGCACAGCTCCTGTCTTCGTCTGTTGCTCTGCTTGCAGTCGCGCTGCCTCCAGTTTCTGTTAAGGAGAGTTCTCATTCAATCAGATTTCACCTCTATGTCTCTATGGAAGAAGATGGTATCGTTGATTGTCATAGACTTCAACAAATCAGATGTTTAGTTTGGCATCCTGGGTGTATTCTTTGACGTCCAGAGCCGTCTTTGATATGGCCTTTGACGTGGCCTTTGACGTTAACTGTGATTGGTCAGCCACTACATTACATTACATTTCATTTAGCTGACGCTTTTATCCAAAGCGACTTACAATAAGTGCATTCCATGGTTACAAACAAGAATCAGAACAACAAGAATCAAGAAGGTACAATTTCGTCAAATACAAAGTGCTATCAGTAAGAGCCATTCCAGTGCTACTATAGACTGGAATGGCTACATCCTTTATTCAAGGTATAGTCAGAAAAGATGTGTTTTTAGTTTTCGACGGAAGATGTAGAGACTTTCTGCTTTTCTGATGTCAATGGGGAGCTCATTCCACCATCGAGGAGCCAGGACAGAGAACAGTCGAGACTTTACTGAGTGTTTAGTCAAAGTCAGCTTTATTGTCAATTTTTACATATGTGCAAACATACAAAAGATTGAAAGTACGTTTCTCTTCTGTCCAACATAAAGTGAATAAGTGAATAATAATAATAAAGTGCAAAAGGTTTAAAAAAATAAGAAAAAGAGAGAAACATATAAGCATTTATAAACTACATAACATAAATTAGGAACTGTGAATGACTATGTGTATGTTAGCAGCAGTCAGACAGAGTTTAGCAGCATTTAGACATGTGTGTCTAAAGAGGACGGAGTGGGAGGGTGGGGAGAGAGTTCAGCTTCCTGACAGCCTGGTGGATGAAGCTGTTGGACAGCCTGGTGGTGCAAGCCCGGAGGCCCCGGTATCTCCTACCGGAGGGCAGGAGGCTGAAGAGACCGTGTGAGGGGTGGCAGGAGTCGCTCACAATCATGGTCACTTTGCGGGTGAGGCGGGTGTCATATATGTCCTGCAGGGAGGGGAGGGGGGGGAGTGAGGCACCAATGATCCGTCCAGCTGCATTCACTATGCGCTGCAGGGCTTTCCTGTTGTAGTCTGTGCAGCTTCCGCCCCACACAGTGATGCTGCTGGTCAGGATGCTCTCAATGGTGCCACGGTAGAAGGTGCACATGATGGATGGGGGGCTTCCCGCTTTCCTCAGCTTGCGGAGGAAGTAGAGGCGCCTCTGTGCCTTCTTTGCCAGCGATGACGTGTTGGCTGTCCACGACAGGTCCCCACTGATGACCACCCCCAGGAATTTGGTGCTGCTGACTCGCTCAATGCCCGCACCGTTGATGGTCAGTGGTCGGTGATGAGTGTGGCCTTTCTGGAAGTCAACAACAATCTCCTTGGTCTTACTGTTGTTGAGCAGGAGGTTGTTGTCTCCGCACCACGTGGTCAGAAGGTTGACCTCCTTCATGTAGAGGGTCGTCTCATCCTTGGTGATGAGACCTATCAGCGTTGTGTCGTCTGCAAACTTGACCAGGTGATTGGTGCTGTAGGTGGTTTTGCAGTCGTGTGTCAGCAAAGTGAAGAGCAGTGAACTGAGCACACAGCCCTGAGGGGCCCCTGTACTCAGTGTGATGCTGCTCGAGGTGTTGTTGCCGACACGTACTGCTTGTGGCCTCTCACTGAGGAAGTCCAGCAGCCAGTTACACAGCGAGGCGTTGAGTCCCAGCTGGTCAAGTTTGCAGATTAGTTGTTTTGGGATGATGGTGTTGAATGCTGAACTAAAGTCTATGAACAGCATTCTCACATATGAGTCTTTTTTGTCCAGGTGGGTGAGGGCTAGGTGGAGAGCAGAGCAGATTGCATCCTCCGTGGACCGTTTTTTGCACGGTATGCAAACTGGAAAGGGTCCAGGGTGGGGGGGAGAATGGATTTGATGTGTGACATGACTAGTCATTCAAAGCACTTCATGATTATGGGGGTAAGTGCCACTGGATGATAGTCATTGAAGCAGGATGGAGTGGATTTCTTTGGCACAGGTATGATGGTGGTGGCCTTGAAGCACGATGGAACAACAGCTTGTCTTAGAGAAGTGTTGAAGACATCCGTGAAGACGTCCTTAAGCTCCTCTGCGCAGTCCCTCAACACACGACCAGGGATGTTGTCTGGACCTGTTGCCTTGCGGGTGTTGATAGTGGAGAGAGTCCGCTTCACGCTGGCTGCAGACAGGCACAGGACCTGATCATGGGGAGGGGGCAGAGTCTTGTGTGGACGAGTGCTGTTCTGTGCTTCAAACCGTGCAAAGAAACTGTTAAGGTCGTTAAGCAGAGAGATGTTGCTGCCGCAGGTCTGTGGCGCGGGTTTATACTCTGTGATGGTCTGAATGCCCTGCCACAGGCTCTGTGTGTCTCTGCTGTCTTTAAAGTGACAGGTTATCTTATTTGTGTAATCCTGTTTTGCTTTCCTGATGCCGTGGCA
Organism: Cottus gobio; assembly: GCA_023566465.1. Classification (NCBI taxonomy): domain Eukaryota; kingdom Metazoa; phylum Chordata; class Actinopteri; order Perciformes; family Cottidae; genus Cottus; species Cottus gobio. The sequence goes on from CM042216.1 coordinate 9,893,298, forward strand.
CAGGTTTGCTCTCGCTGTTCTCAGGTCCATTTCGTCCCTGGCTCTGAAGGCTTTGTTCCTGGCCCTCAGGAGCCGGTGGACTTCCCCTGTCAGCCATGGCTTCTGGTTAGCCCAAGTTGTCATGGTCTTTACGTGGGTCACATCATCAATGCACTTGCTAATGTAAGAAGTAACAGTGTCTGTGTACTCCCCAATGTCTGTGTGGTTGTTTGTATGTGGCTGCCTGCTTAAACATTTCCCAGTCTGTTGAGCCAAAGCAGTCTTGGAGAGCGGAGGGGGCCCCCTCTGGCCACACCCGGACCTGCTTCAGAACCGGTCTGGAGACTTTCACTCTGGGTCTGTATGCTGGCATTAGCATGGTGGTGATGTGGTCAGAGAGTCCTATGTGGGGGAGGCCTTGTACGCTCCTTTGTGTGTTGTGTAGACCAGATCCAAAATGTTGTCACCTCTTGTTGGGAAATCAACATGCTGATGTAGTTTGGGACAGTCCTTCCCAAACTACATCAGCATGTTGATTTGATTTGCATGGTTGAAATCTCCAGCAAAGATGGTGAAGCCGTCTGGGTGAGCCGTCTGTTGTTCACTGATGGCCTGATACAGTTCACAAAGTGCCACGTTTCTGTCACTGTTGTTGGGGGTGGGAGGGATGTAAACAGCGACTAGCAGAATCGCTGTAAATTCCCTCGGCAGATAAAAAGGATGGCACTTTATGATCATAAACTCCGCCAGTGGTGAGCAGTGTTTACATACCACGACAGCGTCACGACACCATGCATCCTGGATGTAAACACATACTCCGCCGCCGCGAGTCTTTCCTCCTTCAGCAAGGGCTCTGTCCGCTCGGTAGCATGTTAGCTGCTCCAGTCTCACAGCAGAGTTGGGGATATTGTCATGTAGCCATGTTTCCGTAAAAAGAAGCACACAGCAGTCACTCACGTCTCGCTGCTCCGTCCGAAGCAGTCTTATGTGGTCCATTTTATTGTCCAAGGATCGCTGTAGCAGGTTGTTTCTCGTCACCGGGCTTCGTCCCAAGGACCACAGACTCAGCAGGTTCGTTTTAATGCTTTTATTTGTAATTGTCAGGCTCGCTCTCGTGGCTCTTGCGTCCTTGCTGCCTGCTCACTCGGCTCGCCAGTCCAGAACCCCTCTCCTCGTCACCTACTGGGTGTTTTAAGGGCGTGGTCCCGCCACGCCCCCACGCACACACACACACACACACACACACACACACACACACACGCACACAAACCTCAGACCCAGGTGCGGCTCATTGCTTTCATTGTACACACCTGTTCCCCGAGCCGCCCCTCTCTCTCCCCTGCCGCAGCTGCGCTAAACCACGCCCCTGCCCCACAATCGCACATTAGTCTTAATGATTTATGGTATGGCTGGACGAGTTGGCCTAGCCGCTAGCCTAGCTCGGACACCTCCGCGCTTACCCCTCTTCTGCTTCCTCTCACAACCCTTGCGGCGCCTCCTTTCTGGGGGAGGAGTGGCAGTCGAGTCCGGTGTGGTCGTAGGCCGGCGTAGTAGTATGAGCTCCTCGAGGCTTTCTGCTTGTGCAGTATCCAAGGTGTTGTGTAGCACGGTCCTGTCGATGTTTAACAGAACTTGCCGACTGTACTTGTAATCCGACGTAGACAGACGAGGTGAAGACGAACAACTTTGGACAAACTTTTGTACAAACATTCAGTAACGGTACAAAACACCAGATGGTTAGGACAGAGAGGGGCCACTGCGTCTGCATGTGCCGCCATCTTGTTATTTAGCTAGCAGAGCACTAGCTAGCAGAACTCAGGAGAAGTAAGAACAGTTCAGGCTGAAACATAAGAGAAGTTATGAAATTTTTTATTATGTTTTACTTAGTGTAGTTTTTTTTAACACTCAATGGCTGAAGGAGGTGGAGAAACGGACTTGGTGGTGGATTTACTGACAACGCGGATATTTTCAGCCATTGAAACACATGGAAACTTGGGCTGTCACTGGCGTTCATGGCCATGGAGAGGGAACTTGTACTGGTGCGTTTGTTAACAAAGAGGCGGATGGACTTTTTTTTATCAAGTGAACAGCATCTGGTGAGTGAACTGCTGTTTGTGTTTTTACATCTGCAGTGTATTTAATCATAAACAAGCCATGGCGGGTTCTAAGCCACTGTTGCTGCTGTTACCGTAGCTAGCTGCGCCGCTGTAGCTCCGTGCCGGTAGCCGCCGTGCCAGTACGTTTGTGTTTTTACATCTGCAGTGTATTTAACAAGCCACAGCAGGTTATACGCTGCTGCTGCTACTTCTCCTGCTGCTCGTGCCCGCGTAGAGCCGGGGACTGGTCCACTATGTTTGGTGGTTGTTGGGGAGCTAACTAGCTAGCGCTAACTAACTTTGTGTGGTTAGATTTATCTCCCTCTCCGTGCCAGGCGGGCGGAGTTTCCCCCGCACTTACGTTCAGTAAAGGATTTCAAAGTAAAGGTTTCGATGCTTCTTTCACTTGGCAGCATTTGTTCTGGAGGACAGTTTGATCCTAAATACCTCAGATTCAACACATTGTGTCACAAACATGTCGCCAGATTTGATGTTGTATTGTTTTTTGCTGAGGTTACTTCACAACTTCACGAGTATCTCTCCCCCTCGCTGTCCGGCTGCTTTCCTTTTGATTTTTTCTTTTTCTTTTTTTACGTCGTGATGCTTTAAAAGTGTTGTGCAGACACGAACAACACATACTTATAGTGTGGCTCGTGCTCTTCAGTGTGCGGTGTTTTACAGTTTTGTTGGATTGTTTTGTCATGTTTTAATATGACTAAATGTGACGTGAACTGCATGCATTGTCCGTTAAGAAAGTGTTAATGACGCAGCGTCCCGTCATGTGCTTATTTATGTAAATATCAGACGGCACAGAAGGCCCAGGTACAAAATGCACGGCCCGCCACTGCATTGTCTTATATGAATATATTTATTAACCTGAAGCAGAAAAGCTACATTCATAACGTGAGGTCAGCGGGTGTAGCATTCCAAACTTTCTTGCAAGTGGCACCTGAACATATCCTTGATAGTTCAGATTCAACCATACGTATATTATGACATTTCAGAGTCTTCTTACTTGGAGCTATGTAATAATGCCAAAGGTTAAAAGGTACCTTTTGAAGTTATACATCAGATGAATCAGTAGCTTTCTCATGCATATTCCTAAAAATTAATGTAAAAAAAGGTTTTACTGTTATTTTTGCCATGGGTATGTTCACACAGAACGTGAATATTAGGGAGCGAAAAGCAACGAAACAAGCAAAGTTTTAGCTGCCACAAGGTGGATTTTTCTGAGGTTACCCACTGCAAATAAAGGCTTCAAAACAAAAAAACTGTGGAAGCAGTTAATTAATTTGGATGTGGAGATATCATTTCTGCTAAAAAGAGAAACGTGTAGCAAGTTACTGTTTTCTCCCTTCGCTGTACATTGCTCTCGATCACATCATCGCCCCGAGGCCTATGATATAATGTTGCGTTTTTTCTCTCTGACTTTGTTTCTTTCTCTCTTTATTCTTCATCTTCGCAATTGTGTCACTGCCTCTGAGGGCTGTTTAAAATTAAACGTAAGGTTCAAATGTGTCTCAGCAAAATGAAATACTTATATGCCATATGCTGCAAGAGCAGTAGATAATAATGAAATTAAAGAACCGCGGCTTCAGCGGGGTACCATTCAAATTTGTCATTTCTCAAGCACCATCAATATTTAATCTCTCTTTCATACTCTATTTTTATTGTCTCTATATTTTTTGTGTCTTTATACATTTTAGATCAGTATCTTTTTTTCTCGTTCACCTTTCTTCTATTGCTGCGTCTTCATATTGCATTCCTCTCTAAGTCTGAGTGTCTATTATAGAACAATAGACATTACCTGTGACACAAAAACTGTTAATTCTTTCAATCTCTCTATCTCCACACCAGACAGTCTCTGTCTCCCTCTTCACCCCCCTCTCTCCTTCTCTTTAAGTCTTTTGATAGCTCCTCGGAATGATCTTTATCAGAGGAGACAGAATTGAAACTTCACACTTAGTCTTTCTTTAATCTCCTCAACCCTCTGAAATCACTGTGCTGTGTGTGAGAGAGAGAGAGATTTTCTGTGATTTTAGAAAACTTTATTTTACTTAAAACAATATAAACGAACAGAACATCGTAGTTATGACAAACTTAAACAAATCAACAAATAAAAACACAAACCCCCCTGAAAAAGAAATAAACAGTTGCTCCTCACATTGTATTAAAAGGAGTGTTCAAAACTAGTTCTTCTCCAGCCACACAACATACTATCTCATCGTAACACAATTTTTCATTAAAATCTTGTATGTTGTTCATACTGTTAAAAAACCTAAACTCAGCCCAGATTCTGGCTTTGACTCGTGAGAGGAAGCTGGGAAGAGCTTCCTGCCCAGCTCCGTCCTCTGTTTTTCCTGCTTGTGTAAACAGACAGTGTTGCCTCCCCAACCAGGTGGTTCAACAGCTTCCACTTGGAGGCGTTCACTTTTTTGTAGCTGACACCCAAAATTAAGGTGGTCCTGGATCTGGTCTCACCTAACCCTTTAAAAACATCCCGCAGTGTGTTAAAAAGGTTACAGAGCCTCTTACAATAATAATAACAGTGGAACACAGTCTCTACCGCCTCACTGAAAGGACAATGCTTACAAACGGTAGGATTAATACCAGAAATTAAACCTTTAACGGCAATAGCACCGTGCAGGATCCTCCACTGTAGCTCTCCAGTTCTCTTTTTTATGGCAGGTTTGTATAACACCCTCCAAACTGGTTTCACACCAATGTCCAGGTTCAGGGTTATTTTGATCGCCTCCTCATCCTTCTCCATGTCGACCTCACTGCCCGTCAACCCGACTTCTTCCACCACGTTTCCACTTTCACACCTTTCTTTTTCTTTTACTATTTTCTGTCTCCTACCTGTCTCCACCTGTCCTCCAGTACACACCTGACTGTGTGTACTCCCCTGGGCCATCCCTGCCCCCTCTTCTTCCACCTGATGAACAAAAACTGCCCTCTCTTCTTCCACTTCATGGCCCACCTTTGTCCCCTCCTCTTCCACCTGCTGGACCACCTCTGTCACAACGCACAGCCCGACCACACGGCAGCTGCTCCAAGTGCTGCAGTGAAAGGTCAGTCGAAACAATACACATGATCGTATTTTTCTTCGAGTCTTGGCGCATACTGCCCCATACAGGTGCAGGAAAAAGTTGCACAGTGTGTTAGAGCACTGTTTACACCTCGGTTCAAAAAGCCAGCGATGTCAAAGAAAAACTTTGCTCCACCGTCGGAGCTGCTCGGGATGTAGTGTGTTCTGCACAGTCGAGGATAAAGTCTCTTTTCTCCGCCCACAACATGGTGTGCTGTAACAAACCTTGGCAGATCTTTATAAACAAATACATATTTGCTTGCTTCAATTAGAGCCTGGTTCTTCACCTCCTCTCAAGTAAATACTGATCAGAAAATCTAAATGCTCTCTTAGTGGTAATGGGCATAGAATGGATAGCGAAATTGGCTATATATTAACTATATAACTTAGTCTCTATTCAGGCATGGTGAAATTATAATTAGTATTTTATGCAATGCATATCTCTGTTGAATGAATCATAAGCCACAGGCCTTCTTGCGCTACATGCTTTTAGTACTTAATCTATTCGATATCAAAAGGAGAGGGGTAATGGCTCAGCTTCCTATGATTGCTGGCCAGTCTACTGCATATCAAACATATTTTTGGGTCGGTATATTACTCTTAGACTTTCACTTTCTTGCGTTATAGCGTTGTTGTGTTGGGTGGGAGCTCTCTCGCTCATCTCTAGTGAGATTGACCACAAACATTCTTCCTGCACAATCAAATATGTAGCGTTTGATTTATTCACTGTCATCCAGCATTTGGAGCATATTTCCACCATTTTCTCCTCTGCTAAAAGAAACTCTTATAAGTCTACCTAACTATTACAGTTTAGCACCTGAGGACCTCTCCTTTAACAGCAAAGATGTTTTGTGAATAACTTGTATCCTTACTAGGAACTTTCTTAGATAATGTAATAATTCTAAAAATTGCCTCATAATTTTGATTCTGGGTGCAACCCTTTGCACTAGGAATATTTAATAAATATGGCTCGGGGTACAGTTCTGCAAAGGCAGCAATAGCAGTTGAGTTTATCGTTGATGGTTTGACTCTGGACACTCAGAGCACGGATAGACATTTAAGCTGAAGTTGACTTGGTGTGTGTGTGTGTGTGTGTGTGTGTGTGTGTGTGTGTGTCTATATTGTTGATGCAATATCTGGTGATCAATCTTCAAAGTTTTAAATAATTGTTTTCAAATGTGCCATAGTGTGAATGGGCCCCCAGTGTAATGTATGCCATGATTTATGACAGTGCTGAAAAGGTATGTGGTTTAAATTGGCGCACAGTTCTTAATTGCAATAGCACTATGTCTTCTTCAGCGGGGCGGTCAACACCAGCGCTAAAGCTCTCTCGCTCTCTCTTATCTTTTTCTCTCTCTCACACCACACACACACACACACACACACACACACGCACACACACACACACGCACACACACACACACACACACACACACACACACACACACACACACACACACACAGAAACTATGAACTTGATGCAAAATACCAAATCATGCTTGGTCATATATAACGTCTGTGCAGCTTCACCACAATCAGTTTGTGATGGATATATTTTCCAATCGCTCAGTGACTCATCAGATAATTGGATTTCAGCAAAACCTGTGGTGAGGAAGTTCAAGAAGTGGACCAGTGAGGCTCTGGAGGATCTTCGGGCGTGCTTGGACTGTACTGACTGGGATGTCTTCAGGACTGCTACCATCAGTCTGGATGAGTACACAGAGGCTGTGACTTCCTACATCAGCTTCTGTGAGGACAGCTGTGTTCCAACCAGCACCCGGGTGAGCTACAACAACGACAAACCCTGGTTTACAGCGGAACTCAGAAAACTACGGCTGCAAAAGGACCAGGCGTTCAGGAGTGGGGACAAGGACTTGTACACAGAGTCAAAATTCAGGTTTAGCAGGGCGGTGAGGGACGCTAAACGACTGTACTCTGAGAAACTGCAACACCAGCTCTCAGCAAGTGATTCTGCGTCGGTCTGGAGAGGGCTCAAACAGATCACCAACTACAAGCCCAAAACCCCCCACTCCATGAACGACCTCCGCCTGGCAGACGAGCTGAATGAGTTCTACTGCAGATTTGAAAGACAATGGAATAGTCCTGACGCCATCCCCCACAGCCCCATCAACAGCCCCATCAACCAGCCACAGACCACCAGCCCTCCCTCCCCCAGCCCATCAGGGGCTCACGCCTCTGAACCATCGTTCACAGCGCCCCCTACCCCCTCCACAGTGACGACCCTCATTATCCAAGAGAGAGACGTTAATAGGCTTTTTAAAAAGCAGAACCCCCGCAAAGCAGCCGGCCCGGACTCTGTCTCCCCCTCCACCCTGAAGCATTGTGCTGATCAGCTGTCCCCGGTGTTTACAGACATCTTCAACACCTCACTGGAGACATGCCATGTACCAGCCTGCTTCAAGGCCTCCACCATCATCCCAGTCCCCAAAAAACCTAGGATCACAGGACTCAATGACTACAGGCCCGTCGCCCTGACCTCTGTGGTCATGAAGTCCTTTGAGCGCCTGGTCCTGTCCCACCTAATAACCCTCACCGACCCACTCCTGGATCCCCTGCAGTTCGCCTACAGAGCCAACAGGTCTGTGGACGATGCAGTCAACATGGCCCTCCACTCCATCCTCCAGCATCTGGACTCCCCAGGAACCTACGCCAGGATCCTGTTTGTGGACTTCAGCTCTGCCTTCAACACCATCATCCCGTCTCTGCTGCAGGACAAGCTCTCCCAGCTGCACGTGCCCGACTCCACCTGCAAGTGGATCACAGACTTCCTGTCTGACAGGAAGCAGCACGTGAGGCTGGGGAAACACGTCTCAGCCTCTCGGTCCATCAGCACCGGTTCCCCCCAAGGCTACGTTCTTTCCCCTCTGCTCTTCTCCCTGTACACCAACAGCTGCACCTCCAGTCACCAGTCCGTCAAGCTCCTGAAGTTTGCGAATGACACCACCCTCATTGGACTCATCTCTGGTGGGGACGAGTCCGCCTACAGGTGGGAGACTGACCACCTGGTGACTTGGTGCAGCCAAAACAACCTGGAGCTCAACGCTCTGAAGACAGTGGAGATGGTTGTGGACTTCAGAAAGATCTCAGCCCCACCAGCCCCTCTCACCCTGTGTGACTCCCCCGTCAAAGCTGTGGAGTCCTTCCGCTTCCTGGGCTCCATCATTACCCAGGACCTCAAGTGGGAGCTAAACATCAGCTCCATCGCCAAGAAGGCGCAGCAGAGGATGTTCTTCCTGAGGCAGCTGAGGAAATTCAACCTGCCAAAGACAATGATGGTGCACTTCTACACTGCCATCATCGAGTCCATCCTCTGTTCCTCCATCACTGTCTGGTATGCTGCAGCCACTGCCAAGGACAAGGCCAGGCTGCAACGCATCATTCGCTCTGCCGAGAGGGTGATTGGCCGCAATCTGCCGTCCCTCCAGGACTTGTTTGCTTCAAGGACCCTGAAGCGGGCGAGGAAGATTGTTGCTGATCCCTCTCACCCTGGACACAAACTGTTCGTGTCCCTCCCCTCTGGCAGGAGGCTGCGGTCCATCAGGACCAAGACCTCACGCCACAAAAACAGTTTCTTCCCGTCTGCAGTCGGGCTCATCAACAGAGCCCGGGTACCCCACTGACTCTAATGACTCTGTCACACTTATACTTAAATACACTTTAACATTACACTTGCCGCTTTCATAAAAAAAGAAGTCACGCACATTCCATGCACTTTACCTTATTTTTGATATTTTTATATGCTACTGTTTTCATTTGTAAATATTCATTCATTCATCAATTCATCCTCACTCAATTGTTAAATGTGTATTGTTAAATGTTAAATGTATGCACCTTCCCGCCAGGACAAATTCCTTATATGTGTAAACATATATGGCAATAAATGGTTCTGATTCTGATTCTGATTCTGATTCAGGATCCTCGTTTCAGGTAAGCTGGTATTGCATGACCACCTCCGCAATAACAGTGAGTCATGAAACAGTGAATCTGGAAATGTTTAGTATTTTATGTGATACTTAATCTTCCAAAGCTCTATTTGCATTAAAAGTGCAGTTGGCGATTTCCAGACAAAGACTGTGAGAAGCCAGTGCGCTCTGCCAGGTTTTAACGTCCCTCTCGCTCCCACTGTCTCTTTATACATCCCTGGCCTTTCGTCCTGTTGACAGAGCCAGGGCTGTGAATGAACATTGGATTTAACACACGGAACGTACAGCTTGTCCACTTTCAAGGTACAATCGCTGAATTTGACAAAAAGAGTACATCGGATTAGAATTGGCACCCTGTGGAGGTTTTTGACCACTAGTAGTGCTGTGGAGCAATGTTTTTTTTTAATGTTCTCTATCTCGCCGATATAGTCGACTCTAAATCGATTTGATTGAAGTAACCTGATTCGACTACTCTCATAGTAGAATCGTCGCAGTGACAAGAACATGTCAGAATGACACAAAGGATCAATCAAATATAACAAAATGGCTATTTCAACATCAAGGAACAGGCCTAAAGTCAATCATTGGAGCACTTACTAACACTATCAGAGCATTAGAAAGGCATATATTTATTTAATATATGAATGATTCCCTAAAATCAGCCGTGGAGACGCCTCGAAACAGCTGTTTGCGAAGCCATGACAGCTGTTTCCGGCTTGCATTTCCCTTCCGTCTGTGAACTGCGACAATTGGGAAAATGGAATAAGGACCACAAGTTTTATTTATAGCCACGAAAAGCCAGCAGGATGAAAAACATGTCTCTTTGCCTATGTATTTCCACATCCATCACACCAGACTTTTAACTAACTCCAACGTAAACCCATCTGTGGCATCATTAGACACATAGTATAGACAGGGAGAAAGTCTGCATCGGGAAAGTCGGAGGTTGAATGTGGAAAACAAACACTGAACTTTCACCTAGGATCCCTCCGTTCTGGTCCTTTATGAATCTAAAAGTCAACATTGCCGTATTTTGTCACGTCAGTCGCTTGTAACCTGAGTCATTAGATAGTCCAGTTAAGGTCAACCACGGTCTTTTCATCACCCTGAATAAGTAGTTTTGTAACTTCCTGTGAAGATGGAAGTTTATATTGAAAGAACACTTTGCATATAATGGGAAGGGCAATGTGTTGACTGTTTTCACTGAAGCGGCAACAAATATTATAATGCCGGCATAAAAACAAGGAGGTTTTTGTCAAGCCAAAAGGATGCACAGTCTGTGTCTGTCTGTCTCTGTGACAGTGACAGACAGCACGGGGCACATGGTTGCTAAGAAGCACTACAATTGAGGGCCGAGGAAGAAATCCTGCCATTTTACATGGTTTGTATTGACTTCAATAGAAGTAATCCACTCACGGTCTCTGTCTGGCATGGATTTTTAACACTTTAGAAGTCATTTAGAATATTGCCTACCACCACTTAAAGTCCTCCTCCACTCAAAAATGGGCTTTGCTTGGACTTTAAAGTTACCTGTAGAGACTAGCCTTTGTACTCACAGCTAATAATATTACCCATTTGTAGGCTTTCAGTTGAGTATATAACCAGTTTATTTACCATACAGCTGTTGTCCAGAGAGATAGTGCAGATAATTTGTCAATCAAAATAAAGCTCACCCCCAATTTATCAAATGCTGATGTTCTGTCAGTTGCCCACCGCATCAAACTAGGACGCTCTAGGTTCCCCTCTTGCGTCAATTTTGAATATGTATATAACTTATATATGTAGGGTTAGTTATACTCATACAGATGTTAAAGGCAGAGGGGTGATTGACCATGACTGATCTTATCCAGCATTCGTAGCAATACCTACAACAAATAATGCGCCGTAGCTACTTCATAGATATCCCACAAAAATATTCTGGATTTTATCGACGTAATTGTGAACTAGGAGATACTGAAGGTGGATGGGTCCAACAAAGAGCCGTCTGTTTGTTCCACGTGTGAAACAAGAAGTCAACGTTGATGTTTTTGTTACGTAACTTGCGTACTTCAGTAGTGGCACTTCCGTGGTTATTCTAATCCCAACCCAACTTTACCTAACTTGCCTTAACCTTACCTTTACCTTAACCTAACTAAGTGGTTTCTTGGACTAAACCTAACCAATTGTCCCGTGAAGACAGACGTTTATTTTGTAACAAGTGTAAATTTACACGTGTTGCTGGCTTTTGTAGGAAAACACTCTAAAAATATTGGAAGTCATCATACGAACAGTTGTATTAGGGTACATTAAAGAGTTAGGAGTGAGAACCAGTTGAACAGAACCAGCACTAACAGGCCCCAGTGAGTGTGGTGGGGCTGGTTGGCATAGTAGAAGCACCTTAAAGGACGTGATCCCTCCATTGTCGCTGCTTTGCTGTTTAGTTTATTACATCCGTTGACTTTGCCCCACCTCTGCTCAAGCCAGCTACGTAGACGATGATAGCAGCAAGCAGCGTGCATGTTGGGATGATGTTTGCTCTTTGATCAGAATAGCACTGACATTTTTCTTTTTGTTGTCACACTCCGGTACATGCTAAAGCCAACCACATGCTTATTGGAACGCATGTGTTAGTTTTCTGAAGCACACTCCCAACACATGCTTGCAGGCACACATTTATCATGTGAATGCCTTAAGAGGGAGAAGAGAGGAGAGGGCAAGAGCGTTCACCTCGGAATAAGTTGATATTGTGTTTGCACATGGCTCAGTGAATGACTCTGTGTCCTTGGATTTGAATGAGGGGGCGATAAATGTGTTTATTTCAGCCGTCAGTGACGACAGGCTGGTGGGAGGGAAATTAAAATCTACTGCATCAGGTAAATACTGAGTTTGCTTCTGTGTGTGGGTGTGCCAGTGTCTTTGTGTATGTATTTGTGCATGCATGGCCCAGAAAAAAATGAAAACTACTCCCCTAGCCTCACAAACAGATTAAAAATGAGCAGAAATAATTAGTATTTTGGGTACCAAAAACCATAATTTAACAACACAGCAGCACACACAAATACAAGAATAAATCTCTATTGCGTAGGATAATATTACATTGGGCTTAATAATTCAGGGAGAGCTAAATAAATTACCATAAATGTATTATGCAAAGGTAATAGGTATTTCCTGCAGGCTTTTCTTCATCTGTTCTAGTTTAGTCACATTTTTAGATGAGATGTGTATTTTGATATGACTTTGTTGTGCCTTGGCCTCTGAAGTATCTCTGTGTCATATTTCAGGACATGTCTCATTGTGTGACATGTAAATGTAATTAAGCTGTTGCTGCATGGGTTTAGTGGTCAAAGGCTCCGATAAGAGTAGGATTTTGTAACCTTTTCAACACATCCACGTTCAAAACTTTGCTTATATGATACACAATGGGGATTGCATGACTCAGATTTAAAAGTTTTAACTTTTATGTACTACTAAATGGTTTTGCCAGATGTTCTGGAGGAAACGCTGCTGCCTGGATGATGATTGATAGCATTCTTTATCGGGCAGGAATGCACAGAGGATGTGGTTTGCATCCGGTATCCCACATGTTGTTTAGGGCCCTATTTAAACTAAATACACCGCATGGCACAAGTGCATTTAGGGCGTGTTCAACTCCACTCAATTTAGATGGTGCATAATCTGGGTGTTTAGTGAGTGGCAATTGTCAAAAGGCTTGTATTTAGTTTCTTTCCCGAAGGAGTATTTCAATTAATATGAATACATCCTATTATTTTGGGGCGTAATTCCATTGATGAGCAAGTTTATTTTGTTGGATATAAAAGGTTGTAAATGTTTTTTTGTCTTCTTAAAACTTGATGCTTTTGGTCTTTACAACACTCTGGATTTATTGGAAGTGTTTGAATCGCACGATTCAGCTGTACACTTCCTGTAAAAACTCTCGAGCATTTTTCTGCAGACAGAATCCCTTGATTTGTTAATTAAATATTTGTAGGACAGTGTTATGCACCACTCCATAAATTAATTCCAGCTTGTAATTGCATATTATTATCATTGATATTATTATTTACAAATTAGCACAAGCTTTCCAACCTTATAAATTACATGTATACTGAAATGCAATGAAACATTCAGGCGATCATTAATATCATTTTTCATATAATCATTATAAAAGCAACCCCCAATGTAGAGGCAAAGGGCAGCAGCAGCAGCAGCAGCAGCAGCAGCAGCAGCAGCAGCAGCAGCAGCAGCAGCAGCAGCAGCAGCAGCAGCAGCAGCAGCAGCAGCAGCAGCAGCAGCAGCAGCAGCAGCAGCAGCCCTAACCCTGGACGCCGTGGCTCCTCAGTGTGGCAGCAGTCATGCGTTAATAACACAGACCGTGTAGCCCTGGTGTAAGTCTTTGACACCCGGCCCTGCACTTTATTAAAACTTTATTTTACACTTGTTCGTAAATATGTAACCCTCTTCATGTGAGGCGCTCTCAGCTAATGCATTTGCACTTGGCCACTCGATCGCCTCTGCATTTCAGTTCAAATGACCGTGCCATTGTCCGGCTGCCATCCCGAAACATGTCCAAATATTTTAGCACTCTTGACTAGATCAAAAAGGCTCATGCAACAGATTTGTTTTTAAGTGTTTTTGTGTGTATATAATGATGCTTTCAATGTTTAGCTATGCTGGTCTGTAGAAAGAGAACATACTGTATATCGTATTTAAAAAACAAGATAATTCTTCTGCCTTTTTGGAATTTGATGTTAACAAATGTACAGCGCTGGAGCAAACTATAATGTGTGTTCAATCAATTTCTCCATTAGCCACACAGAGCAGATTAAACTGGCAGCATATGGATGTGACTATTTGACTGCCTCTGCATTTTAATTGGAGGGATAACTGAAGCAGAACACACAATAACGCATCTGTCATCTCATTTCGTTGTGCAAATATTGCCTTCACGCTTACAGTATATGTAACATAATGTTCATAGTGTTCGAGCCTTGAGAAATACAGTTTTAAAGCTATCGTGTTCTTTGTGTATAAAATGTGCATTTAAATGCAGCAAAATGCATTCAGGTTGAATTTGTCAGGACTGTGTTGTCCTCAGATTGACTCAAAACTTTTATTTTTATTCCTCAACTATTCCACTTTAGGATCTCATCATTTATATTTTGTCATATTTTACTCAACACTACTTGTTTTATTGTAACTATTCTGTTTTTGATTATCCTGGTTTTGGGTATCTTTTCAATGTTAAACTGAAAATAGTGATGACAAAACAAACACTATATTTTTAATGTCAAGCTATTGAATCCAGTGGAGATTAAAGAAGAGGCGATACAATGTTGATATGCCCATTTGAGTCATTTTAGATTATTATCTTGTGCTCACAGTACAAGCAAGTTAAACACGCAGCTGGTAGTGATTTACAAAGTGTATTTTGTCCTGCATTTTGCAGAAGAAGAATGCAAACAATAGTCAGGGCTGAACAAATGTCCTAGTAAAAAACAGGAAACGGCAGTAGTTTCTTTGCAGAGGAAGCAGGCGTGGGAAGGCATGGTAAAGTCTTTGCCTCCATAGAAAAAGAAAAATAGTCTGTAATGGATGTAACTTCCAGGAGAGGAGTATGGAGTGAGATGGCGCTATATTATCATATTTTATAGAAACGCAGTGGCGTGAGGATAAAGTTGTTTCATACACCAGATGCTAGAATCCAGTCTGCAGTGTCGTACACACACTCCACTGATCAACCAAAGACCGTATAGTTACAATTGGCTTCATTATCAAAGAAAGTTCTTGCATCACGTCGACACATATGCTCTCTTTTGCAACACTTAATTAAACGTATGCTTAATGGAATTACAGGGAAGTTTTGTCTTGGAGTTTGTGTTATTCTAAATTCTAATGTATGTGGGCTACAAATATTGGTCTATTATAATGTATGAGGTCTCTGACAACAAAGCTAAAAGTGATTTTAAGTAATGTTAGTGCATTAATATCATAACAATGTGCTCTATTGTTAAATCACTACCATTCATTTGGGAAGTATTATAACACATTTTATAATAATGTGTCAGCTAAAGCACAATCTGAGAGCTCCGCCTCCCAAAGCCTGAGATATCTGAACAGTAAGTTGTTGCAGTTAAACTGCTGCTAGTCTTTCTACTCTTATTCCAAGAATGTAAGGAAGCAATGAAACACTCAGCTCGTGGACATTTACTACTAAATACTGTGGAGGTTGTAAATTAAGACATCCACTAACCAAGACAAGCATGTAGCTTACACAATAAAAAACAAATCAATACGCGAGTGAGAATCAAAACCACATTTGACAGATACAAGGCTCGTGAACCCACATGCTGTCAGAGCCGTATAAAAAGCCAAACCAATTACGGAGCGATATGAATAGATGTTTCTAAGCTCCCAGTAGATTTATTTCAGTTATAGCACACGAGTTTCCTCGGCGGCTCATGATGAGGTGAGGGAGCATCTCCCTCTGGACGACGCTGGCCTCATCATGACTGAAGGGCCTACTTCCCCATTGGGTTTCTTCTATGCCCTGTCCTAAATAAACAGCAATTACTTGAATGGGCAATTATTTTATTGTTTTGTATGAT
The DNA here is from genome assembly GCA_023566465.1 of Cottus gobio. Classification (NCBI taxonomy): domain Eukaryota; kingdom Metazoa; phylum Chordata; class Actinopteri; order Perciformes; family Cottidae; genus Cottus; species Cottus gobio. Next base: position 9,908,989 of record CM042216.1, read on the forward strand.
TCACAGTTCCTTTCAAAATGTGCATGCTCTGTTTATGTTGTCTGTTTTCGTTTACATCAAAGCACTTTGAGAGTGTTTTATGTTTGATAAATTGTAACAATAAAGTGGACTTGGCTGGACTGAAATTGGCTGTAAAGTAGTTTGTCTGCACTCTGTGGCCTGTTGGGAAAACATAGCGATTGAATCTGCGGCCAGTTAATTACTGTTTCTCTTCTGTTATATTCTTTAACTTTCTGATAAGTAAATCGCAGCTGCTGGTGTTTCCTCTCAAGGATGCTAAACCCACATCTTCTTTTATTCACATCAGATTTGACTGCTGCTGTGGTTTTTACTCTGACCAAACAGCAATGTGCTGACTGTATAGACATAAGGAAGTCCAGTTCTTTCTTCCATTTTCTATTATTGTCCCTCTTGTTTCACGTCATTTATGAAGCAGAGTCACTCAGATGTAAATCTTGTTAGCTGGAGTAACAGCCAATATTTTGTGTAACTGATAGCGGGCCAAGACTCTCTCATCTGTGGGCCGCTCATTGGTTACAGTGAAATTTGCAACTTGAGACACGAGTATGGAGTTGGTTATCTGGTTAGCAAAAGATTTGGAAAATTGAGGTTGGAGCCAAAAACCTCACAAAATAAACAAACATTATCTGCTCAGATATTAAGAAAAGTATATTACATTTCCCTCAATACAAGCCACATGAAGTCCAGCCTCTATTGTTCCGTAACATTGCTGCAGTATATCTCCAGCCACCAGCTGCTGAGCAGCTCCCTGGCTTGAGTGTGAGGACAAAGTGCTCCGCCATCTTGGATTTAAATGGTTTGTTTAAACAGTAATGAGAGAGACCTTTCTTGGACAGGGTAAGTCAAGTTGTTTTTGTTCATTTGTCATGGGTCGCTAAGGAGATTGCCTCCCAAGCAACAAGTGCATGCTTTTAATTTCCTTCCCATAAGACATTTTATTGCCCGAGCTCCAGGAGGAGGATGCAGGACGGTGATTTGAAGTATGACCCCCACTGGTAACCAACTTCCTTGGGGTAAACCGTGTGGAGTAGCTTCTCTTTCATTGCTAGGTTAAACATTATACCACTGCCTGCTGAGCACTAAAAAACTAAATTACATTTAAGAAAACCATCTTATACACTGTTTAGTGTGTTATTTTAGACGGCATCAGTCCAGCCATGTGGCCCACTTTGCCACACGGGTGATCATTGTCAGGGGCTCAGCCCACATTGTGTTCATTAAGGTGACATCCGATATGCTGCTGTAGTTTACTCTCGACAGCACTGTTAGTCATCGGCCAGAGGGCAGTGAACGCATTTACACCTATATGATGAGGGTGGATGTCGAATGCATCTGTGATGCAAAAGAAAGTGTGTGAATTCTGTTTGTGCTTGTAAATGTGTGTTACTCACAAAACAATTTGCTGGTACATGCATTTTATCGTAGAGGTCATGCCGATAAAGAATATTGAGGATATCCGTCCTTCCTCTATTACTAAAAGCCTTTTGTCTCTGAATGAGGCGACATAATAAAGACATAAATGACTTCTCTTTGTTGTTACGATGGTGTGGTTTTGCATTGTGACACACTGTAAACCACTCGTTAACTTTTGAAAAACCATCTTTACATTTCAGTCATCTTCCTTCCTGGACGTCTGAGAGGAAACAGAAAGTGGCACGGAGGGGTTTTGCTGCACAAACAGCATACATCTCCATGTCTATGCATTTGTGAGTGTGTGTGTGTGTGTGTGTGTGTGTGTGTGTTTCCCCTGCTGAATTTAGTTACAGTAAACATGTGAGAATTCTCCATCTGCTGGCACGCAAACAAAATCCAGAAGCCACCTGAGTCCAATTCTTGCATAACCACCATAGACCTTCACTATCGCCCCAGCAGAATGCAGACGCAAAGTTGTACTCTTCCACTTCTGCGACTCAATAAACAGATTGCACTCATGACGGTGTTTATTTAGACTCTCTTACCAACTGCTCTTTGCGGACCATGTTTCTGCCCTCAGTGTTGTTAGTTGAGTCAATAAATTGGATGGCAAATTTGTTGACGCTTCATTTTATATGAATTGAACTGCTGAATTCAATTTTGTCACGATGGAATCAGATTACATTAAGCTGATGCTTTTATCCAAAGCGACTTACATGATATACAGTAGACACAGCAACAGTGAGCTATTAGGGTTAAGTGACATGCTCAAGGACACAACAACATGGACTGCCAGAGCCTGAGATTGAACCACCAACCCTCTGATTGAAAGACAGACTTGCTAACCACTGAATTCACCACCTCCAGCACGCACTGGGGTGGTTTTCAGCCCAGCGTGAAGTGACCATGTTTCTCTGCCATTAAAAAGCGCTGGCGTGCTCCCTTCTGGGTTGGGAGTGAGTTACTGAGTTCAAGTATCTGGAGATAACAGTGGAGCGTGAGATGGACGGGTGGATTAGTGTGGCATCAGCAGTGATTCTGCCGTTGCAGTGGACCGTGAAGGGGGAGCTGAGTCAGAAGGCGACGCTCACTATTTCCCAGTCCATGGTGGTTTCGGGCATCTGATCAGGATGCCGGAACCAAATGTTTTTTTCATGGCACGTCCATCAAGTAACATCCCAAAGGGTGGACCCAGAAGATGCCACAGGGATTATATATTGGGGCACCCTTTGGAATACGTTGCTGGGTTGAGGGACGTCTGGGATACCCTGCTTAACCTGCAGGGTATTCCACTAAGTGGAGGAAAATGGATGGATGGATGAACCGACAATGGAAATGCACTGAACTTGCAATAAAAATCAATTGGGATTCTCATTTTCACAGCTTTTGAGTGATTGTAATTTCATTCTTTTCTTTAACAGAGTGTGGAAGACAAACTTTCTGTGGGAGGTAAACTTGGCATTTGAAGACTGTGTGTGTGTGTGTGTGTGTGTGTGTGTGTGTGTGAGAGAGTTCATGCATGCATGTATGTGGGTGGGTTGGCACGATACTAGGCTCGCAGCAGCACCTGGCACTGCGTTGCGAGGGCAAACAGCCTCAACGTAGTGAAGAACTTCTCATAAAGTATGCAACATTTTCTGCATATTCCAAAATCTGTGTTCACTCTTTTGGGTTTGGAACGGCTCAAAGAGACTCATTAGAAAGCATTTCCTTCTCTTTCCTGGAAGTAGAATTAAAACCAGTCAAAATGTCTTGCTGAAGGAAAACATGATGGAGCCTTGTTCTCGTTAGCTAGCTTTACATTCCCTTCAATAGTGCTTTTGATGCGTTTGTTCATTTGCTGGTCTGAGGCGTCACAGGAAGTTCAAGGGGCTGTCATTTGAGGCATCAGCATGTCTAAAGACTGACTTTATTTAGAGTTAAGGATGATGATGTCTTAAGAAATGATCTTGTCTGTCTGTCAATGTTGGCAGTTCAATTAAAACGTATCCATCAGTTCCCTTGAGGGCGCTTCAGGGACCATGCAGAAACAATATGATTAACCGTTCAAATACTACCTGAGGGTGGTTTTCTCGTTTAGCCCCAGTTGAGCCCCAGACATTTTTCTCAAAACTTCCGAATGGTTTTGCATACCCATACTAAATACAGAATATCTCCTCAACCACAAGGGCTATTTCAATAATTTCAAAAGGTATATCATAATTTCAAAAAGGTATAATAGTTAAGAGTGTGTTAGCAGTATTTCTGCAAAGTTTAACTTTGATTAAGTGAAGTTAAATATTATATAATATCATAATATAATATCATAACATGTCAATGGTCAGTCATATTTGTATGCAGTTCCATCTTCTGACAAAGCTGTTTGTAATTTTAAAAATATATAAAATTCTATAGATAAGAATGGCTCAAGTGTGTTTCATTTTAATCAGGTTGGGTTGGGCTTGCTGTATTGCTCTCGGTCTTGGGTCTGTGTTGCAAAATGTCTCTGTCTGTGTGTGTGTGTGTGTGTGTGTGCGTGTGTGTGTGTGTGTGTGTTTGTGTGTGAACTTCAAATGCAGGCAGATCTTTATATTGTAACTCTTTACGAGAAAGGCTGCTGATTAATAATTGCCGCGTCATGCTGGGTGTGTTGGTGTTCTCTCTCTAATTGGGTTCACTGTCCTTAATTCATGCATGTCCAGTTCATGCAGGTTTTTCATGAGTCCATCTTAGATAGGTCTAAAATGTGCACTTGAGAAAACCTCTACTTTGAGGTAATATATGACACTTCTCTTTATTTTGTTTTTTTGATGAAATGTAAAGTCCATAATCTTGGAAGATTTGCCCCCTGCAGTGAAACAAGATGAGATGATGGGACTGTAATTTAAATTCCATTATAACTCACCCAATGCGAAAATAAACATCACGTGAGTGCTTAGGACTGCAGATGAAGACTAAACAATATAATTTCAGGTCAGGTATTGGATTTCTGACAAAACAGAGACAAACCCAACCGTTGCTTTAGATAGGGCCATTCGCGCTTTCGCTTCGACGACACTGGCCCTTTAAGACACGTGAAGCAAAGTCATGTCACTGAAGAGTGTCACAAATTTCCAAGAAAAGGACCAGGATATCAATTACATAAAACCAACACACTTTTTTGTGTGCATCCACCCACCACAACAAGGTGCTACATCAAGCACCTTGTTGTGGTTTAATATGATACACAGCTCTGCTTTATAATTCCAGTATTCTGTCTTGTTAAGACATGCATAAAAGAAACAAATTAAATCTTCCATTTAATAAAACATTCGGCTTTAAAGCACAGCAAGTGTTAAATGTTATCCAATTTTTTTTTTCATAAAACAGAAAATCTGGAGTGTTATGAAAGACACACCAGATTTCATTGATGTAAGACAGTAAACATGCCAGATGACGACTCCTACACTTCCCTCGTTGGCATGAACGAGTGTTGACGGTCCATTATGCCATTTCGTTTGGAAGAAATTTGAGTCAGATTTGCGCTAAGTGATAGACTGCTGGACCGTCCAGAGTGAGACCTACCTCCCTGCCCAATGCATGCTGGGATAGGCTACAGCTTGCCGCCAACCTGTACAGCATAATGAGCACAGAGACTGGCTGGATGCATGGACAGACTCTTTCTTTCTTTTTTCCGTCTATCCTCATATTATAGCACATACATTGGTTTTAATGCAACCTGGTGCACACTTATGAGCTTGTCATGCATTGATAATGAGCAAAAGGCATATAGGGTGAAAGATAGGCCAACTCTGCACTAACCATATGAGGAAAGAAACACTTGTAGGGGAGCAGGAGGTGATGGTTATTAAATGTTGTTGCTTGCTTGCTTGTTGCTTGTTGTTGTTGTTGCTTTTGCTCTCAATTTCCGATTTCCTTTTGGTAGTTGCACTGACCTGGCCTCTGAGGTCAGCCAGCAGGGCAGGCCATCAGGACCCCAGAGGGCCATTCGGAACCTGCCCGTAACCAATCCACAGCTGTGTCGGAAAATCACTCCCTCACGTCCCCCCTTTCACTATTCACTGCAAAATAAATACTCTATATTCTCTTGAGAGCAGTATGTCTGATATGTCATCAGCTCCAAAATGAGGCAGAGATGATACACTTTGAATTCAGGTCTAATCAAAGGGTGGATGGGAATATGGTGAAATCAGCAGGAAACACGGAGTGATTATGGGCAGCCTGACTATGCTGCTGATTGTTGCAAATAGCAATTTTCCACCATCCATATATCACTCTAAAATATGAGATACCGAGCAGTTGTGATCATCATGTAAATTACTTTAGTCATTACTCCTACAACGCTTTTGTCGTGAAAACTTAGTTTTCTCTTCCTCAATAAAAACATAAAACATTTCCAGGAATTTACTAAACAAAGTCCATCGTCTCTATATATATATATATATTGTTATATATATATTCCAACCGACCATCGCAGTCATATTTGCGTGAGCCTCGTCAGAATCGCGGTTCCACTGGCTTTTGTCGTGCAGAGGTGGGCGTCCTAGTCAATATGCTGTAGCCTGACATGGTTTCACACTTCTCATCTTACAAGAAAGCCAAGAAGCATATTTTTCCCCCCTAATGAACTATTCCTTTAAATCCTCGATGCTAATGTCTCATGATGACTGAAGCTTTAGAAAATGACTCAGAGATAGACCGGCAGAAAGGAGGGATGAGTGGTGAAGATGAACCGGGGAGCACAGTGAACCAGAAAGAGTAAGAGGTGAGGGGAGGAGAGAGAGCCCCTCGCTCTAAGGCGTTCACCTCTGCTCAAAGAAACCTCATTTTTCCTCCTCTGATGTCCACCTCCATCCATCACTCTCCTCCTCCTCCTCCTCCTCCTCCTCCTCCTCCTCCTCCTCCTCCTCCTCCTCCTCCTCCTGTCTCTTCCCCGCCCTGATTAATGAGCAGAGCCAAGGACGAACCTATTAACAATGTGTAATACCGCTCAGTCTGCAAATAGCCTGCACTGTCCAGACCTACTTTACACTCCTCAAGGTAGCGGCGGCCTATCAGGTCGCTCTCTGACTCTGCCGGGTTGTCTCCTGCCGGGCCCGCTGGTTCTGCAACTCCCCGCCACCTTCTTTCTTACTTGTGTCTATTTCTGCCCTTCAGGGCCCCATCGTGTCTTGGCACCTCCTCCTCCTCCCCAGTCGTCTTCTTCGTCCCTCTCTGTTGTCAGTTATAACTCCCTCTCTTCTCCAGCTATCCTTGGCCCTATTAGGATGGTCAAGTTGGGAGATTAATCGACCCAAAAAGAAACATCCATCAAAAAGAAGCTTCAATGTACACGTGGCGCTCTCAACCTAGTTTTTGGAGCGAGGGCTCCTTCTTTACTTGCATGTGCATGTACAGTGCGCACAAACACACACACACACGGAGCAATATTTTTGTCCATCACATGTTGTCACTCCAAGCAGTAAATACAAAATGGTATCAGTGAAAACATAGTGTTCTACGTACAGTAAGTAATTTGCCAGTGTTGGCTGGAGACACATTTTAAAAATGTATTTTATATTTTCAAAAACAATATTTCCAATCCATCTCTGAAAGATCAACACGGGTTAGCATTGAATGTTCCACATTCGAAAGCCAATGTTGAACCAGAGCTTCCGAGAAGGAAAACCTCATTCAAGTTGACATTTGTAGTAATACAAACAAGAAGAGCAAATCCGGCTTTGGATCATAACCTTACTAAAAATGTGTTAAATAAAAGACGTTTTTTAGTTTTGGTCAAATTGACTAAACCTTTTAGAAGTAAACATGCAACTAGGCTGGTCTAATAATCAGAATCTTCCACATGCAGGGCATTTCCCTTGGTAAATGTGGTGCATAAGGGTCACGATAATACAATAAATAATAAAAACTACTGCAAAATCCAAGAGTCGTGAATAAAAAATACTAATTTAGGGTCCAAGTATGTTGAAAGAAAGGGACCTTTGGGTTGGGTTTGGGAAAGGGTTGTTTTGGTCTTAGCAGATGTGTTATACTTTCTTAATGCTGAATAACTTAATTAAGCAGGAACTGGTAAAGACGAGATGTTTTGTGTCATTTTGTGTTGACATAGTAAGTCTTACAGATGCGCTCATTAAATCAACTTGTGTGACTAAACTAAGAATGCATTTTATAGGACAGTCCCAGAAATATATGTATTTTTTGAAAGAGCTATAGTGTGTTAAAAACAGAGGATGGAAAGAGGAAGATATTAACCGAGGAATGGGCAGATGTTTACAGGAAAATGTATATGTGCAATGTGCAAAATGATAATATTTGTTTTAATGTCATGCAGGGAGATTTTACCGTACTTTATTGTGAATTGTCTAAGTTTGAGCTTTTTTATGTTTACATGTTTTTATAATAATCACTGTTTTCAAGAAAATATTGGTTAGCAAGCAAAAAGCAAAAGATAAAACAAACTGGCAAATCATGTAATGAACACGACATTTTAGAACAACATTTCTAGCAACCGGTCAAAGTCTAATGTTTAGTCACTTTAAGCTCTGTTTTGGTCTCTACCAACTCCACCAGCTCGTCTCTAGCTGTGTCTGTCTGCTGTCAAGCAGCTGATGCACAGCAGGTTCTAAGACACTTATTTTACTAAAAAGAACGGCCTGCTGCTGAAAAACCAAACATTAGGCTGAAACTTTCCATAAAGTCTTTTGATTTTGTTATTATGAAAATGTTTTATTAAATCCCCCACCGTGTCAGAAACAGCCAGAGTGAGCCGGTCAGCTGCATCCTCCCCACCTCCTCACGCCACTGAAGATAGGAGACACAACATGTGTCCTTTGGAGTCGGTAGAGGAAGAATGTAGAGGAAGAATTGAATATCAAGCACAAACCTTTTATTATTAAAGATAACAATAATACTCTGTTGTATTTTATGTAACAAAACAACAAATCCACCTATTGTTGACACCGGCACCCATATGTCCAGTGTACATTAATAATTATGTGATATTCTTGTGAAAGCGTGTTAGTATGAACGGAAATCATTTCCAAAACGGTGCCGAGACGCTCTCGTGGACGGCGATTGTTTTCATTTTAAAACGCAGTTTTAAAACCAAATTGAATTAGTGTGGATGTAGCCTGAGGGCTGTGAGAGAATAACATATTGAAAAAGTACAAAAGCAAGACTGTGTTATCTCTTATTTTCAAATTTTACATGTCGAAATTATATTTTCTAATAAACTGTTAAAAACTGCCGAGGAGCCAAACTCCTTTCACTTTTTTTAAGTTCCAATTAATTTTAAATAACCTCAAAGTAAAACGTCTTTGGCTAATATTGATTTAATCACTGAATTGGAATGGATGTCTTTCAGTCCACACTAAAGTAAATAAAGGGATGTTTGCCAGTGTTGTGGGGGCATCTGTAAAACTCAAGTAGCTGCCATTGTTCTTCCAGACTGTGTGATGTATCCACACAGAGGAAGTCCTGGAGGCCAAAACGCTCTCTCGCTGCAGACTGTGGCCGCTGCTGCGCTTTGTCATAAGGCCATGCAGGAACATTATGTTGAAACTCGAGCGGGCTTTTACGAAGGCCAGGACGAATGCGACGCAGTCCAGCGCTTTACACCCCGGCCCTCCCCTTCGCAGCAAAGAGGAGCCGCGAGAACGTCTGCCTCAGCGCGGTTTAATGTTTCACCCGCTATCGGTTGATTCTCCAAAGACTCTTCTGCAAAGAAGAGGGAAGCAGAGAAGGATATGAAGATGAAAAGAAAAAGGAAACTGGTGAGATTTATCAGAACAAGAAATAAATAGCTTATTTGACCAAGAGGGGGATGAGAAAGAAGTAAGAAGCTAGCAATGAAGTGGAAGAAAAAGGCGATACTAAGAGAAAGGGAAGATGGATATTAAGACCGACAGATACAAAGTAAAAAAAGACTAAGAAAAATGAACAGTGGGATGTCACAGTGGTGCTGGTAATCTCACTATTGAGATGGTTTGATTTGGGAAAACGGAGCTTTAGAAAATGTGACAATTTGACAGTAGCCCCGGGTGAGTGGTCGGGGATAGCCGGGCAGAAAACACACACCCTCCTCTTTTCCTCTGTGGATCCAAAAAAGAGGAAAGACCTGCTAACCTGTTGTATAAGGTAGCAGCACCAATAGAAAAGCTGGCAGGAGGCAAACTTGAGGAGCTGGAATTGAGGAAAAGTGGCTACAAAAACTGTCTTGTACAATCCTTCTGCCTATTTATCTCAGTCTAACTTGAAAGCTGATAAACTGAGTGGACAAAAGCATAAATGGAGGCTTGAGTGGAATTGGGTTGCAGCCTCCCTTTTATACCAAGTCATTGTACATCCACAACATATAATCATCTAATTGGCCTGCACTCTGGTGTATTTCTAACCTCGTACTATTCCAATCTAGCCGCCGACCCCAAAACACACTTTGCACTCTAACGTTTTCGAAGTATGCAAATTGTCAGGTCAATAGTTAATTTAACCCTTGCTTTTTATTTATTTTTTCATCAGAAATCACACAGCTTGTTTCTGTTCTTCTGAGCTGTAACTCAGTTAAACCAGAACACACCCACTGCTGGTATCTTTGGAATGTGAATGTGTCTCTTTCTAGGAATAAGGTTGTTTCTCTATTGTTCAACGCTAATGCAGAATGACTTTTCATGGCCCAGGTTTGCCAATAACTCCCTCCACACTTCCTAACCCATTACTATCGGTGCCCTTGCTCGCACCACAGCCACCTTTGGTCTTGGCCTTCATTTTAATCTCAGCTTCACACCCGGGAAGTTTTGTTACTGCATCGTGCACGATTGTGACACTATCGCTTTGTGCACAGAGAGACGAAGACTCACAAGGTGAGAACTATACGAGTAACAAGCCTACCTCTACAACGATAAGAATGACCAAAACACTTGAAGATTCTACAATAACCCCAAATATTGGCAGCCAGCAGAGAAAGTACATCCATTTTTGAGCTGGGTGTTCAATTTAGGCTCTCTATGGCTCAAAAATACCTAACAGTGGAACAGAAACATAGTGTGCGTAGCAAGCATGAACACTACTCCCTGCTAACAGACCCACAATGCAATGCTTAGATTTTTATGGATGGGGAGAATGTTTGCTTCTTTCACAGCTCTTCGACAAAACAGATTTCCCCACAAGGTCCATTCTGGGGCTTTTGATAGTACTGCATAATCGGCAGGTGAATCTTGCCCTGTTGAAAAAACAAACACTGGGAGTGAAAAAATCCTTAAAATGTGCTTATACTATGAATAACCTTTTTTGGCAGAACCAAGCATCACAATATACTATCAACAAGGTTTCTAAACCCCTCTAAACACTGACACTTTCCTTTACTCATGCATGTGTATTTGCAGTGTGCTCCAAATGTCCATGGTCTGTTTTCTGTTTTATTTTGAAAGGTACTCTCCCCATGGGCAATGTTTGGTCTTTATGTTTTTTTGCATGTTTTTGCCATACCTGATTATTAGTCCCTCGTGTGTTTAATTCTTGTGCTTCCCTCTCCTCGTGTCAGCCTGTACATCAAAATTCAAGAATTGCAGGAATGGAAACTCAGAACAAACTGATGAAGGGTGCAGCAGGCAGCTTTAAATCCTTGAACACTCAAGACTCACAGCAGTGGGTCCGATGGCAGGAGATGAATCCAAAAAACAAACGCAATGCGGAATCATAGGAAATTGGAGCAAGGCCGGTACACAGGAACGCAACTTATGACGAAGTGACCCGAAGAGTGGGAAGCACGAGTGCTTAAAACACAAGAGACAAATAAACTAAAACAAGTGTGGGAAAAAACTGGCGGGGAAACCCACAAAGGCTGAAAGTGAAACCAAACATGAGACACAGGAAGAGTAACTGTAAAAATAAAACGGGAAAGAGATTAAACTAGAAAAAATTGCTGTCTGTATGCCACTTAATGCCACTCCTGAGAAGGACAGACTTTTTGATGTTTGAGCTCGGTGAAATTGAGAATGAGGTGCACTTTTTAAAATGTACTATACTATATCTATGAGGATGTATGGGATGTTCTAAATTACATACATTTTTTTTTTGCCTGACGATGAAAAACTAGAGCACCTTTTTTGTAGCACATTTTATTTGCAAGGCCTTGGAGAGATGGCAGAATTTCTTATAGGGTGAAATAACCTGTAATTTAGTATATTAACCCTCTAACCCCTGAGCAGTTTCAGGGCATTTTTTGCTTGTGTCATTTTTTTCTCTCTGTGGCCTTGATTTTCATTGCAATTTAAAAGTCCTGCACCTCTATGGGAACAGAACAATCAAGACGAGAAGTAGAGAGAACTCAAAAATGTGTTTTTGGAAAAGATCTATATATATATATATATATATATATATATATATATATATATATATGTATTGCAAGTGTCTAAACGTGTTACCAGTGTAGTAAAAAAAATCTTCAGTTAGAGCCTCTCCTGTGTAATCAGTAGAGGTTTCACAGACTGTTGGTCTCAGCCAACAGTCAGTCAATCATGGCTTCCTAGTTGTGCTGAGGAGCGCAGAATTTAATCCTTTTCACAGGATCTAATTCAAATGGCCTATTTGGGACAATTCTATAAATATTTCTTTATGGGATATGATCCTTTTTTGCCTCCGTCACTCATAATGTGTTCTAAGAGAGAGCAGATGTCAGAAAGATTTAAAACAAAATATTGTATCTAATTTTAATCTAAAATAGTCATCATTGAAGGAAAGAATAAACATCAACATACCAGGTGACTCCAAACTCTGGACCGGCAGTGTAAACGTGGATAGTAGCATTCATGCCAAGTAAATGTATCCTAAAGATAACTACAGCATGCAGTAGATGCGAGCTTAAGTACACAATCTTCTTCTTCTTCTTCTTCTTCTTCTTCTTCTTCTTCTTCTTCTTCTTCTTCTTCTTCTTCTTCTTCCATATGGTTGGCATCATTCCGTTATCCAGCTTGCAGTTGCTGGATGAGATCATCCATTCACACGGAATCATCTCATTAATGCTGAAAGTTTCAAACACAGCTGAGAGGTGATTGGATTATTGGAGTCTGAGCCAAGCTGCTCCATCTGGAAGAGTGCTAAACCAGTCCTATTAGTGGATTACCAGCCTGTGTGTAAACTGAGTCATCAATGACTTTTAACTGTTTCACTGGGTCCATACTATGTCTTCAACCATGCGGATGCAGCAACCTCGAGATAGAAAGCATATGGAAGGCATTACGCTGAGAGATAAACCTTCTCAGAGATACATCTTCTCATTTGAACTTGGCATAAACACTAATGTCACAGGGATAGCAAAGAAAGGGTACCATTAACATGCAAGAACTCCATATGCATCTCTCCCCATTTGAATTAAGTATCGACAATTATGCCCTTCTAACTGGAGGACATGTTTGACCCTTTAAACTCATATAGTTACAATTAATTAGGGGAGGCTTTGACATAACGGAGACTGCATGTGTCTCAGTTATTAATGTCAAATGGTTTTTTGCCTTTCAAGTTTTAATTGAAAACGTGGAATTGCCCGACTTTCTAATTGTGGCTCTTGAGCTCCCATTACAAATCTTGTGTGTGTGTGTGTGTGTGTGTGTGTGTGTCTGTGTTAGTGAGCGCTGAGGGCTTCTCAATAACGTCATCTCAACAGCATATTAATGTCGGCGATAAGTCAGACTGTTCATGTTGCCTCTTGAATAAAAAAGGGGAAAGAAGAAATCAGAGCGTGTAAAGTACATTCTATAATACTTTATTAAGGACACGTTTCTCCTCAGCTTCTATCATTCATTTCCACTTTTCTGTCTATCAGCAGTGAATGTCTGATTATAGATTTCAGGCATAAATTGTCTACCAGATGATTCCAAAGAGACAGGGATGCTTTATACATTTGAAGCACCTTAAATAATGCAATTAAGAGCCCAAACTAAAAAATCGTTCAACTAATGAGTTCATAAAGTCCGAGCCTTGTCAATGAAGCAACTCTGTTTTTCATCTGGTGATTACATCATTACCGAGGAATATAAGGAGACTCTCGTTAAGCTTTCTCAACTAAAAAGTGTTTTACTTTCTTACAAGCCTCAGACTTGTGAGTCAAATGAAGGAGCACTGAATATTTTGTTCAGAGTGAAGACACATGACTCTGCCAAACTAGTTGTCAAAGGCACAGTACAACTTTTTCGACAGCTAACCCAAAAAACAATGCATTTTGTAAAACATGCTAAATGCATGCTCAAAGAGTTATTCATAACCTTTTAGGATATTTGTTGAGCTCAAACCCACCCCCCCAACCTCAAGCTATATATTTTGGAAGAGGGGACTCTGGAGCAATTACAAATCTGCATGGTACTTCAGCACCACGGACAGCGCTGGGGATCAGATAAAGGATCAGAGTCAGGAGGACCAGAGTGACATTCAACCCAGCAACCTCTCTCTCTCTCTCTCTCTCTCTCTCTCTCTCCCTCTCTCCCTCTCTCCCTCTGCTACTTGGACACTGAACGGGTGAGGTCAAAATCTTTCACATTTACACTAAATTATTTGATTTCATAGCACACATTTATAAAAAAAAAAAGGATTAATGATGCTTTATGTTTATTTACCATTGATTCTTTAGGACTGTAGTTGTATTTTTAACTGCAAGCAGAGAATGCAACATCACGGCACATGCATGTAATCAAATCAACGCTAACATGTTCTGCTCCACCTGCAGCTGTGGTCCTTTCACCCCCAAGGGTCATCTGTTTTTGGATTGCTTTATTTGTAAGGTTTTATACTGAATTATTATGAACCAGGCGGTCAAGTGATGCTGTCCAAACAGTAGAACTGAAGTGCCTTATACAATGAGTGAAAAACAACAACAAAACAGTAGAGAGGTAATAACTGAGGAAATCCTCTTGCTCTCTGCCACGCTCTAATTTGTTCACAGCCTGTGAATGATGGTTGTAAGTACCAGTTGGTGTTAAACTGCTATTCACGGTGGTACCTTTCGCACCTTCTAAAATACATCTCAGAAACGTGTCTGACCACTCATTATGCATTAGATCTGTGCATAGAAGTCTGCTTTAATTGGTGGACACTTCCTACTTTCTTACTATAATTTCATGTTTGAAGTTTCTCAGAAGGGCCGACTAGGACTCAGTGTGTTGTTCTTGGTTGGGAATTAAAGTCATAAAGCTGCCCCACCCCCACAAAAACAAACACACACACACACACACACACACACACACACACACAAAGTTGTCTCTTCTTTTAATCTTGAACTTTTATTCATTTATGTCTTGAAATATATTTGTCTTTCTCGTTGTATCTATTTCTTTTGGCTCCTCTGAAGGCTTTCTTTTCTCACTTCTTCAATGTGTAGATCAAATGATGACCACTCTGCTAACTTTATATAAGAAAAAGAAGATCTTAAGTGACAGAGCAGCATGAGAGAAGCAAAGCAATGAGAATGCTTAAGAGTTTCATTAGAGGAGATGAAAAGAGATTTACTGGTTCAAAGGGTGTCGAGGCCCTTCTGTTGGCCGGGAAATGGCATGATGCTGCTAATACAGAGTGTGTGCACCTACCCATATGCTTCTTGTTTTCTCTGTTTGTTTGTGTGTGTGTGTGTGTGTGTGTGCGAGATCATGCTAATCAGTGCTGTTTGGAACTTTCAGTGAGAGATATTCATCTGGACATGGCTCTAATTATCTCCGTGGTGATTTCCACCAAGTGGTTAGGTTTTGCTGGTTGGTGTGTGTGTGTGTGTGTGTGTGTGTGTGTGTGTGTGTGTAAAACAGAGAAAGCGGCAGCTCTCTTGCTGTTAATCTTCTCTGATATTGTTTTTTTTGTTGTGATTAATGAGATTCCAATCAACTGTGTCCGGACAACAGAAAGCCCCGAAGAGGGTTACGGGGGTGTATTAGGAAAACTTGAGTAGAAAAGAAAGAAAAAGAAATAGAAACTTTTAGAGAATAAGAAAAGTAGATTTAAAATGTAGCACCCTGCCTTTATGATACTGGAAAATACAAACTTTAAATGGATCCCTGACTGGCTTTGAAGGCCCTTCAACAACAAACAGATAATACACACTGTACAGATAATACGCACTGTCTATGTCAGTGACCACACACCCAGCTAGCCTAGTTGCAGACTCACTAATCTGCACCTGCATCAGTAATTCAACCAGGTCTGGAGTTGGAAAAACACTCAACAAATCAATGCTTTATGGGGGTAATGGGAACCTCATCTTCCTATATAGCTAGCTAACAAGCTACATATACATGAGATATAGGACCAGAAAAAATAAGTCACAAAATGGAGACAAGCACCAAACCAGAAAATGCCTAGCACACCATGCTTTATTAGCTATGTTAGATTTGAACACATACAACCAGAACATGAAGACCCAAAACTAATGTCTACAATGTTTACTGAGAAGTGAGAAGTACGGCCATTTTCTCGTAGTTATGCAACCAGAGGAGTCGCCCCCTACTGGCCATTCTGATAACTGTCCTTGGTTCTGTGTTCATGGAAGGACCACCATCTGAAATTCCAGTCAACATGGATGTCACATAAATTGTTTTGTGTGGTCATTGTGTGTGGTCATTTACAGTAAAATGAACCATACACCGTACACGGGAACAAGTTGAGCCTGGACTATGAAGAAAATAGAAAATAAATAAGGATTAAAAATGGTCACGCTGGTTTGATGATTACTGTTATCTGTGTATTTCAAAGTGATCGTTTGAAAATATAAGTGGGCTTAGATGCCTCTCTTCTCATTGTCAAAAGAAGCTGGTTTGGTTTGAACCCCAGCTCCTCCTGTTCACAAGTGTCCTTGGGCAGGCCAGTGCCTCTCATTCACCATCAGCCTGTGGTGGTGAATGAGAGGCAAATTGTAAAGTTTATTTGTCAAGTGAGAGCCATTCAGCAAATCTTTAAGACACCATATCTACCCAAAGATTCTTCTTAAACAATAATTAATTTTGGTAATTAAAGTTTGCTGTTATCTCAAAACCTTCAACATAAAAAAGCTCACTTCACACTGCAGTATTTTGTCTATGCTGGTTGTTATCTACTGCTGCAACACATTCTCACTACCAACTAATCAAATTCAGCTTCAAACTATGACGCTCTAGCTACCTCTCCAGCGTCAGTTTTGGAAATATCAGAGATGGCGTTTCAACTCGTTTCTTGCATCGTGTCTTTTTTAAGTAAACTCCCAAAGGAGGTTTACTCAGTGATACGGTTTAATTAGACACCAAAGTACTTGGTTTGGCTGAGGAAAAGATCATGGTTGGGGTTAAAAACTGTGGTTTGGTTGACTATAAGTTTGTTACATGAAATAGGTATTCTTGTTACACAACTGGCTTTGAGGAGGCCACAGATGTCTACATGGACTTGTTTCACATTGGACACGAACAGCTGAAAGCCCTGCTTTCTTCAACGGCTTAGATGTTTCTGTATCTATTTGCATTGAATTAGTCGCGCCACTCAAATTTACACAAATTGTATATGTGCATGTGTGCTTGTGATTGACTGATACATTGTGTAAAGTATTTTGGATAAAAGCACTGTATAACTGTCACTATAGAATGTATTTTATAAAAATAAACTTGTGTAAGTCAACTATATGCAGGTTAAAAGTAGGAGGAAAACGGTTGTGTAACAGTTACCAATTACAAAGTACCAAAAGATATATGTTACGTGTTGCATCCTAAATAGGGGTCCCACTTCCAGTAAAGTAGAGACCTCAGTCATTACATCAGCAATTGTACAAAAAAAACTAAGGAAAAAAAAGTCTTCCTTCTTCTTTCGCCTCATTTTATCTTTCTCCGCTGGTGACCCGGCTGTTTAGAAACTGTTTGTGGGAATTTGTTACTCCCTGACATTTGTTCCGCATTTTTAAAGGTCCCCACAGAGCCTCACAAAAGCCTCCATTAATAATCACTCCCCAAACATTAAACACCTCAATTTACATGAACACAGTACATCCCTTATCTCCTGTTCCGTAATATCTCAGGTGGCCAGATTACCGTTTTGTGCTGAACCTATGCACAGTGCCTTACCTAATCCCTCCTATTAAATTCCAGGCTCCTTGTAAAGGGAAGCTATTACATTGTTAACGATGAGTCAAATCTTAAAAAGCCCAAGAATGAGTTATCCTGCTTTGACAATGGGGAGCGGTAAAAGTTGAACGGATGGGTGCACGGCTTGTGGAAGTGAATAACCATTCTTAAACCGACAGGGCCTCTAAATTCACCTTTTATGCGGCAGCTTCTGTTCTTACGAGTGACCAGAGCCGGCGGCAATGACTCTATTCACAATAAAGATGTTGACATGGAAGGTTCAGAATCAAGACGGACTCATGCTACTGACCTTTTCCATCACTGCTGCAGTCTCTGAATTCCCATCTGCATCAGATGTGTTTTTTAAAATTTCCGACCAATTCCACAACCCCACGAGAAGTGTTAAGGACGACCAGAGTTAATGGTATTTAATGTGTGTTTTATTATGTGTTCATAACAATGAGCCATACCAGAGGATGCCTTTAAATCTCTATAAACAGATGTCTGCATATGAATGCAGAATCTGCATGCAACAGGAGATTGTGGTATCCAAAACACTCGGTTTTCCCAATTGTATTCCAAATTGTATGGACCAATGATGCGTGAGCGAGTTTGGTTGCATGCAGGTAAACAGTCTATCTGGAGAGACAACATGTCTTTGAATATATGTATAATCATCGGCAAACAAGAAGAACACGCAACGTAAACAGCCCACATCACAATAAACAGCCTGGTTTCGACTGCAACGTCGTGATGTCAGACGACACCGGCGAGAATCTGAAATTATAATCATCATAATCATCGATGGAAATAACGACAGGGACGACACAAAGAGAGAGAATAAGAATTATCAAGAAAATGATGGGATGCGGAGAGGATGAGTGATTAAAAAGAAGTAGAGGAACAAGGATTGCTCACAGAGAAGAAATGAAGGAAGAGAAGGAAGGAGAGTGATGCATCTTTGTCAGTTCAATAGTGAAGCTTTCCTTTTCTACACATTAAAAAAAAAATTCACCCCTCTCTCACTCTCTGCTGTGTCACTCTCTCACCTCTTTCTTTCCCCTGTCTTTAAACTTCTGTGCTTGTTATCACTGTGTTCTGTCTCTTTATATCACTCTCATTCCTTCTATTTGCTTACCCCTCTCCTTTTCCACCTCCTTTTAACCTCCCCCCCCCCTCTCTCTCCCCACCCCCCCTCTCCCCTGTTGCCATTGGTCCACCACTGCAGCTTGGCAATAGAGATGACTAATGGGAGATTATTGCTGATATCAAGACAAAGGAGAACACTGCTGAGCTTCCTCACTGTTACCTCTTCACACACACACACACACACACACACACACACACACACACACACACACACAATGGAGTAAAACAATTAAAGCACAACATGCCCACACAGTTTTCAGGGAAATAAACTTTATTTAGAACTATTAAACTTAATTTAAACTTTAAAAAATAATATTATAAAATGTGTTCATTATCGTTTCTTTCTCTGCATTTTGTTCCTGACATTTCAGTTTGTTAAACTAAAATAAATGAAACAAAAAAAAACGTTTTTGTTTCTTCAATGTGACAATTTTTTTTCTTTCAATTATTCACTTAATCAAGGGCATGATTCAGTGCGGCCCTACTGTACAGGCTGAGTCTCATGCCTGGACCACAGTACATGAACGTACTACTATAGAAATTACCGTTGATACACTTTACATTAGGATGTATGCCTCAGGACGTTTAGTTCTGCTGTCATGGAAACTGGATTGGTCCATGAGGCACAGCCCACAAAGGGCTGGTGGAGTAATTTCATCAGCGTGTCATGGTGGTACAACTCCGCCGACAAGAGCTCTTTCTACGGGAACAGGATCTCTGTTTTTTATTTTTTTTTGACTTTATCTGCTACTTCCTGTTGATGTAGAAAGAGAACACTGCAGCCTACATGAAAAAGCCACATGTGCAGCAACAACAAGCAATAATAACCTCCATCCCTCTGACCACAAACAGCCCTCCTCTCCCTCACCACATAAAAGACGAGATTATGCGAAGGTGTTCTATTTCCATAATGGCCGTACCATCTCTTGCAGACTTCATGTACTGTTCTTGGAAAGGGAATGCATTTCAGATTCAGGTTGCACAATGGATGGCTGATTGCCTTAGCGTCTGTATACGCTTGTCTCTTCCCAAACCATCCACTTTTGGATAGAAACTGGAAATTGTTATTCCTAGTGCAGACATTCTAAGAATCTACTGCTCCAGAAACCTTTATGGCATACGTTGTGGTTACCACAGTTATCGTCACATAGTGTATCTCAACTTGAGCAGAGTATAGGTTGTGTGAGCGAAGCAGCTTATTACGACCAATATTTACGTTTATTGTGAGGTTACGACCTCGTAGTAAATATGGGGGTAGCAAAGGAGGAAGTCAGGTGGAGTAGTATAAAGAGCGGCAAAGTCTCAAACAAACGCAGGACTTTCACCCAGGAGACAGATGTCTGTGTGCTGCGTAAAAGGGACACAAACAAAGCTGACTTATTTCACTTACGTACTTGACTGGAGATCTAAGTACAAACATACTCTGTCTGAACCCGGCTCTGAGGCTGTGACTAATATGGAAAAGGACACAGTGGATGATGGTAAATATATTTATTATAATGAAGTAACGAAAAAAGTACAACTGTGAAGTGTGTCAGTCAGTAAAGTAAACGTGAATGCGTGAGCATGAAGTGTGGGGTGTTGTCTGGGAAAACCAAACCTGACCAAACCAAGACATAACCGGGCACGAGCCGGAGCGAGAGAAGGACCAGAGTAATCCTGGAGTCTGGCTTTTATTCCCCAGGTGCCCCAGGACCAGGTGCTCTGCATCCAGTACTCACACCCAGGTTCCTGTGACACCTTCAGGGACACAGGAACAGGTGACGTTTTCAAACGTGCGCCTCTCATTGGTACCCCAACGATCATATATGTGGTCTATTTGGGATGAAACACATGTTTGTCTTGAAAAAGGACTCAGCCCCTGGTCTCTGTCATCAATTCTGATGGAACAGCAGGCGAACGAGATTCAACGCGGCCCAAAGGTCCTCACAAGTAATCACATGTTCTAACACTGCATGCATTCTTCCTTTACATCTTGCAGAAACAGATGTCTTGCCTGGGTGTTGGTAATAACATGTGCATTGCTTTTCATTTCAAACCCCTTGACAGATGTATACTGTGTGACTTGAATCACACTTTACTTGGTGTGTGTGTGTTTATGTTGCATGTGTGGAGCACACACAGTGTGGGGCTTTTCATCTCTGTGTGTGCTATGCTTTCAATGCTGTGCTCGGCACCTTTAATTTGCACATTGCAGTTTCTTTGGGGAGAAAACAATGAAACAGATGCAGTGGTGTGACGTAGCCTGCATGTGTGAACTGAGAAGTGAGAAGAAGATAAAAAAGAAGAAGACGACAAAGAAGAAGAAGAGAAAGAAGAGGAAGAGGAAGCAGCGACTGGGAGTCCCAGGGTGACTGGTCTAATTGAAATGAATTCTGACTAAAGCAGTGACTTTAATGACATTTTTGAATCCAGGACTGGAGTAATGACACGGAAATGCCCTAAGGGAGAACGACACTTTAAAAAGCCAGGGTGAGAAGGAGGGAGGGAGGGAGACATGAGGAGAGGAGGAGAACAGAGGGAAGGAGAGACAAAAAGGTTGGAGAGCGGGTGGTTATGAAGAGAGCCGGGGGAGAAGGAGAGAGAAGGAGGCGGACGGAGACAGAAGAGCTCTAAACAGAAGAAACATCCAGGGAGAGAAGTGTTGTTGTTCGTTCTTCTTTTCATCGGGCTGTCAGGCGGTTTCTCTTTTCAGCTCATCTCCCAGACGGAGATGCACTATCGATAGGTCAACCTTAGGAAGTCACTCACTGAAACTCAGTCAAATCAACTGAGGCCTCGCCGCCGCATAATATGGTAGAACTCGATTCTGTGATTAAATATGAATCACCTCGTGACATATTTATGATCCTAAAGCCTAATATTGCTTTTCTTTGAAGGGCTTTTATCGCCACATTGTAGCCGGTGGAGCTGCATCTCGAAGAACGTTGTATTCACAAATCACATCTTTGAAGTTATTTTAAAAAGAAGCCAAACGGAAAAGAGGAGGGAGTGTGTGCCTCAAGTTGGGCTCTGGGAGAGGGCGAAATAGTATCAAATCAGATGTTGTTGCATAATGTAGCAACTTATTATTGGACATTGGTCAGGGTCCAGGACAAAATAACAAACCAACTAGCAATGACAAAAACAAAATATATATATATATATTGGCCGGTAAGGGGCTAAGATAAAAAAACATCCATCCATCCAATCATTCATTCAATATATTCCGCTTAACTGGGGCGTCACGTGGGCAGCAAGCTGAGGTATTTCAGACGTCCTCAACGCTTTTAACAACTCTAAACTCTAAAAAATAACAGTTAGTTTTAAAACATACTTAGTGTACTTATGCTAATGCTATGCAACACATTTAACTGTGATGTAAATGTAGTAGGGAGACTGTGGGTCAGTGGTTAGCAGGTCTGACTTTCAATCAGAGGATAGATTTTTCGATCCCCGGCTCCGCTAGTCCATGTCGTTGTGTCCTTGAGCAAGACACTTAACTGTAATTGCACACCGTTGCTGTGTCTACTGTATAACATGTAAGTTGCTTTGGATAAGATAATCTTGGAGAAAAAAAAGAAAGATATTCAAAAAAACAACTTACTTTAGGACATGATGCATGTTAAAAGAAGGAAAGCAGTAAGAATATGTTTAATTTTCTGCATATCTGATCTCTACTGACTGTATCTGAATGACGGAACTTCCTTATAATATTAACTCTGTTAATAATGAACCCGTCTGTTGGTATACATCGGTAACTTCAGTGATTAAAAACAGCTCACCAGCACATGAGGACATCGTCCCATGCGTTGACTAAGAGCTAAAGAATGAGAACATCAATGAAACATTAATGAGCCCTAAACAGTGGCTTCTAAAAAAATAAATAGTGAAAGGATGATACAGAAAATGTAAGGGTATCTTTAATAGGGTGGATAATATCCACAAATTAAAGCTGGCAGTATGCACTTTATCCTCATAATGATCATACGAGTACAGTATGTTTTATCCTATAATATAATATATGTGAATCATATGCAGTGACAGATGCAAATCCTTTCCAGAAAAAACAACAAGTCTACCTTCATATGGCATACGGTGTTCTGTGACAGTCATCAACGCCTGACTGGTGATGTAAAATGCAAATGAAGTCATGGTCTGGTTGCCATTTGCTGTTTTTATGCTGGTTGTTCCTTTAATTGCTGGGCAATTGAAAACAGGTTCTTAAGCTTAAATTAGTTGTTTTGCATATAGCGGTTTGACACAAATTAAAGTGTTTTTAATGAAGCTGGGTCCCAGGGCAAGAGTCTATATTCACCATTAGTGTGTCGGCCCAGAACACATTCAAAGCCAGGGCTCTGCACTTCCATCAGCTGTGGAAACAGTGGATCGGTTTTACATGGATTGGTGTCATTGGATTTTTTTATTTCTTAATTAGAATGTACATATTTAAGGTCCACAACTCTGTATTTTATATTCAGTCACTAGTTTAGAAGAAAAACAAACACACCACTACTAAAAAGACAAATGTTACAAACACAAAATAGCATATTTTACACTCTGGGCTGTGATTACGCGTAGTGCTGGTGAATCAGATCAAGAGCAAAGGGGAGAAGAAAAACATTTGCTGAAATCTCTGCGATGTATTAGAGGCACAATAATAAAATTTTTAAGAAAAACAAGTAATATTTCATGAACACAATGGTAGTTGTTGCAGTAGCCCTGTTTGGGACCGCCTCAGAAACCTAAACAAAACAGGAGCAGTACTTTTTCCAACCAAACACTAAGTCCTCACCCTTGGAGATGTAACTCTTGTGAAAACAAAACATACTGGAAGAAAACAATCCAATAAACGAGTGGCTTGACAACCGGAAAGTAATTCACGTCATAGGCTACACCTGACAAATACTTGGTAGTCACGATTGCTGGACTGGGAGGAGGCACCAGTGTATGTTGCCTTCACTGGAGCCGGACAACACTACTGACACTAACACTGTGAAATACTGTTGAGAATTCTTTATTATTTACATTTTTAACAAATTAAAAGCACCGTAAGTGATTGATGATTGTTAAATTATGAATGTGGCAATGGGCAAACACATATTGTATCATGTGCAGTTCACACATGATACAACAGGGTTCATACGGTCATGGAATACCTGGAAAAGTCATGGAGTTTAAAAATGGTTATTTCCAGGCCTGGAAAAGTACTTGAAAAAAATAAAATCCCGGAAGATTTGGAAAAGTGATGGAAAATGTCCATGTCGTTCATTTACGCTGAGTTTGAAATACTTTTAAAAGAAAGACACTCAAAATATAAGCAGGCATACACTGAGTATATCTATAAATGTTTATTATTTTAATCAAAATATTGTCTTTCATTCTTTTGTCATTGAAGAAATACTGTATGCTTTGGAATCCTCATTGTTAGTTTGAATACTACATTTTCACACGTTTTCATGTATACACCTAGATTTTACAAAAAAAGTGTGTGTGTGTGTGCGAGAGAGAGAGAGAGAGAGTGTGTGTATACTACGTTTTCCTCTGCTCACGTGCACGTCCTCGGATGTGCTAATGTGTGTTATAATTCATGAGATGACTGGTGTGTCCCCTATTTCCAGAATAGAGAACTCCGGTAAAAGTGACAGGTCACACAAAGACGTCGACGTGCTTCGGTATTAATAACTAATCAGTCTTGTGTGCGGCTGATGGGAGAAGACAAAGAAGGCCCCCTATTCAAATAGTAATTGCTCACAGTTAATCATTGGTGCCTGCGTGTCATGAGACTGGGCACATTTTGCTTTGGGGGGAAATGTGAGTGTGATTGTACAACAGCGGTCGCCACAAAAGTCAGGCGTCAAATTAAAGATGAAAGAAAGTAGTATGGGGATTTTATTGCACTGGATTCATTAGTTTGACACAGAAACCAGTACACCTGGGAGGACCGTTTTGAGAGCTTTGGTTAAAGGGGAATACTGCTTAATTTCTGAATTCCCACACCATCGGAGGCTGCCGTTTGTTCCCCCTCGTGCTTTAATTGATATCGGGACATTATCTCCCACGTGGAAATGTTTCACAGTTGATACATTTCCTTCTGGTAGAAATTGGGCAGCGATCACAAAGTGTGAGGTCGCCCAGAAGCCAGGTGTTGAAGAGAAGATGGAGAAAAAGAAGCCGGAGTGCTCTGTGAGGACTGTAATGTATTCAATTACACAGTTTAACTAAATGAGAGAGCAGCCGAGGAATGAGATTGTGAGAGTTGGTGATAATTCGGACTATTTTCAAGCAAGCTTCCATTTTTCCATATCGTTCCATCACGTCTAACGAGCCAATGAAGACGGAGAGAATCGAGGCCGAGAGCTCCCGCAGCACGTCTCCTGTTATGAACCGATGCTGTGAGAGTGCCACTTTAGACCACTTTTCATATAACAGATGTAATGCAACACATCTAAACAATGGCAACAGATAGTGTAATAAGTCAGTGATATATAAATGCTGAATAAAAGTAGAATTAAAAAACGATTAAGAATAAAAAACATTTGAAAATTTGTAAAAAAAAAGAAGTCCAGAGCTGTCTACTATTACACTGTGATATTTGTGTTATGAGCAAAACCATCAGAGATTATCCTTCACAATTTACAATCATGGCTGAACAAACAAAAGTAGAAGTCTAGTGTTTTAAGACAATTGCTGACAGTTATGGTCCTACAAGAGAAAATGTCCATATGACCACTTATTAAGGCCCCCTTAATAAAGTACCCAAAAGCTTTATTAGTAGTTACATTGTTTACTGATGCTTCCCAGATTAAATATGACAAATTATTTGAGAGCAATCTTTGCCAGGTCATTTATAATCCGTGATATTTATTTCTTTTTAGCTCTCCTCCAATGGACCATTTAACCTCTGACATCGTGGATGCACTAATTTGATAAACCCGCTCAGTCTAACGGTGCCAAAACTAACCTTATTAAGAGGATTGGATATCGGCCATGATGTGACTGATCCCCATTAAATACAGTTTATTTGTGAGAAAATTCATTGTTTCCACTTTCAGTTTTCACATTCATTACCACGTCAACGTATGGTGCCTGAAAGATGTCAGAGACCAAAGAACCTGCTTACTTCCAATATAGTTGACGTCTATCTAACGCAGACTGCTTTCACTCCAACATGGAATCGATATGCATTACATATTTCTTTATAATTTTCATGCCAATGCTGTTTTTGCTCATTCAGCATTTAAAGGATTGCTTTAGATTAACCTTTCGACTGACGTATATAACCGTGTGACAATTTAAGTGTTTTTGCTGGAACTTATACTTTTTTCCAGGAAATATTAACAGCATTTTGAAAGGCACATTTAAGATGCTGCTCAAAACCAACAACTGGCCTTCTGTTTTTATCGCTAAAATATATACAGGGTCTATGTTTACGGTTCCTAAAGCGCAGATTACACATTGATTATATGTATATTTACTACATCACTGTGCCGCATGAATAATGCTAAACACCTCCAGCGCCTACGAAGTCCTAGTGTCCTTATTCCAAGCAATGACTCCTGCTGCTGGTGAAAACACTCAGAAGCACTCGGGCTCTCTGCAGCTCAGTAGGATGTAAATTGCCACCTGCTAAATGGAGGCCAGTGGATAGTTCTGCATGTACACCCTGCCGGATGCACAGTGTGCACTGTACACACTGCCTCTCCAGCACCTGCCACACACAGAGTAGGCAATTTCCTTCCCCTCTCACATGCACATAATCTTCAATAGCACATGCACATACACACTCTGTTTTTGGTATGTTTCAGCACGTTGCATCATTTGTCTTCCTGTCAGTTTGTACAAGGGGCCTGATCCCAAGCCCTGCATATTCATCACCATCAAGTTCTAAAAGACCTTGTGTGAATTATGTCTTCAAGAGACACACACACACACACACACAAACACACCTCGAAGTTAAGTTATCTTACAAGAGAAATGGTGAGATGATAGAAAGAAAGGAAGAAATATCTAAAGTGTTTGTCAAATTTGTATATGAAATACACCAATTTAATTGTATATATATATATATATATATACATACATCTGTAATTGAAATTAATTTGCATCTATATATATCAATATTTACCCAGTGCAAACATAATATAAATAACCTTTAACATATTGAAGCAACTCAATTTGCATTTCATTAACTGAATGCAGAAAACAACTGGTCATAGCTCAATGTCTTTACAAATACATAAACAAGTAATTTCTAGTAAATGATCAGTATATTTACTATAGCAGGCTTTGTGCCTACTTAGCTTCATTTATTGCACCGTGCCCCTAATGAGGCTGATGATAAATCTCAGGTTAATGAGCCGTAATGATTGTAGATTAGCATAAATTGATACATTAGCGTCCTCCATCAGCAACCTCTTTAACTCCTGGATGTGGCGATACCAGATGAGATATAAACTGTAGCTCTTATAGGGCCTGCTGAATGTGCAACACAGAGATCATGACGTAATGGCCCTCGTCAAAGGATAGTTCCAGGCTATACAGATGACTTTCTGCCTAATGTAGAACAAAATGTCTTGGTGACACATGTAGCCCGCCTTCTCAATTGCAGTCTTTAGTGTTAGCGTTAGCTTGTTAGCTGCTAGATTGTTAGCTGCTAGCTTGTTAGCCGATAAGGTCCAGACGGGCAAAGACCTCGACTTCCAACACAGCTCGCCTTTGGCGATAGTTAAAATCAGAATCAGAATCAGAATCAGAACCATTTATTGCCATATATGTTTACACATACAAGGAATTTGTCCTGGCGGGAAGGTGCATACATTTAACATTTAACAATACACATTTAACAGTTGACGCAGTGCAATAAATGAGGATGAATGAATGGATATTTACAAATGAAAACAGTAGCATATAAGAATATCAAAAATAAGGTAAAGTGCATGGAATGTGCGTGACTTCTTTTTTATGAAAGTGGCAAGTGTAATGTTACAGTGTCGAGTGTATTTAAGTATAAGGGTGACAGAGTCATTAGAGTCAGTGGGGGACCCGGGCTCTGTTGATGAGCATCTGTTGTCTTCCACTGTACCGCACGAGAAGGTGGGCTACACCTATTTCTGCCTCTAAACATTCAGTACCTGAATGACTGCTCTTTCTCACATTGAATACATAACTGAAATACAAAACTGAGGGTACCGGATAGGTGTCAGGGTACAGCTTAGCATAGACTCTCCTTCCACAATGCCATCCATGTCACATCCTGGTCCTAAAGCTGACTAAAAGACTGTGATGTGCACACTCACATACTCACAGGGATGATGCTAACATGCTAACATCCAGTTGTTTTTTCCATCTTACTTTAGCCTGTTAGCAAGCTAGCATTTGCTAATTAGAACCAACGCAAAGGTTGATGGGAATGCCATTTGTATTGCAGCTATTTGGTCAGAAACCAAAGTATAGGACACATTGGAATGTTTATTAGATAATGTTGGAAGAGGATGAATCATGGATCACCAAATTGATTTGAACATTAAATACATGCAAGTTTTCTTTAGCAATACCTGAAAAGATATTCTGTCAAAACCAAATATTTCAACTATGTGTTGGAGGTAGACGAAAAGTCAAGGAATCACTGAAGTCAGAGGGATTCGCACTGTGAGGAACAAGGATGTCTGTACCAATTTAATGCCAATCCATCCAATGATTGTTGAGATACTGATGGCATGTGCCAGTTGATCCCAATTAGCATGTGGAAACGCCCTGCCAATCCCAATCAAAGGCCATGGGACTACAGGGTTGTGTGCACACAGGAATTGAAACGGCAAACCGAAATTCTTCTGTTTGCGAGAAGGACTCTACATGTTAAAAAGAAATGCAGAACTTAAGGTACTCTCACTAGTGTAGTGTTTATTAAGTATAGTTTTATTAATACTTTGTAAAATACAGTGGAAATCTCTTTTAAAGGGAAATTTGTACAGCTATTATAGGAATTAAAAGTAACAAAACAGACAGCTTCGCTATTTACTTTAAAATGCTTTTGAAACTATTGTTTACTGTACTGTGTATACTTTAAATACACTATATAATAGTACAGTACTGAATATTAAATAAAGCTTACTGTAGTTCAGGGGGCCATGGAAATACATGCAGACAAGCATATGTGTCTGTGCTGCGTTTTGGTTTCAACCCGTTAAGGAAATAACTAAAAGAACTGAAACTAAAAGACATTTCGACCCAAAGTTGTCGGCCATTGCCACCCAAAGGTTGTTGGCCACATCAAAACCATTACTCATTATTTGAGTGGATGAATTCAGCCTAAGTGCAAAGAGATTAAATGAACAGAACAGAAAGACAACCGATCGAATTCTAAATGTACATTTGTTGTAAACACAGAAAGAAAACGTTGACGTTTTTAATCTCCTAATGCTCGGCCGTGGCTGTTGTCTTTCTACCGTTAATGAATTCACTCACTCCTGTGTCCCGGCCATCACTCAGTTGCCAAGGCAACAGCCTTAAAGGTCAAAAAGAACTCTCCATCAAAGAATTTGCAAAGCATGTTACAGCCGTATTAAACCAATGTCTGTATGGTTCTTAACCCCGTGCCCACAACACTGTACACATACATACGTTCTACGGAGTTTATGATGTTATTACGCTGATGTCGAGGGATCGACCAAAGATAATTAGAAGTGTATTTACGGTGGCCGTCACGCAACATTAATTCCCAGTGGCAGCACAGTGTCCAGATTTAGAGGGATGATTGGAATTGTGAGATTGCTGTTGTAAATTAGGAGGAAAAGTTAAGATCCAGCTATTAAAATATCATGATTAATACTTGGCGTTAAATATTTTTAAGGTATTTAAAGTATTTTGTGTGATTTATTGTAAGATTTCTGTAAGTTAAAGCCACAGTTTTTTTTATATCATCTTAGTGTCTTTCACATTATTTCAATGGCATCGGTTTGTGTTTGCCGAGTATGACCACCTGGTACCAATTGGTGCAACGGCGATGTGAGACTGTTGGTCCAGACAGGAATATATCCACAACGATTGGATGGACGCTTTGTGCCGTGGTATAAATATTGACGTTCCCTAGAGAATAATGACTTCCCATGACCTTTGGCGTTGCACCACACGTTTTCTCATATGCAGTGTAGTATGTCAACGCCCACTGGATGGATTGAACTAAAATGAAGTGGCTTCCCCAGGTCAAAATTTGCCAAAATCAATTTGTAAAGTACTTTGGTTGAACATTTAAATTTTGCCATTTCCATTAGCCTCAGC
Organism: Cottus gobio; assembly: GCA_023566465.1. Lineage (NCBI taxonomy): Eukaryota > Metazoa > Chordata > Actinopteri > Perciformes > Cottidae > Cottus > Cottus gobio. Next base: position 9,938,865 of record CM042216.1, read on the forward strand.
TGTTGCGTTTGAAGACTATTTGAACCAATAGTCCATCAAATCTGAGTTCAACGCTCATGTAAATTGCCACTGTACTAAGCAGTGTAATTGGGAGACTAGATTGAGAGTCCTCGTGCTCATATAAGGCTTTAGCTGTCTGAAATGGTCAAATCAAGTGGAAATCTAGCTCAAAGCTGTAGCTTGGCTGTAGCCAGGCTGGCATGCCTGGCTACAGCCTCAGGCATGCCAGCGTGACTGTAGGTCTCATTATATGTTTCCGAAGAGAACTTCCAATAAATGTGTGCCTGTTTAAATATGACTGATGGTCCTCGACGCAGGGGAATAATGTTTTCTGTCTGTTCACTGAGAAACAGTGGATTACTCATTTGTTACGACCACAGTGACGTTCCACAAATGAAGATATCCAGCACGTCAATTGTAACCATCAAAATCCCTTTATTAACGAGAGAGAGAGTAGCTCTAGACACCACAAGGTGGTTCCCCGCTGTTCTTTTCTTGCTGCATTTACCCTCACCTCGCTGCAAAACCACTGGAAATGAAAAAGTAATAAGTTCATAAGGGTTGTAAATGCTGTTCTGTGGCGCTTGAGTATGCTTCTTCAAACTCCCTCTCAGTGTGTATCTCCTCAATGTTACAATGTACTTGACTTGGTATACATTTTACAGTAAATTACTGGCAGCAGGTTGCCTGTAAGTAACTGAAATTGTACAATTTTACAGTGTAGACATCCTCCCACCTCTGTCTGTCTCACTCCCTCTCATTTACTTTCACCCTCTTTGGCTCTACGTTGTCCCCTTGTTGTCACTTTCCTCTCATCCTTTCTTCTCTCCAGTCACCAGAGTAGACCAACTGGGAGCTGGAAGCGGTGTCTGCAGGAGACACATTGACCCAACTGATGCTCTGAAGACATGAATTCAGGCTCCAGTGAGAATTTATTACTAATGCATCTTCCTTTATTGTCTTATAGTGTCCGTATATTTTTCCATAAAGGGGTTTCTGTGCATTCATTCTTGTCTTTGTTTGGCACATTTTAAACTGTCCTCATTCCACATGCATGGCATCCTTTTTTTCTACACAAACTCATAATTTTGTTGACTCAACAAGGTCCTCGTGATCTTGAACACCATGTGGTCATTGACCGGGCACCTGTAGCTTTGGCCCTTGATAGCAGCTCTGGTCTGTCGCAGACAGGCTCCTGATCTGGTCCACTACGGGCGTCTGGAACTCATGAGTGTCCTGAACACACACGCACACGCACACGCACACACACACACACACACACACACACAGATCATCAGATGATCAGAGGACAAACTATCAGGAAGAAGAGGTGCAACGACAGTCGAAGTGGACGACTCACTTGGAACTCCGGAGCCTGGACGGAGAAGACGCTCTTGAACAAACGGAGCGCTTTGAGTTATCTGCTGTTGGGATAGTGCTGGCACCTGACATGATCGTGTGTGTGTGAGTGTGTGTGTGTGTGGTTACTGTACCTGATCAGTTCCGCCTCGGGTGCTGAACTGCACACCGCCTTCTGGCGGCTGTAGTCCCGGGTGAAGTCTGCCAACGGGATGAGGCTCTGGAGGCCGGAGTTCATGTAGCAGCTCGAGCCTGGATTCAGAAAACAAAAAAACAACATCAGAAAACTCATCTTATCTGACTTCATAGATGTTTAGAAACATTTAAATATGTTCTTTTGACAAAAATAAACACAATTGACCATTGTTTTGTTTGTGTGTCTCTCTGTAAATGTACTTACCCAAGACATCCGCATCAGCGGGAGGAAGTGCTTCCTGGTCCTACAGGGAAACAAACACACGGTCGATAAACGTGAAATATTGATTAAAATGATGTAACGGTCGTGGGTGTGTTAACATGGTTGATACAGGAAGCATGTTTCCGATATTCTTCTTTTTTGCAACCCTTCTCCTAATATGTTTTTGTTTTTAAATGTTACACTATTATTTTCTATACCAAGCGGTTAAGATAGATAATTTCACTTCATTTGGTTGACATCAAGTGTTTAAACTAGAATGTGCAATGGACATCCAGTGGAACTTCCAAGAAATATGCCAAAGCAATATTCTAGTATATATTTTATTTGTATTTAAAATGTAAAAGAGGCCAGTATAGTTACGCCAGGCCAGCACTAGACACATGAATGAATTACGTCTGAAAATAAAAGCCAACAAATCTATTATTTCTTCCTGTTTGAGTATAATTTGTTAAACACTAAAGTGGCCAGCATTTTTCTATTTTTTTTCAAAGACATCATCGGTATTGGAACAAAAGGGCATACAGCTGAGAGACACAATAATATAGGCGGAGAGAAGCTGTAGTGAGCGGAGCACTTGGATACATCAGTTTCAGGGGAAAAAAATGAAAAGAAAAACAAAATCCATAGAAATGTCTGAAAACCATTCCTGCAGCATAATCCACTTCTCCACTGTCCATCAGTGTGATGGCTACATACCAAGTACAAAACCTCCACTAAAGTCAAAGTGACAAGGCAGCCACATCCATTTATAACATTCATTGGGCACAACAAGGTTAAGAAGCAGGTCAGATGTGTTTGCCTTGCTGCAGCCACATTCTGTTGACCATGTTCATCAGAATCAGAACCATTTATTGCCGTGTTTGTTTTCACATTCAAGGAATTTGTCCTGGCGGAAGGTGCATAACATTTAACATTTAACAATACACATTTAACAGTAAACAGAGTGCAATAAACAGTGCAATAAATGAGAATGAATGAATATTTACAATTGAACAGTATAATATAAAAATAATAATAAGATAAAGTACATGGAATGTGAATGGAATGTAAGTGTTGTGTGAAAGTGGCAAGTGTAGTGTTAAAGTGGCGAGTGTATTTAAATATGAGGCATGAGGGTGTGTGCAGGGGAATGTCAGTGGGTGACCGAGAGACTGAGATGTGTTTCCCCAGCTTCACGTGCTGCTTCCTGTCAGACAGGAAGTCTGTGATCCACTTGCAGGTGGAGTCTGACACTTTATTTTATTTGAGTCTAAATTCCAATTTTGAAATGTGTCTTTTGATATGTTAGCTAACTCAATGCTGTGAAACCGACATCGCTGAGTTGGTTATGTAGTAATGATACAGAATCTTGATATGATAAAGATAAAGAAAAGAATTTCAATGGTTTTATCTCAAAAGCAAAACCAGAAGTGAACATGCTACACCTCCTTTTTTAGTTGTTTTCTGTGTCTTGTTGTTTTCAACCTGTCACTGAATGGCTGAAATGGCACTAAGACAGGAATCAATTCAGTTAATGTTCTTAGAAATGACAGCAGATCTTACGACAAAATATTTTTCATTCAATCCTGTTGATTTAAACACAAGAGGGATCGCACAGAGACTTCACATTTAATTCCCTCTGTCCTGCTTCTGTCCTAACTTTTCCCCATTGCTAGAAAATACCTTGCTTCAACTTTCACTGGATTAAATCCCTCTTGTTTCTTTTAGCAGTCCATGTATTTTTGAGCTTGCCAGTGATGAGCTGACCAGTGATGCCTGGAATAAGGCTGTGAAGGATTATTTACCTTTTTACCTCAAATTCAAGACTGTACAGACATAAATATACTTCAAACTGCACTTATGAGTTCATGCACTTTAATAGGGTAGAATATGCCACTCTTCATTATTCCTAGTTGCTTCATTGGAAATACACATTTATTGTCCTCTTCTCAAGTTTCCAGAATCAAATGATTGTTTTCTGTCGAATGGTGCTAATATGGTCGCGGAAAAAATCCATCATGTTTTAAAGGAGCCTTTTTCGGCTGAGGTAATGCCGAGACCCCAAGGCCTGCTAAACCCAATCAGTCCCCATGGTGTGGGCATGACTGCCATCACTGGCAAAGGTAAATGCAACTGGGCTGATTTTATACTCTATGCATTCATGGTCTGCTAGTGCATAGGTTTCTTTTCTCTTTAACAAGAACCAGAGTTGTGTAAGTATAATACTAACACTGTCTATTTGCAAATAATAGTGAATCCATAGTGAGATGTTTACAACGTCAAACTTAGTTTCTTTTTCTACTTTTTCTTCCTTAAGGTAATGTGAGGAACTTTTAATTGGTTATGAAACAGTCTTTTTTACTTATGAAGGTCACAAAAAGGCATCACTAATACATTGAGACTTTCAGCGAGAAGAATGGCTATTTTCGTTCTTGTTTTTCCTGATGCTTGTCATCGGTGCCACCGAAACCACACTGCTGGTGGGCCAGGCCCGTACTGCTGGGCCTGCTGTGGGAATGATAGTTATTCTAAAGGGAATCTGGTGCTTGGAAACTCTGCTGCCAAAATACACCCAAAATGGTAATTTCGTGGAGCAGTTTTAAATATACATCAGACAAGAACACTACCGCTGAATATTCAGATGGAAAGGAAAGCTACAGTATAAGTTGAGTTTTGTGTATACTTCTGGCCACATGATTAATGATTGTCATATGAGTACCTTTTTCACAAAGAGCTTTATAGTGTCTGTGTAGGATTTAAGGACATATATTGCTATGAATGCAAGACAAGATTCATAATCATGTTTTCATCCTCATTTGAAGATAAGAGTATTTAATAAGAGTAATGTGTTTTCATTGTGTTAGAATTAGCTCCTCATGGGCGTGGCCATGTTGCACTGCCATGTTTCTACTGTAGCCCAGAATGGACAAACCAAAGACTAATGTTACCCGAGGGCCACAGTAATTCTCTGACATGCTTGGGAAGGGAGGAGTGAGCATGAAGGTAATTTACTTCATGTAAATCCCACAAACTGCTTCTTTAACTTTACCCTTCTACAATTTGGTTCAGAATGCCAAATTGAAGGCTAAAGCGGTGCAACAATGTATTAATTTCATCCGCCATCAAAATATCAAATAGCAACAAGTCATATTATATGCTGTCATTTGGGGACTAATCTATCTTAAAGTAATATTCTCTCACACTCAACATGTGAAGTCAACAATTTTCCACGCATGTTTTCGCATTGAGACGATGTTGGCAAGTGTTTTGTGTGACGCAGCGGCTCGGAGCCCAAGACAAATCTGTCCTGCAGAACAATACAGAATATCTTATCTTATTTATCTTATCTTTTCAGCAAAATAAGTTGTGATTAACCCAAGGTCTCTCCCTGCTCAGCACAAAATGGCAAACAGACAACTATAGCGATTAACTAGAATAAAGGAGCTTTAAGCAGCTTAAGAGCCAGATATTTCTCTCAGGAGCAATACAAATTATTGTATAGTAATTATTTGAAGCGTAGCACTGTGTATTCAATTCAAGTATCATAACCCTACTGACTGAACTGAAATGAGCTCTTCAAGCCTCAAGCTTTGTTGCTCACTTAGTGAACTAATGACCCTTGAAGACACTTTGCTTCTATCCGATGCCCAGTCTCTGTTTTCTCTCCGTCTTCAGAACAACATGTCCCAGATTAAATTCCTCTTCTTTGGAAAGTTGCCACATTAGATGCACTTTATAGCCTCAGTGAGAAGTAGGCAAAAAGAGAGCCCTTTTGGCTGCTAATCTTGCCCAGCCCGCCTCGCTGAAGCTGCAAGGCATTTCTCTGGTGGCTGCCTTATTTGTTTCATCATCAATACCCTCTTTGGAAGGATTTGCTCAGTTTGGGAAGAGCAGGGGTAGAAAGATGCCATAGAAAGTGGAGGAAAGGGACGGTCAAGCTTTAGAAGACAGAGAGAAAGAGGAAGAGAGGGTTTTGGGGCGGAAATATGTGCAACTTGAGCTGCATTGAAAAGAGGTTCTTGAAAGGGGGAGAGATAAAGAAAATAGTATATAATGGGAAGACTGGCTGAGTAAGGGTGGTAAAAACTGAAGAGAGGAGAGATGAGAAGGGGGAGAGGAGATCAGACTGGCCAGGCATTCATAGAAAATGGAGGAGCTGTTGGCAAATGGCAAGATGGGCATAAAAAAGTCAGGACAAGATAGACATAGTTGTCTTCTACAAAAAAGATATTTAATCATTTATTTAACACCTCCCTATTAAAATAATGTATTTTCCACATGTTCCACTTTTTTAACTGATTTTGGCCAGCAGCCTGCTGTATCTCCACGAAAAAACATTTTAAAGTCCTTACTTTTTATGGCACACCCATTAACGTCCAAGAGGAGCTGAAATGTTCCTCCTCATATTGCCAGAAGCTACGGACAAAGGGCTACAAAGATGAATACTTAAAAGTTCTCAGAGCTTTCTCCACAGCCTCATTGTGTGACTTAAGGGTAACTTTTGTTCATATCTGGGGAGGGATGAGGAATGTTTTAAAGTTTTACTGGATGTAAAGGCCTCCTTGATCCGTCTCAGGGCTGTAGGAAGACCTTGGGACAATATCATCCTCGTTTCAAGGGTCAAAGATCATTTAACCCTCCTATTACCTTCAAATGTACTAACATCTTTTACCCTTGGTGACCCCAAGCAACTTAAACCTTCAGAAAATTATTAGAGTTAATATTGTTTCCCAAGTTTGAGTGTCAGGTACTTTATGTTTGTTTGTTGACTACCTAAATAGCCCTTTAAATAAATAAAAATACCCCCCCCCCTCCCCTGATACATCAAGAATATTTGCGACTATGGCAAAATATGCAGATCACCATTAAAATCTCACTGATTGACCTAAAATCGGAAAGAGATATATTTTTGGTGTTTTAATGGCTTTATATTAAGTCTAAGTACATATTTTTTATATCTATATTATTTGGAATGAAAGAAAAAATCTGTTATCAAGAATAGTAACATGGATTATGTTCGGGGTCAATTTGACCCCAGGAAAAACAAACACAATTCATGTAAGGTTTATGTAAGGTTAGGGCCCTAAAACTTTCTGAAGATTATACAATTGTTTGTTATAGTGACCTCAATATCATCCAAAACAACCAGAACCAATGTGTGTAACATGTTGATATTTCTTATATGTTTTACAGTGAAAAACAGCTTGGGGTCAAATTGACCCCGAAGAACACCGATGCGTACAAGTTGTGTACAGGAAATTGAAAACATATCTTCTTGTTAATTTTATGTTTACCCAGTTGTCCCCAATAAATTAGGAAAAGTCATGAAATATGAAGCAAAAAAAATGATGTCAATAATGTATTTAGAGACGTTAAACATTGAATGGGGTCAAATTGACCCCAAAGGTAATAGGAGGGATAAATGTTTTATTGGTCTGTGGGGCAGGGGCATGGTTAAGCGTGGTTGCAGAGGGGGAGAGAGAAGGGCGGCTCAGGGAACAGGTGTGGGCAATCGGGGAAATAAGCCGCACCTGTGGCTGGGTGTGTGTGTGTGTGCGGGATTTTTAAACCCCGCAGTAGCAGCAGGGAGGGAAGTGCGGGACGAGAGTTGAATGGTCCTGTGGATTGAGATAACCCTGCTAAATAAAAACGTTAAACTGAACACTGCTACGCATCATCAATGGAGCACGGGGCTGAGGAATGCCCGGAGCAACGAATCCTGTCACAGTGGCGCCTGAACGTGGGTTCCGGGATGACCCGTGACGTCCAGCCGGCGAGCTCGGCCCAGCCGTGGATCGCGCTGGGGCAGATGATAGCCGGCATCGCGGAGATGCAGCGGGAGCAGGCGGCGGTGACGCGGCGGGTCCTGGAGTCCGTCCGGGCCTGGGCGGAGACGCGGACCATCGCCCTGGAGAAACTCGCAGCCAGGACGGCGGCGACGGCACCCGAGAGCCCTCCGCCGGCCCGTCTGCTAGCTGGGGTGGCGATACACCGGATGGTGGCAGGGGATGACGTCCAGTCCTTCCTGGACGCCTTTGAGGCTACGGCGGGGGCGTGCGGCTGGCCGCCGGAGGAATGGGCGGTGCCTCCTACTAACCCGGGAGGCGCAGACGGCAGCTCCGGGACTTCCCCCGGCGGCCCGACGGAGCTACGGGGACGTCCGGAAAGCGGTGGTGGATCGGCTCGGGCTGTCCCAGGAGGACCACCGCTCGGCCTTTGACCAAGTGATAAAAATTGATGGTCAGCTGGTGCGCCCTGACGCAGCGCAGACATATCCGCACTTCTCTTTAATCAGAGACCGGTTATACCGGGTGAGCCGTGACACCCAGACCGGGCAGGAGGACACCCAATTGCTGGTGCCAAAGAGCCGCCGGGAAATAGTTTTCCAGGCGGCTCATTATAACCCAATGGCGGGGCACATGGGATATGATAAAACATTGCACCGGATCGTGACCCGATTTTATTGGCCGGGCATCCGGGCGGATGTGCGCCGTTGGTGCGCGTCCTGCCCGGAGTGTCAATTGGTGAATCCCCCGGCCATTCCGAGGGCGCCGTTGCGCCCTCTGCCATTAATGGAGGTTCGGTTCGAAAGAATCGGCATGACCTCATCGGGCCATTTCACCGGAGCGCACGCGGATATCGCTTTGTGTTAGTCCTGGTGGATTACGCAACGCGATATCCGGAAGCGGTGTCGATGCGCAGCATCTCTGCAAAGAGTGTGGCGCAGGCACTGTTTCAGGTCATCTCCCGAGTCGGAATCCCGAAAGAGATTCTGACCGACCAGGGCACATCGTTCATGTCACGCACACTGAGAGGGCTTTACGGGTTACTGGGCGTCAAGTCTATTCGGACCAGTGTCTACCGTCCCCAGACCGATGGGCTGGTGGAGCGGTTCAATAAGACCTTGAAGAACATGATCCGTAAATTCATAAGTGAAGATGAACGTAATTGGGATAAATGGCTTGACTCTCTGTTGTTTGCAGTGCGGGAGGTACCCCAGGCCTCCACGGGATTTTCTCCCTTTGAACTGCTGTTCGGCAGGAAGCCACGAGGGGTGCGCGACCTGATTAAAGAAAGCTGGGAGGAGGGGCCAAGCACCAGCAAAAATGAGGTTCAGTACGTCCTGGACCTGCGCGCAAAGCTTCACGCCTTGGGTCGGCTATCACGAGAAAATTTGCGCCAGGCCCAGGAACGTCAGAAACGCCTGTACGACAGAGGGGCCAGGCTGAGACAATTCGCACCGGGAGAGAAGGTACTTGTATTACTTCCTTCTTCCAGCTCGAAGCTCCTCGCCAAGTGGCAAGGGCCCTTTGTGGTCACACGGCGGGTCGGGGAGGTCGACTATGAGGTGGTGCGGTCGGACAGGGGCGGGAGCACGCAGATATACCACCTCAACCTCCTGAAAGCGTGGAGGGAGGCGGAGTCTGTTTTGCTGGTGTCCGCAGTTTCGGAGAGAGAGGAGATGGGGCCCGAGGTCCCAAAATCGTCCGGTCCAGCCTCGCTCCATTGTGAAGCCCATCTCTCCGCGGCCCAGCAGGCAGACTTAGCCGAGTTGCAGGAGCGTTTTGTGGACGTGTTCTCGCTCCGCCGCACCAACCTCATCGTGCACCGGATCGAGACCCCCCCGGGCGTGACCATGCGGTCACGCCCCTACAGGCTCCCTGAACACAAGAAAAAAGTGGTTCAGAGGGAATTGTCTTCTATGCTGGAGATGGGGGTAATAGAAGAGTCCAACAGCGCTTGGTGTAGCCCCATTGTTCTTGTGGTCAAGAAGGATGGGTCTATACGGTTCTGTGTGGACTACCGTAAGGTGAATGAGGTGTCACGGTTCGATGCTTACCCGATGCCCCGGGTCGACGAGCTCCTGGACCGACTGGGCACTGCGCGATTCTTTACCACGCTGGATTTGACCAAGAGCTACTGGCAGATTGCCCTGTCGCCAGAGGCCAAGGAAAAGACGGCCTTCTCCACTCCGTACGGTTTGTACCAGTTCACCACACTTCCCTTCGGGTTGTTCGGGGCGCCGGCGACCTTCCAGCGCCTCATGGACAAGGTGCTGCGGCCGCACGCCGCATATGCTGCCGCCTACTTGGATGACGTCATCATCCACAGCACCACGTGGGCGGAGCATGTGCGGCGGGTGGGCGCGGTGCTGGAGTCCCTGAGGCAGGCGGGGCTCACCGCCAACCCGGGGAAGTGTGCAATTGGACGGAGGGAGGTACGGTATCTGGGGTACCACTTGGGCGGAGGGCAGGTGCGTCCCCAGGTTCTTGGGGCTGGCAGGCTACTATCGGCAGTTTATCCCCGCCTTTGCGGCCCTGACCAGTCCCTTGACCGACCTCACCCGGAAAGGTGCCTCAGATCCGGTCCAGTGGACGGAGCAGTGCCGGTTGGCGTTTGAGGCGGTGAAACAGGCCCTCTGTGGGGAGCCGCTGCTCCACACCCCTAACTTCTCTCTCCCTTTTGTTTTGCAGACCGACGCGTCGGACAGAGGGCTGGGGGCCGTTTTGTCCCAGGAGGTGGAGGGGGCGACCGACCCATCGTATACATCAGTCGGAAGCTGTCCGAGCGGGAGGGCCGGTACAATTGAAAAGGAGTGCCTGGCTATCCGGTGGGCGGTCGACTCCCTGTGGTACTACCTCCTGGGGCGCCAGTTCACCCTCTGTTCGGACCACGCCCCGCTCCAATGGCTCCACCGCATGAAGGATGCCAACGCCCGGATCAATCGGTGGTATCTGGCTATGCAGCCCTTTAATTTCAAGGTGGTCCATAGGCCGGGGACGCAGATGGTCGTGGCGGACTTCCTCTCCCGCTCCGAGGGGGCGGGGGGGGGGGGAGTTGGCTAGGCCGGTGGCTCCCCGGCCTAAGTCGGGCGGTGGGGGTATGTGGGGCAGGGGCGTGGTTAAGCGCGGCTGCAGAGGGGGAGAGAGAAGGGCGGCTCAGGGAACAGGTGTGGGCAATCGGGGAAATAAGCCGCACCTGTGGCTGGGTGTGTGTGTGTGTGTGGGTGTGTGTGTGTGTGCAGGGTTTTTAAACCCCGCAGTAGCAGCAGGGAGGGACGTGCGGGACGAGAGTTGAATGGTCCTGTGGATTGAGATAACCCTGCTAAATAAAAACGTTAAACTGAACACTGCTACGCGTCATCAATGGAGCACGGGGCTGAGGAATGCCCGGAGCAACGAATCCTGTCACATGGTCAAAAGCCCATTTGTCGGACAGCCAGTTATCCCAAAAAACAAACCATTCCCAAGGCCTCTTGCTCTGAAAATTCTCCACCTGCAACAAACAGAAGCACATGTCTAATTATAGTACAAAATGCCTTAATCTGACCTCACAGATTTTTTTTTCCAATTTGTAAAGGCATGACCTCAACCCGACTCTGCTTCTTTTAACCCAGGGAAATAAATAAATATTGTGACTGTGAAGATCCGATGACTCAGCACCGAAAGACTACTGTGACTAAGAAGTGGAAGCTTTCTGATTGTGGTTTTAATCACCAGCGTCAGAATTCTAAAACTAGCCTTGCCGAGCCAGTAGATCAGATTAAAGGTGGATTTTAGTCCTGCTGGAAGCTGGAATCAACCTTGAATCTTTCGGAGAGAGATTGTTTGGGATTTGTTCCGCTGCAGTAAAGGCTTGGTAAATAATACATCCATGCATAAACTTGCTTTGACAAGAACACGTTTGAATCGATACTACTCTTAGAGAGCGTCACAACCTTCCTTCCTCTGAGATTTAGGACTTGTAAAAGCTGTCACGTCAATGTCAAAAAAGGCAACACAACTATGTACCTAATAAAGCTGTTACACCCACGGTTGTTAGGAGTTAGGGAGATTTACAGTGAGGAGGGAAGAGTCTGACTTTTTTGCTGCTCGAGCAGCACTACAAACATGGACGGGTCTTAGAAGAAGCACATGAGAGGGGGAAGAGAAGATATGACGAGAGGGGAAGTGACAGAAAGGCGGGATGAGACAGGGAGTCAACATTCCCCCTAATGGAGCAAGCTTCTGCAATGCTTTTCCCCCTGATTAAACTAATGACCAATTTGAAGCAGTTTAAGAGCTACTTCAGAGGCTCTCTCTCTCTCTTCTCCTTCTTTTCTCCTCCATCAACTCCATCTTTCTCTCCGTTACTCACTCCCCTCTTTCTTATACCACTGGTCTTTCTGTCATCTGCTCCATTCCTCCTCTTTCACCCTCTGTAAAGAGCTACGTCTGCCTCTGTGTCTGTGTGTGTCCTGCAGCAAGCTACCCGTTCATCTGTATTAAATATACAAAGTACATGGAGAATATGGAGCATAGAGAAGAGTCCGGAGAGAGAGAGAAAGAGAGAGAGAGAGCGTGAGAGAGGACCACAGAAAAGATGTTATGCACAGAGGCTCATGCAGCAAGGCACAAATTAGAGTTTACTAGAGCAAATATTTCTCAGAGGCAGAGCTCGTCTGGATGTGGAAACAATCTAATTGGTGGAGTTTGACCTCAAACCACAGATGTCCAATTAAGCAGCAAGCCATCAAGTTACAATTGAACAGTCTTTGATGAAAATATATATTAAAAAATATTAAATGTGCTAACTGCTAATTCAATTTCATTCAAACACTGCAGGCGGATATATTTACCTCAACTGCAAAAAGAACCAGGCCTTTATTTGTTAAGACGGCCATGAACTGCAATATCCACAGTTGAAGTCTGGTTGGACACCTTTGAATTTTTTCTTCTCTACTGTCAATTTAATGAAAATGCCCCCACCCTCATAAAAAAGTATAATTGAACGTTTATATTTTCCTCTGTTTTTATATTTGTTCATGTTTAAAGAAAGACCTCTCCTCATTTTCTGATCCGGTCCCCATATATGTCTTGAATAATTCAATGTAATGACAATCTACATTGCAATTTTCTGTTAAATGTTCAGTGTGCTGGATTTGGCGGCATCTTGCGGTGGACTGAAACTTCCCCCAACTACGGCGATGCAAAAACGTGAAGGTCCCTATATCGAGCCAGTTCTTGGTTTGTCAACACATTCTCAATCCCAACTCATCAAATACAGGCGATTGGTCGGTAGCCCGAAGCTTTCAACTATGACGCTATAGTTACCCCTCTTGCAAGAGGCCATCTCGAAGCCAGTCATCTGTCAATCATCCCGAAGCCCCGGCCTAAAGCATACTCTGCTTTATGATCTAATTCACTGTAAATGTGAACATCATTTACAAAATGAACATCATGCCGCATTGAAGAAGATTTGGAAGTAGTATATTTCTTCCGGGGTAATAAAGTAGGGACATTTTCTCATAGACTCCTATACAATAAGCCATATTTTATTGCGTCGCCTCCTGATGGCCATTAGAAAGAATGCAAGCTCAAGGCTTTTCAGCATTGGCTTCACTTTGCCGCCGCCTGCTCACAACGAATGCCGAGGCACACCCGCTCCTTCTGCAGCGGGGACACTTTCCTCTCCAGCTCTGTGCCAGATATGTCAGCAGTAGAGTAATGGCACACCCAAGCCATGTGGTAATGTCATGAGCGAGGTGAGCTTCTTCTCCCAAAAAAACGGAAGAAAATCCTTCCAGGTTTCTCTCCTCCTCTCGTCAGCGTCTTCTCTCACTCGGTCATTGTGACAGACTCTTCTATTGGTCATGTTCCAGTTTTACTTGAGCCAGCTCCGTGTCCCTCTCTACTTCTTTCACCAGAAATAGTTGAGACCTTTCATGTCTCTTTTTTTTGTATCCCCTTTTGATGTCTGTTCTCTCATTCTGCCTTTAAATGATTGGTGCCCTTCTTAATCGTTCTCAATCTGGTGAAACGTCTCAAGCATTAAACCTGAAGAACATAACCACATGGGCTCTGTCACATTGTCTGAGCATTTTAGAATTATGCACAAAGCAGAGCTAGTATTCAAGGACTTATGGATCATTTATTGTCATCATGCAACACAGGGATGCACAAAGATATTTCATTGTAGCTCATTTGCACCACAAAAAAAAAACGTAACGAACCAAACCAAAACAGTTGTGCATTTTTTTTTATTTGCATCATATTGAATGTAAACAGCAGCAACAAAAATTGTTCCCTGGGCAGATAATATGGCCAACACCTTCACATTAACGATTTAATATGAGGAAAAACATTGTCCATCCACTTTGACTGATGTTTGAGCACCAAGCATCATGACGTAATCAACAGTCACCAACCTCCCGCTGCTTTCATCCATCATGTAGTTAAAATATTAAGAACTATGAAAAAAAACTGTGACATTTCACTCTATAATGGCATAACACACAATAATATTTTGACATTTCTTGTTATTGCAAATTATACTATGACATTATGATATAGTAGGAAAAGTCAAAATATATTAAACTGTGTTTATAAAAAACTGTTTATAAATTTGAAAGAAATACTTTATGACTTTATTATTTACTATTACCATTTTATGACTGTACAACAGTGTTTTTAATAGCATACTATAGCACAGTCATATAGTTCTATGTCATATTAAACTATTTTTGCAACATGCTACACTTACCTTTTATGACAGAAAATATTATCTTTCAATATTTTATAGACGTACTAGAGAAACTTAAATCTAAAGTAAATGCAGGCAACAGCGACATGGTGCAAAAAGGACTTCATTACTTCACCACAAAAGATTCATCGCTTGACATGACCGACTCTCACTGTATGGGACATGCAGGCTGTGCAACACACTCGTCAAGTTATGAGCTATTTATTCAGTAATTGTGAACATCACGGGGTGAGCTAACAACATTTTAACTCCCTTCATGTCTCTGTTTACTTCCTGAATCTCCACCAATCCTGTCAATGCCTGAATACACCAAGCTGTTCTATAAGTTGACTTCTGCATCCTTGTGTTGTGCCATGACTGAGTGAACCGTGTCTGTTGGCTCCACCCTGCGCCTGTGTAATACTTACACAAATACAATTAAAAGGCTGGTGAACATGCCAGAACATATACAGATTAAATGATCCATGTCTTCGTGGTTTGGCATCTCTGTAAGAGATTGCCGACCTGTTGAATGTTGTCATATTTATTATACCATTGCAGTCACATAGACACCAACAGACTTTAAGCCTGGAATTAATCAGAATTTTGTCAAAAGAAAAAATGGAACAGCTTTCAAGCCATCCTGGGAAATAGGTAGTGTCCCAAAATACTTAAAAGTTCTCAGAAATTAATTTAAATTTGCAACACTCAATATATATCCCTTTGTTTCACCTCTCTTTTAACGTGCACAACCCACATAGAACATCGAAGGGGGCTAGGATTTCCTTCTTTATCCATCTCACAATTCTGCCTCTTTTTGTCATAACACAGCTTGCATTTGTCATTCTTTGATGTCTTTGCACGCTCTCACACACACACACGCTCTCTTTCTGCACAGCTTTCTTCATCTACCGTCTTTTCCAATGTGATGATTCTCAGGCCACTCTTTTCTGACCTCCACCTTCCCTCTGTCACCTAGTCTCCCTTTCCCCTTGCTCTCCTATTCATCTCTCTTTGTCTCACTGTCTTTTAAACCACAATACGGGGAGAGGCTAATTATATAGATGGTATTCAGCCAGTTCCCATGGTGACTGCACTGTTGCAATGCATGGAACGGCAAAATGGTTAACAAGATGTGTAATAGTTAAAGTCAAAGGTTGAATCGATTCCCTTTTGAGGGTCAGTAGCCACATATTGACAGTGCTGTGACCTGACCAGTGGGCTCTCGGGGATGAGTAGATGTTCTTTTGGTTTACATTGACAAATGTAAACCAAAAGAACATAACAAAATAACTATTATTGTGCTACAAATTTCATGACAATACCAAAATACTTTCAGATATTAAATTCAGTTTATTTTGTATAGCCCCAAATCACAAATACAAATTTGCCTTGGATGGCTTCACAATCTGTACACATACGACATCCCTGTCCCGGGACCTCACATCCGATCAGGAAAAACTAGTAAAAAAAGTTGTAAAATACCCCTTCACACAACTCTCCTTCTACTTCCTGGTCTGAACCCTGGGCTCTCATGGATTAAGTCCACCAATAAAATTCATCGTCATATTTGCAGAAAGGAGATCCGCTCCATCCAAAGTGGGATGAACGTCATCTCTCCTGATCAGACCAGGGTTACCACGGAAAATCGGCTAATTATCTACGAAGCCCACATTGTTTGCTGGGCACCACCTCGACAACTAACGGTTATATAGTTGTCGAGGTGCTATACATCTAATCAGTGACCGTATTTGGGAGAGGGCCAGAGAAAACTGCGGCGTCTGAGATGGTTTTGGATTAAGCACATTCCACATTGATTTTAGTGACCTCCGAGTGGCGAAGTCGGGAGTCATTACCACCGACGTGTATTACAATCTTACTGTATTTACGTTTATTCTTAGCCAACAGTTTTAAATAGGACTCAACGTCGCCCGCCCCGGCCCCAGAAATACATTTGACTGTGGTCTCTGGCTTTGCTATCTTCACGTTTCTGACTATGGAGCTGCCGATAACCAAAGTTGGTTTCTCAGCGGGTGTGTTGTTGAGCGGGGAGAACCGGTTAGAAACGTGAAGAGGCTGTTGGTGCCCAGAGGGCTGCTTGGACTTCTGCCTCCTTCTGACATTTACCCAAGAACAGCTAATGCTAGCAGAAGCTAAAACTAGTTGGTCCACACCAACAATTGGGGGCGGGGGGGCTCCCTAATGTAGCTAAAGTCTGAGCTTCGATGGTGCAGAGCCGTGCATCTAACCTAGCAAATTAACTACATTTATTACATGTACCGTTATCATTAAATGAGGCAGGGGAATATCTAAACATGTGACACGCTGAGCAAGAAAGAGCAGGAGAGGTAGAGAAGGAAGCCGACGCTAACTGCTAAAATGGAGTAGCTAACGTTAGCAGAACTAACAATGTGAAAATAAAACTGTTGGATTTCACAACCTTGTCTGTCCCATCGATTCCTACTGGACTTGCATCCCTAGAAATCTGATCTACGAAGTAGCAACATATATAAAAAAAACACCTTACAACTTATTTTTTTCATTTTATTCAACTGTAGTGTCTTCCAAAACCTTTTTCATTTTATAATACATATCTTTAAAGAATGTTTTCTCAAAATGTGTTGTTTTCTTAGACTGAGCCACACATCTATAATTCAATAGCACTTGATACACCACACTTTCTAATTTAATTCAATCAATATAGTGAAGGTTTTTACTGAGAGTAATTCATCCTGACAAACCTTGTTCATGAAGTGTGACTGTGGTTTTGTCTCTCACTAGTGCTGCCAAGCCCTCAACAGAAAACCACAAAGGCACTCCTTGGTGAACCATGTTGTTCGGCCGACGAGTGGTATGTTTCACAGGCTTCATAATAACTGATTTTTAGTTACTTGTAGAGTTAGACTTTCGACACAAAGGATGCTTGACACGGTTTATTCTAATCTTGTTCTTTTGCAGAATAAAGACGGATGTCCTAAAGAGCCAGTGGGGGACAAGAGTGGACAGCGCTCCTCGCATGATACGGCCACCAGCACATTACATGCAGAGAAGAAGAAGAAGAAGAGTGGTTGGATTTTAAGGTTCATCAAGTGCTTCAGAGGAAGTTTCACAACACCTTCACCCGTCTGCGTTGAAATAAAATGGAAGTGTCACACTTTAATTCATGTTTCTCTTCCCTCACGGAGAGGCTGCGTCTCCCGCAGACTCCCCCAGACGACGATGCAGAGCAGAAGACTTCTCGAACGTCCCAGGAGGTAACGACACTCATCACATCGCTGACAAAGTAACTAAGTGGACCAAAGATGAAGGTGGCAACAGAATGACGTCTGTTTCTCTCTCTGTGTTGCAGCCCTGCCAGAGCGACAGAGGAGACCCCGTACGCTCCATACCGAGTCGATCCGGTGAAGGGGTTCAAAGCTGGCACTGATGATGAGGACCAACATGTGATTCCTTCTTCCCTTCCTTCATTGGAGGAGAAGAAGGAGAGCATTAAAGAGAACTTTGACTCCAACAGGTCAGTCCACCATTACACTGACGTTTACTACGTTCTTATTCAAAACTGGAACTAAAGGTACAGCTGGAGATTGAAGCTCAATACTTGTTTTGGTACCAACTGAAATTTGGCCATTTTAGATGTGTGTTAGATGCTCATTTTGCTGCTCTCCTTCTCAAAATAATTGGTCTCATCATCTTATTGCATGACCCAATATTAAAAACCAAAATCAAAAATATTAGGAGAAGGGCTGAAGATAAAATGTAATGCAAAAAAATGAATGACGGAAACATGCTTCCTGTATCAACCATGTTAACACACCCACGACCGTTACATAATTTGAATCAATATTTCACGTTTATCGACCGTGTGTGTTTGTTTCCCTGTAGGACCAGGAAGCACTTCCTCCCACATCAGGAGGATGTTTTGGGTAACTACATTTACAGAGAAACACACAAACAAAACAATGGTCAATTGTAGGGATGCAACGATACCACTTTTTACAAACCGATACGAGTACGAGTATTTTTATTTGTGTACTTGCCGATACCGAGTACCGATACCGATACTTCTTAGATTTGGTCTCCGTGAAAGTGCAATTAATTTGGAGGCAGATTTTATTTTATCTTCTGCAGATTATGTCAAGCCTATAGTACAAAATTAACAGAAGGCTATCCCAAGCTTTAAACTTCTCGTGGAAGTCCCTCTAATGTCGGACCATAAAACGCCCCCGTGTCCGGGTTCATAATGTAAGCGATAATATTAGGGATCGAGCAATTATATAGGAAGCTGTGTTCCAAGTTATGTTTCCAGTGCTTTTATTGTGGAGGGAGAAACGGAAAGGAAAAGAGGAGTGGAATTGTGGGATATATACGTGTGTGAAGGAGATAAAAAAGTGGTTCAAGTTACCCTGCAGCGAGTTTTCATTTTATTAGAATTACAAATATAGACACACAACAGACACTCGGCTACAATAATATCATCCGTAGCCGCACAACAGCGTCTGAATGAGGCCGCTGCCAGCGCTACTTCTGGTGGATCAGCAACAGTTTGATTCAAACCGGCGAGACGGCAGTAATTTTCCGTCGCGTTGGATGTGAACGCACATTACTCTACACACCTTGCTGCAAGAGAGCGACGAAAGAGCCGTATGCGGCTCTGGATCACGGGTTGCCGACCCCTGCCCTAGACGTTGAAGTCAGGTAGGACAACAAATATTTTTCTCCACAAAGCGCGACCAGTTTGTTGTAGCGAATACTGTTGAGTGGTATCGGTTCTTGGTATCGACAATTGAAAACGAATACGAGTACGAGTATTTTAACGCAGTATCGGCCCGGTATCGGTGCATCCCTAGTCAATTGTGTTTATTTTTGTCAAAAGAATATATTTAAATGTTTCTAAACATCTATGAAGTCAGAGAAGATGAGTTTTCTGAATCCAGGCTCGAGCTGCTACATGAACTCCGGCCTCCAGAGCCTCATCCCATTTGCAAACTTCACCCGGGACTTCAACCGCTTGGTGTGGAACTGATCAGGTACAGCAGCCACACACATACACACACACACTCACACACACACACGATCATGTCAGGTGCCAGCGCTCCGCTGCCTGCAGACAACTCAAAGCGCTCCGTTTGTTCAAGAGCGTCTTCTCCGTCCAGGCTCCGGAGTTCCAAGTTATCGACTGGAACTAAAAGCAATAAGGTACTCGAGGCAGTACTGTATCGTCAATAATGTACTGGAAGAGTCGACTGTTGTTGCACCTCTTCTTCCTGATAGTTTGTGCTCTGATCATCTGATGATCTGATGACATTATTGACGATACAGTACTGCCTTGAGTACCTTATTGCTTTTATAATACGGCCGGCGACATTATAAATAATAAGTAAATAGTAAGCTGCCTTTCAGCACAACATAGTTATAGAAACCAAACGTTGTGTGTCGAGTTTCAGTAGCCGAGAGAAAATAGTCCCCGTACGTGTGGCTGTTGCTATGCAACAGACAAACAACATTGGGATCATCACGTTTGTTAGCCTAGCTAGATCGCGCACCATCTCATTCATTCACATTGCTCAATTTATCCATCCATCCATTTTCGTCCGCTTATCCGGGGTTGGGTCGCGGTGGCAGCAGGTCCGGCAAGCCGGCCCGAACGACCTCAGCTGACTCCTTTCAACACGAAGGAGTAGCAGCTCTTGATGTCCGAGCTCCTTACCCTATCTCTAAGGCTGAGCCCGGCATCCGAGACCTCGTTCTTCCGGTCACGACCCAAAGTTCGTGATCATAGATGAGGGTTGGGACGTAGACCGGTCGGTGCAGCGCCTGTTTTACTGCCGCAGCCGCACCGATCTACCTGTCAATCTCCCGCTCATTTCTTAAAAGTTGCCATTAAAATAATACAAATGACAATGGGACACTTTTAATAAAATAGTATTTAATTTAAACCTTCTAAATCAATCATAAATGCTGCGTAGGCACTGAGTATAATAAACGTAACCTGTTTAAACTTAATAAACTAAAGTTACGAGTGACTTGGGACTCGATAGACTAACATTAGGCTGTTGTTAATGTTTGTTTATGTTGATTTGGATATCTCCATTAATTGTGCATCGTGGAAAACGTTTCTCATGTCCCCTTCGTCTCTGATGACTTCGCTTCCGACCACTCTTGCTCTCTTTGCGGTGGCTCGGTGTTGAAGTGTCTTCTCTAGGAAGATGTTACTCCAACGCTGTCTTCCATTGAGATCTGGTGCTCAGTAGCTTTGAAGGGATTCATGTCCTCACTGACATGACTTCTCTGCTTCCAACTGTTATTTTGAGTGCGCACTGATGAACGCTCAGGTAAATGTAAACAGGTGTAGCTACAGTACTTTATGGCTCAATATTGTCACGATCAGTGGCAGACTCCAGGACAATGTGGAACATTGGCGACTCCTGGTGGCCAAAGAGGGGGACTTGGTCAAGGACTCTTTTGGGTTCACGTGGTTTTGGGAGTTCTCACCTGTGCCCTATCATGCGCCCTCACCTGATTACGGGTGCTCACCTGTCCCAGATCTGCTCGTTAGGAGAGCCACTTTAATTGCCGGTGGAGTATAAGTACCAGTGTGCTGCACTCGTTCTTCGCTGCAATGTTAGTTAAGACATCTAGGCAAGTGAGCCTTCAGCCGAGTCCTGGCTGTTTTGGTGTGGCGGTTCTCAGCCGCTTTTGGAGAGGTGCTAATTGAAATAGCCATACGTGAGTGGACTTTTTGCATGTTTCTAGTGGAACTATTCATTTTTTGTAACCTTTTGGATGAACGCTGCCATTTGTGGAACTATTTATTTTTTGTAAACTTTTGGATTAACGCCGCCGTTGGTGGAGCTTTTTAGTTTGTGACTGTTTTTGGATTATCATTTGTTGGAATATCCCTGTGTTCTCTTTTGCCCGCTGCCATATCCTCAGTGTTTGGAGACTGTTAAAGCACCAAATTGGCAAGTTACAGCAACTGGGTCCTTGTAGCTCTCTTGCCAGCGCGCTGACCTACGAGGCCAGCGTCCCGGGTTAGATTCCGGCCTGACAAATATAGTATACCCTGTGACTCACTCCCAACCAATCAGAATGCTTGATTTCATCTACCCATAGTCTAATCATATTTATGGTTTATGTTAATATTTATGGTCGAATTGTGTTTATTTATTCACATATTTATTTTTGACTATGAAGCTCAGACTTTGCTGAATCTTTTGAATATTGACATCAATGGGGGTGATTCTGGGTTCATATATAAGCGCCTGAAAACATGACTAGAGCTCAGTTTTAGGGGATTTCCCCCCATAAGGGGTGCTCAGTGTTCATTAACCGTCTAATTCAGATTATCAATGAACTTGTGAGGATCCTGGAGGCACCACCAGGGGGTGCCGCTTGAACTCTGGCCACAGCCAGGAAGTCTCCCCCTCTCTTCCTCTTTCTCCCCTAATCAGGCAGACGCAGAACAGCAAAGCCACCCTCGCAGCTGCAGCTCGTTCCTTCGTCAAGCCGCTGTTTAAAGCTGGCCTCCTCCCGGACGCCAGTGTTGGAGGATTACTAAGCATGCCTACATCGCGGGGTGAGTTTGCCCCGCGCCGAGGAACTGCTACGCCGAGCTACGCCCCGAGCCGCACGCCGAGCTACGTCAGGAGCCTCACGCCGAGCTACGTCAGGAGCCTCACGCCGAGCTACGCCACGAGCCTCACGCCGAGCTACGTCCCGAGCCGCTCCCCGAGCTAGCGGCTGAGTATTCCCTGTATTTGTCCCCTGTGCCAGTGTGCTGTAAATAAACACCCCTTGTGTTCTCACCTCACTTCCCTAGTCTGTGTTTGCTCTTGGGTCCAAACCCCCCTACCTGACAGAATCCTCCGACCAACAGACCTGGACCCAGCGAACCCGGACACCCCCAACGGAGGAACCCGCTCCGATTCCGGACCCAGCCTGCAACCTGTTTTGTTTTTTTTCCCCTTCCCTGGTGTGACCACATCTCATGTGGAAGTCCAGCCCGGTCAGGCTGTACTTGGCGGAACTCCACGCCCTTGGCTGGGGGTCCTACGACCCGGATGAGGACTCGGATGAGGACCCCAGGTACTATGACCCATGGAGTGACCTGTGGAAGGGGCCCAAGCTGGCATTTGGTGGCCCCCTTAGCCTCCAGCGGGCTAGGGGTTCTGGCCCGGAGGCCAGAGCCTCGGGCCCTCGACGCTGGCGTAGGAGACGCCCGGGCTGCTGCCACGGGCAAGCAGCCCACCCCAGCTCCCTGGGACTAGCCGGCAGCCCGGCTAGCCGGCTACGATCTGTCAGCCCCGGTCCACATTTCCCCGACTGCGCCGCTGTCAGCCCCGGTCCACATTTCCCCGACTGCGCCGCTGTCAGCCCCGGTCCACATTTCCCCGACTGTGCCGCTGCCAGCCCCGGTCCCAGCTTCCCCGACTGTGCCGCTGCCAGCCCCGGTCCCAGCTTCCCCGACTGTGCCGCTGCCAGCCCCGGTCCCAGCTTCCCCGACTGTGCCGCTGCCAGCCCCGGTCCCAGCTTCCCCGACTGTGCCGCTGCCAGCCCCGGTCCCAGCTTCCCCGACTGTGCCGCTGCCAGCCCCGGTCCCAGCTTCCCCGACTGTGCCGCTGCCAGCCCCGGTCCCAGCTTCCCCGACTGTGCCGCTGCCAGCCCCGGTCCCAGCTTCCCCGACTGTGCCGCTGCCAGCCCCGGTCCCAGCTTCCCCGACTGTGCCGCTGCCAGCCCCGGTCCCAGCTTCCCCGACTGTGCCGCTGCCAGCCCCGGTCCCAGCTTCCCCGACTGCGCCGCTGCCAGCTCCGGTCCCAGCTTCCCCGACTGCGCCGCGGGGAACCCCGTGTCCTGTCGGCGGTCCGGCCGACTCCCGCTCCCCGTGTCCTGTCGGCTCCCCGGCCGACTCCCGCTCCCCGAGTCCCATTGAGTCCCAAGTCTAGTCGAGTCCCGTCACGAGCCCAGCCCTGTCAAGCACCATCACGAGCCCTGTCCAGTCAGGTCCCGTCCCGAGCCTCGTCCTCCTGAGTCCCCGCACGGTGGCCGTCCCCTGGCCCGTCCCCCTGAGCCCCCGCCTGGCAGCCGTTCTCCGGCCTGTTCCCCTCTGCCCAGTTACCTTTCCCTGTGTTCCAGGTTCCTCGCCTCAAGCCAGTTCCCGCCAGGAGCCTCGGCCCTCCGGCCGTTCCCCCTCCACCCACCCTTGCCTGGCAGTTCCGTGGACGCCAGGAGGCGTCCGTTGAGGGGGGGGGTACTGTGAGGATCCTGGAGGCACCACCAGGGGGTGCCGCTTGAACTCTGGCCACAGCCAGGAAGTCTCTTCCTCTTTCTCCCCTAATCAGGCAGACTCAGAACAGCCAAGCCACCCTCGCAGCTGCAGCTCGTTCCTTCGTCAAGCCGCTGTTTAAAGCTGGCCTCCTCCCGGACGCCAGTGTCGGAGGATTACTAAGCATGCCTACATCGCGGGGTGAGTTTGCCCCGCGCCGAGGAACTGCCACGCCGAGCTACGCCCCGAGCCGCACGCCGAGCCGCACGCCGAGCTAAGTCCCGAGCCGCTCCCCGAGCTAGCGGCTGAGTATTCCCTGTATTTCTCCCCTGTGCCAGTGTGCTGTAAATAAACACCCCTTGTGTTCTCACCTCACTTCCCTAGTCTGTGTTTGTTCTTGGGTCCAGACCCCCCTACCTGACAGAACTGAGTCATTTAATTAAGTAAAAATACCAACGATCTTTTGGAACCGGTTCATGTGTTTCCCCCTCACTTCTTATTTCCCACCCACAGAGTGCTGATACTCCACACGATGTGGTTCTCCTACACACTGTTGCTGAGGCCGCAGAAGCTGAATGACCCGTCAACCTTTTGCTAATAGTGACCTCCAGCCATGTGAGAAAGAACTCCACCCAAGTTCAGGTACAAAGGGCGGGGGGTAGGGCTGGGCGGTATGGCCAAAAATTCATATCACGGTATTTTGTAAGATTATGGCGGTTTCACGGTATTAACATTAATTTATTGATGCCGATAAGGACCTGCGGCCACCTGAACAGCTGTTCACCGCTCGCTCGCTGGCCAACTCCCTCGCAACTGCCCAGCAAGCTGTGAACAGCCGTTTGTGTGGCTTGACTTCCGGTCTGTCTCTTCCGGGTTTTTTTCACCTGCATTCCCCTGGGTCCTAAGTCCCTCCAGGTTCAGCTTCTTTGCAATACATCGTTTTCTAAACTACGTCGGACTTTTCAAACCCTCCAGCCAGCAGACACAGCTCCTCTCTGGCAACACGTTGTGTTCATGCATCTCTACTCTCTCTTGTTCCTCCTGCATCGCTCTTTTACGTTTTTAATGTAGCGACGGAGTTTCTTCTATCTGTGATAGTAGGCGGGCTGTACCCAGCATGCAGTTCGGCGGAGTAAATTAAACAAATGTACAATTATTAGTGTTACAAATTGTTTATGTGTCAGAAACTGTTTTGTGGTGTTGTGCCCTGTTAAAGAGCGTTAGTTGCGGGTTATTAATTGTTATAAAATTAAAACCATGACTCAATGCACGTAACAACCGTAGCTCCGACCGCTTCGCCAGTGACTATGGCAGGGTGCCGGTATGTGAAAAAGTCATACCGTACGTAAATTTGACACCGGTGTACCGGTTGAAACGGTATACCGCCCAGCCCTAGCGGGGGGACATTTAGGGTGTGTGTCTGTGTGTGTGGCTAACTGCTGCCAACTGTTCCCTCTCAGGGTGATGGCTGCTACAGCCTGGTCAGCATCCTCAGCCACCTCGGATCCAGAGCAGTGAGATAATCTGAGGACAACTGTTTGGGACTATTTACGGTTACTCCTTATTACAATTGAGCAGCTTGGAGAGAAATTCCATAATGAAATTACCATGTGTTTTGTTAAATCTGCCATGTGCTTCTTATATCCATTTGAAAGACATCGTTGAGTGAAGATTGTTTTCTTGACACATAACCAAATGTTATCCTATATAGGACACTACATCAATAACGGCCCGAATCCAGATGTGGACCAGGACGACCCCACTGACAGCTGGTTGACCTTCAACAATTCATGTGTCTCGTTCACATGCGGGGACTCCATCTGGGTGCTGAGTCAGCGCTCAGTCTACGTCCTTTTGTACCAAAGACGGGTAAGAGGACGTCGTCCCGCCCTGGTGTCAAGCTCACTAACTGAAGTTGTTTGAGTTTAACCGGTTCCTTTTGTGTGTGTTCCCGGATGTAGAGTCGGTCGATGGGGGAATTGTTATTGTTTCTTGTTGAATATAGTACAAATTACTTAAAAATGAATACAAATATCTGTTTGATTTGCCCTCTGTGTCGTTATGTGTTAATGGTTTAAAATGAACAGCCATCATTTTCACTGTGATGGTAACTTCACGAAAGAAAAATTAAAACACAGCTCTCCTACAAATTACGTTAAAGTGCTTCCAAATGGTTTTGTCCTTTTGGAAGAAACAGTTGGAGTGTTGCTTTCATGTGTCCCACAGTTCGCACGGCGGATGTCGCCTTCACATCCAGCGTCTCACGTTGATACTACTAAAAAACTTGATTAAAAATGGTATATTTGTCATTCAAAATAACACATTATATATCAAGCTGAGAAATCAAATTCATTGATAATATTTTCTGTGATTCACAATAATTTATGGAGACTTCTGATAAAAGGCATACAAACATCTAGTTATTGTTTGCTTGCATTTGTTTTTGTTATACAGTATGTGTTTATAGATTATGAAATATTATTTTACAACCTTGAACTATTCCGTGAGAAAATATTTTTTAAAGCTTTTAATTAAATATTTGTTCACTTGGAGCCTTGGGATCCTGGTAGCTCAGACTTTGTTAAATCAACAAAATTTGTGTAGAAAAAGATGCCATACATGTGGGGTGAGGACATTTAAAATGTGCCAAACAAGAATGAATGCACAGAAACCCATTTATGGAAAAACATACAGACAATACAAGACAAAGGAAGATGCATTATTAATAAATTCTCACTGGAGCCTGAGTCCATGTCTTCAGAGCATCAGTTGGGTCAATGTGTCTCCTACAGACACCGCTCCCAGTTGGTCTACTCTGGTGCCCGGAGACTGGAGAGAAGAAAGGATGAGAGGAAAGTGACAAAAGACAAAGTAGAGCCAAAGAGGGTGAAAGTAAATGAGAGGGAGTGAGACAGACATAGGTGGGAGGATGTCTAGACAGATAGGGGAAGACACAGGACACCCAGAGGCAGACAGCGGGGGAGCTGACAGAAAACGGACAAGAAAGGACAAAGGGTGAGCTGGAAAATAAAGTAGAGGGAACGAGTGAAAGCGGGGACGGATAGAGACAAGGACCAGGAGGGACGGCTCGAGCGACGGAGAGCGTTTAAAGGGGCGACACAGGAGTCAGTGCGAGGCGCAAAACAAGTGAGGGACTAATTTATTTAGCAGGGTTGCCATGGGGAACTGCATCTATGATGAATGTGTGGGTTGATTATGCAACCAATTGACTATAATTCACCCGGCCGACGGTACATCATGACCAGCGTTCCACAGGGAAGGCAGACATCACTGGAGAGGAAGCATTGCTGTGTGTCCAGTGTGTTGGCGACAATACTGAAGGGGTGTCGGGGAAGACACAGCAGCAGTGTCTTTAACTTGCACTTTCTCTACTGACCAGCAGGGGGCGACTCCTCTGGTATAAATGACTCTACTTCTCTCTTGATTTATTCCCTCAGTAAACATTGTAAACATGAGTTTATGTCTTAATCTCTAGTTTCAAGTCTTCTTCAAAACAGCATGATTTTCATTTAGTAAGTTAATGCCCGTTTAGAGTCAAACAGACCATAACGCAGGGTATGCTTTAGGGCGGGGCTACAGTGATTGACAGTGTGGTATATTGATCACATTTAGTTATATGGTTGTTATAAGTACAAATGCTTTTTGGACCTCAGTGAACACTGTCCTTCTGCGCAGCAGGGTTCGTGAAGTTCTCGCATGGCCGAATAAAGTAACTAACGTTTCACATGCGTCCGTTTGGTTAATACACCACAGTAACTGGCGACAAGGATAAAAAACTACGTTCTCGCAGGGAAGAAGAGACACACAGTGTCAGTACTAGTGAGTACGATGGCCCTGTTTGTGAGAATTGACAAGTTCAAGCCGGAAAATGAACAATGGTCAGCGTACATTGACCTGATGGATCAATTCTTCAAAGCTAATGACATAGCCGTGTAATGGGTGCGGCTACTTATGGGCTTTTGAGAAATCTGGTGCAGCCCAGGAAGCCAAAAGATAAGACATTTGACGAAATAGTGGCCGTTCTAAAGGAACTTTATGAGCCTATGCCCTTATTAGTAGCTGAACGGTTTCGCTTTAACCGGTGTAACCAGAAAGCTAACCAACCGGTGGCCCAGTATGTAACCGAGTTGAAGCAACGCGCATCTAACTGTGAGTTCGGCGCCAACTTCGACTCATCACTACGAGATCGGTTCGTCAGTGGAATAAGAAACGAGGGCTGCCAGAGGAGATTACTTTCGGAAAATGATCTTACTTTTGCAAAGGCTTTTGAGATCGCTCTCAACATGGAGACTGCCGACAGAGACGCACGTCAGTTGAGAGGGATGGAAAGTGAAGGTGTAGCGGTGGCAAACGTCCACCAGGTGAGGCCACAATGACAGCGGACGAGGAACTGTTACAGGCGCAATGGGAAGAATCACGAGCCAAATGAATGCCGTTTTATAGAGACTAAATGCCATAAGTGTGGCAAGACTGGGCATATTAAAAAGGCATGTCGGTTTAAAGCACAGGCAGAGAGTGAGAGGCATTCACAGGTCAGAGGAAAGAAACTCACAAA
This sequence comes from Cottus gobio, assembly GCA_023566465.1. NCBI lineage: Eukaryota > Metazoa > Chordata > Actinopteri > Perciformes > Cottidae > Cottus > Cottus gobio. The sequence goes on from CM042216.1 coordinate 9,966,960, forward strand.
ATATGTGGAAGCTGAAGAAGACACTGAATTGGGTGTGTTCACAATTTTGACTGTCACAAGTGACGATGCTGACCTGTATAAAGAAACATTCACTGTAGCTGAGGTGAAGTTAGAGATGGAAATAGATACTGGGGCTGCAAGAAGTATCATTTCACAGGGTACATACAGAGAGAAATGATCACACGTACCACTGCAGAGAAGTAAAGTTAAGCTTAAAACTTATAATGGAGGTCTAGTCAGAGGGTCAGTCAGTGAACTTGCCACTTTTAGTTGGAATGGAGCAACACTATGTGGCACACATTGGCTAAGGAAACTGAGGCTAAACTGGGAGCAGATAAAGCATCTGTATGAAGCTAAGTGTATGTTGCTTAGTGAGATGCTGGATAAATATTCAGAGGTGTTCAGAGAAACACAGCTTCAAGAAAATGGACTACCAGTGAAACGCTCCAAGTGTGAGTTTGGCAAAGCTCAAATAGAGTACCTGGGCCATGTGCTGGATGAGCAGGGCACACACCCTTCAAAGGACAAAGTGAGAGCTATTAAGGAGGCTCCGACTCCTACTAACATTAAAGAGCTCCAGGCGTTTTGGGGACTTGTGGATTACTATGAAAGATTTGTGCCACAGCAAAGCACAGTCTTAGCAACATTGTACAGACTGCTCAGAGGACAAGTGACTTACTTGGAAATGGACTGAGGTTGAACAGGTTGCTTTTGTCAAGTGTAAAGAACTGCTGACTAGTGACCGGGTGTTATGGTGTGTTCACACCGAACGCGACGCGAATTTTTCGCGCGACCAGATTACATGTAAAGTCAATGCACAGACGCGTTTGGTTGCGACAGACGCGAAATTTCGCCGGGCGGCGCGTTAGACGCGTTTGGCGCGGCGCGTTTGGCGCGAAATTCGCGTGAGTTGAAATTTTCCAACTCGGGCGAAAATTCGCGTCGCGAAAGCCAATCAGCGTTGAGAAGCTCTGCGCGTCATCACCGCCGTCCTGCCGGTTTGAATCAAACAGTTGCTGATCCACCAGAAGCAGCGCTGGCAGCGGCCTCATTCAGACGCTGTTGTGCGGCTACGGATAATATTATGAACCCGGACACGGGGGCGTCTGATGGTCCGACATTAGAGGGACTTCCACAAGAAGGTTAAAGCAGAACTAGTGGTTAGTTTAATGTTGGATGGCGGAAACGGTACTGTTTTTACGGAGATAAGCCACGGAGATAAGCCCCGCCCGCGTTAAAGCGAATTTGCGTTGACGGAAATTAACCACATAAAGTCGAGCGAGTAAACTCACGCGAGTAACTTTCGCGTCGCGTTCGGTGTGAACACACCAATAAAGTCGAGCGAGTAAACTCACGCGAGTAACGCGACGCGAAATTTCGCGTCGCGTTCGGTGTGAACACACCATTAGTCCACTACGACCCCAGTCTCCCACTGACTTTAGCATGCGATGCCTCTGCGTACGGCATCGGAGCAGTGGACAACTCAAAATAAATGAGTTGTCCACAGAGCAAGGTTGTGTCCTATGGGGGACCAGAGTCATTGTACCCTCCAAGATGAGAAGAGCTGTGTTAAAAGAGATTCACTCTGGGCACCAAGGCATAGTGAAAACAAAGGCCTTAGCTCGTAAATATGTATGGTGGCCGAACCTTGACTTGGAAGTGGAACAGATTTGCAAGGAATGTGAGACATGCCAGTTGGATCAAAAGATGCCACGCCAGGTTCCACTACACCCCTGGGAGTTCCCTGGTGAGTCCTGGAAGAGACTACACATAGACTTTGCGGGACCGTTCTTGAACCACATGTCCATGGTTGTGGTCGATGCACATACAAAGTAGTTGGAAGTGTTTCGTATGTCACAGATCACCTCTCAAGTAGGGCTGCAACAACGAATCGATAAAATCGATAAAATTCGATTATTAAAAGCGTTGGCAACGAATTTCATTATCGATTCGTTGTGTCGCGCGATTATTACGCCACTCAATAAGTCACGGAGATGTTTGAGTATGAAAACAAAAGTTGAGTTGAGCGCGGAGCAGAGCGGAGGTCGAGGAGAGACCAGCTGAGACAATAACGTTGACTGAAACACATCGCGGAGGAAGGCCGTTCAACAGGCAGCTAGTAGAGGCACTTCCGGTTGAGGCTCCGGTGCTGCGGCTAGTCGGCAGGTTGTGTTCCGTTTGAAGTGAAGACGTAACGTCCCTCCAGCAGCTTTCTGCTGTTTACTCGTTATTAGCTTGACAAGTTAGCGTTAGCTCGTAAGAACAATGTGTCTGAACAAAGGGAGTGAGAGAGAGAGAGAGAGAGAGAGTGTGTGTGTGCGCGCTTCTGTGAGTGTTTGAGTGAGTGAGTGAGTGTGTGTGTGTGCGCGTCTGTGAGTGTGTGTTTGTATGTGTGTGCGTCTGTGAGTGGCGTGCGTCTGTGCGTGTTTGAGTGTGCGTGTGTGTGTGTGCGCACGTCTGTGAGTGTCTGTGGGTTTGTATGTGTGTGCGTCTGTGAGAGTTTGAGTGTGTGTATCTGAGTGTAGTGTAGAGAACCAGTTCTGACGTTCAAACAAATCCTGTTAAGTTTTCTGATTAGTATTTTTCTTTATTTTGTTATAAGTTATTTATTGTTCTGACAGCTCAGGTTCCTTTAAACAAAATGTTGTGCAAAATGTTTTGTGCACTTGATTTAATAAAAGCCTATATATTTGGCAGATATAAAGCATACATGTGTATGTTTGTGTTAGTCTATTATTTTTTTAATTATTATTACTTTAACAGCTCAGGGATGTTCAAGGAGCAACCTGTTTGTGCACTTTTTGAATATTTTTGCACCGTCAGTTCTGTTTTTGAATAAAGGGTTGGAAAGTAATGCTTTTTAGTTTTTTATCCGATTCATCGATTAATCGAAAAAATAATCGACAGATTAATCGATTATTAAAATAATCGTTAGTTGCAGCCCTACTCTCAAGCAACAATCATCAGGCTCAGGAGACTGTTTGCCTCTTACGGTCTGCCTCAACAAATTGTGACCGACAATGCGATCACATTCACATCCGACAAGTTCCAGACTTTTGCCAAGCAGAATGGAATTCTGCACACCACAAGTGCACCAGGACATCCAGCAACAAATGGTCTGGCAGAGAGATATGTTCAGACGTTCAAAGCAGGTATGAAAAAGCTGTGTCATACTTCACTGAACATTGAAGACAAGATCTCACTGTTCCTGCTGCAATATCGGACTACGCCTAACTGCACTACTGGACAGTCCCCGGCCGACCTGTTCCTTCACAGACATTTCCGGATATGGTTGGATTTAAAGCCTAAAGCCTTGTACCAAGGAGACAGTGCGTAAGAAACAGTACCAGCAAAAAGAACACCATGACCGCACTGCTGCAGACCGGTTCTTTGATGCGGACGACGCCGTTTATCTGCGCAGCACTGTGATGGGGAGTCACAAGTGGATTCCAGGGTTGATTGTGAGACTATATAGCCTACAGTGGACTGTATCCTGTAGCTCATGGGTCACTAACTGGCGGACCGCGGTCCGGACCCAGACGCCTTAGTCTCTGGACCCTGGACCGAAAACCAATTATTATTACAGAATTATTAACTGTTGGTGGATCGCTTCTATTTCACCGGCGCAGCTTTTCCTGCCTTTACGGCTCTCGTTCAGCGGTCCAGGAAACAATCCAACCGATCACACGCCTTGTAAATCCTGCCACGTCATCCTAATCGACCAATCACATGTGTGTATTCCGTTAAGCCCCGCCCTTGACCCAAGTGAGATGTTCACACACGGGAGCAACAGGAGAGACCCGATAGTTGAAAAAGTACGTGAGTCAGAGAAGTTATTTCACTTGTCGCTCCAAAAAGAGAAACGTTGACATCTTAACCAGGAATGGACAGACTCGTATGTTTATTACTACTACAACCACTTCAAAAGCAGTATATCTCATGTTCAGCGATATTGAAAAGCAGCAATGTGAAGCCGCCACCACGAGACAAAGCTCAGATCTTTAGAGCAAACAAACAGACTCACATCAGAGATTAAGGCACAGAAAAATAAACCTAAGAGCCCAAAATGATCAGAACCCTAACACATGAATTAATATGATCAGAACCCTAGCACATTAATTAATATGATCATAACCCTAACACATTAATTAATATGATCAGAACCCTAACACAGGAATTAATATGATCAGAACCCTAACACAGGAATTTATATGACCAGAATCCTAACACATGAATTAACTGACCAACAATAATGTAAACAGAGAGGTGAAATGAGCTGAAACAAGTGGGTTAATAAGCCCCATCAGGCCCGAACATTAGGTTCAGCCTCTGGGACTGAGCATATCAATAAAATCTAAGAAAAAATAAAATAAATAAAACAAAACAAAAAAAAAATGTAAAATCCCTGCCTCACAAGCTAATATAAGTTAATTGTGTCATGTTTATAACACTATTACACAATAATTGTAAACATAAACCATAAGCATGACTTAAATTGAAAATTTTAATTTACTCAAAATGCACCCTGAGTTTTGAAGAAATGCTGATTACAAAAGTTAGGAACTAGCTAGAAGGCTAGAACTCAACGGTTTTGGAATCCATAGAGCCTACAGAGTCCGCCAATACCAACCATTCCACTCACACAAAGCATCACAAAGATACGCACAAGAATGTAATTTGTGTCCAGCAAGAAATATGAAAATTGACTTACTTGTGGCTGAAATATGAATATTCCAGGCTTTCCTGCTCCCTACTCACAGCTAAGGCCACGTAGCACCCTGCTGCAGTGAAACGAGCCCCATTCAGGGACCACCTAGGACTGTGGGAACATTCAAGCTTGAGCGGAGTTAACAAGCATTCGCGACATATCTGAACTAAAATAATTATTAAAAATACTTAACTTCACTCAATCAAAGCCAAACCTCGCACGGATACTCCTACAATATTGAGCTATTTTATATTATTTTAAAAAGTGTTCATCTATATGTGCAAGGTAATACAATTTTCAATTTTTTTGTATGTGTTCTATCATAAACCAATATACCACTGACACATATATGGCCTTATTATCTATCTTCACAAGGGTTTTCTGTATATTATAGCTTTTTTTAATTTTTCAAATAGACCTTGTGAATGAGGAGATAATCAGGATGTAATATGAGATAAAAAGCATCCGCAATTTTGGCTGAAAAATTGGTGGCTCCTAAAAGGTTAATAACCACAGATGAAGTCCATGCACACATATTTCCTTTTTTAGAAAACAAGGATATAATATCTTGGCTCCTTGGATTGACATCATTAGATGGCTGAATGAACTGAATTTGAAGCTGCAAGACAATTCAGTTAAATTAATTTTTCTAAAATAATTTATTTAATTTATTCATTTAATTTAAATAGTCACGTTTTCCAAAAGCTTTCTGTTTTTAATCCAGCCTTTATTTGCCTCGAAATAAGAGAACATAATGTATGTATTATTAGAGTATGTATTAATTATAAGTATTCAAGGAAATCTGTAATATTAAATATTGTTTAGATGTTAATTAATTTAACTTTATTTATTTTACAGTCAGTTGTTGACTACATATAGACGTTAAAACTGTTGGCTACTTCAATACATATGGCACAAATATGGCGACGGCCAAAGTCACCGAACACGAGGCTTCATGACGACCGCTCCACTACTTATCCACGGTCTATATATGGGCCCCTATTCTCGAGCTTCAGATGGTTAATCAGGTTGTCCCATTTCCAACATCCCCATTGGTCTTGTGAATGTACTCATGTATTTTACATGTGTTTAATACAAACTGAAAATAAACCCACATGTCTTGTTGAATACATTGAGTGGCTTAATTTCAGAGTGCAGGCGTTTTTCTCTGATGCTGCTTTTTATCTCACAACCAACATGATGTGTGTATCAGCTAATTACACCACTTTGAGCGTGCAGACTACTAAATAGGCGGATGACTAACCTTACCTGTAACCTCAACTCTATTGTAGCTTGTATAAACTGGGACACATAAGCTAGCCCGAGCATTTCAAACTTGTTAGCGGCCAACAACATTCACTTATCCTGCTGTAGAATTGTTTTGCTGCAATGCGGCTGAGACATAAATCTAATGCTGATATGTCAGTTTTTTTCAGCAGGACACATCAGCCGAGACTTAACTTACTAATGATCCTCCAAAGTCAAAGTTCATAATCTGTGTCTTCTATGGTCAGACCCAGATGTGCAAATACAGATTTTATTTCCGGCCTGTGGCACAAACCGCTAAGCCAACACCCCTCCACGGCTCGGGAAGAATGGTGACAGAAATAATAATAAAGCAGAAAAGAGATTTTGCAGCGTCTGAGGCTTCCAGGTAAGACTCCATCGAGCCCGGCAGATCTTCTGACACGTTCCTGCCAAACCCACTCCATCCTCGATGATGAGGATCGGTTCGGTAGGCTGGGGTATGATTGCTGGAAAGTGAAGTGGAAGTCGGTCGCCCAGAAAAGAAAAAAAAAGCTTTCCATTCATTTCTGGGCCACCCGCTTTCCATTCCAGAAAGAGAAAATGCTGTCCCACAGTTTTAGGTCTAATCTGTGATGTGGAGATAAAAAAGGACAATAAAGGCTTCTGTATCCTCCAGGATAATGAGATAGTGGATGATATGCACATTATTAAAAATGCTCCAAGCCTGGATTTTCCCTGATATCACTCCAAAGTGAAATAGGTGGCTTTGTATAAAACACAACCCATCTATTGACCGAGGGCCACACTGCGTTCTGCATACAGCTTTGGCTTATTTAACACCCGGCAGCGAGACCCACAGGTGGTCCTCTCTACAAATGGGGTGTCGCTTCCTCAGAACCTCGTCGCTTGTGTCAGAGTGCCAGTGCGGAGCGGGTCGCCGGTGAAAATGAGTAATAGCGATCCAAAGTGGTGGCCTGACGCCATGGCAACCAGATATCCTATCGGAGCCCTCTAAATAATGTTATAGAGCAATACAGGGTAAAACATAATATAATCTTCTTAATGGAAATGTATTACCAATTCATGGTCATCTCTGTTAATCTGAGCAACGTGTCACGTGTTCAATGATGATAATAAGAAACTGGTGATTTTATTTGAATCCCCCCATTATGTTTGCATAGTGTTAGAGAACGGAACATTTCATATGATAAACATGTGCTGATGCTGCTGCTGCACGCACACATGAAGAAAAAAAAAAGGAATCCACAGAAGAGCGGTTCATTTCTATCAGCACCGCATGGAGCTTAAGTGGGGGGGAAAATGTAATTATGTTGTGGTGGGCTGAGACTCCAGGCAAACAATGATTTGTGTGATGATGAATGCACATCTCTTTGAGCAATGAATATCTTTCTCATTTTGCCAGCGTTTCTTCACCTTTCTGAGCTCCCATTGTCAACAGTTGAAGGTTAACCTGACAATGTGCTGGATAACAGAGCAAACAGCTAATCACATGCTGTGGAGCAAACAGTTGTGATACAAAATAAATACAAAAGCTTTTGTCCAAATGTGAGGGATTTGTGAGAACAATGAAGTGCCTCTGGTGATGTTTTTGTCCTGTCTTTACACGAGTTGGTGGGTCAACCATTTTGCTCCAGATTGAAATGTCTCAATGACAGCTGGGATCGGCTCCAGCGCCCCGCGACCCTAAAGAGGATAAGCGGTTCAGATAATGGATGGATGGATGGATGAAATGTCTCAAGAACTGTGTATTGGTAGGGTTGGGCATCAAGAAGTTCTCAACCTTACTTCATGGCAGAGGATGCTTATGTCGTCATTGAGCCCTTGACCTTTGGTAACCCTTAAATTGCATGTGGCCTGAGCTGCAATCCATCCGTCATCAACCCGAACTGTGCTTAAAAAACACAGCTGTTGAGTTTTACTACTAAGTGCAAATTGTATTTTTTGGCAAAATATAAATGGATAGTTATTGTGTCGGTTGTGAGTCAGCCAGAGGCCGGCAGGGTTAGTTGTTTCAGGCCAGGCTGGGGCCATGTAGAATCGGACTTAGGCTCATTAAATGCCTTTGCACGGCAGAGCACGAATACATGTGATTATATATGTTCATGAGGAAAATAATCTATTGAAATATTACATTCCCCTGTGTTAATATTCATATTTTTTGGAGTTAATCAAATACTTTGCAATGAGGCTCATTTGCATAGAAAGGTGCCAATGTTGCACAAATGTATGCATTTTATCTCATTTGAGTTGCTGCAAATAGCACCGGTGCACCTCGACGCTTTCCTTGGCAGCAAAGTAAGAGGAGCTTTTCATCTTTTGCGGGTGCTTTGAGAACTACACCGCATCTCTTTCTCTCATGAGCGCAGCTTTAGCAGCCCGATAAGAGCCTTTACTTCTAATTAACCAATTCTTTATTTACTGCACATTTAATTAATTCATTAATTAATGCTACACTTGCTAGGGGTCAGAACACCTAATTAAAATGTAATGTAATGGTGAACAAATGATGACAACAATGATTGTACAGCGTGTCAGTCAGGCCAGTTAGAGCGAGTTAAAGGAGATGTAGAGCATGCCTGTAGGCAGGAGAGTCTTATTGCAATGATGCAATAGGACTGTATTCAGCGCAAAGCCCCTCACAGCCCCGTCTCCTACCCTCTCCCATCAGGTGGTTTCCAACCAAACCAACAGGAAACGTTTGAAAGACAACATGAAACGAAGGTTTAGTCCTGCAAGAATGAGTCAATTAAAGTGGCCCGCCAATCATGCAAGGCAAGGCAAAGGCAAGTTTATTTGTATAGCACATTTCAACAACAAGGCGATTCAAAGTGCTTCACATAAAACCATTAAAAGCATTAAAACATAATGCAGAAGAAAACAACATTTTAACCCGGGTGGGGACAGAGTGCCTACCACAAGCGAAGGAGTTCAAGTATCTCGGGGTCTTGTTCACGAGTGAGGGTAAAATGGAGCGGGAGATCGACAGGCGTATCGGTGCGGCTGCAGCAGTAAAACAGGCGTTGCACCGGGCCGTCTTGGTGAAGAAGGAGCTGAGCCGAAAGGCAAAGCTCTCAATTTACTGGTCGGTCTACGTCCCAACCCTCACCTATGGTCACGAGTTTTGGATCGTGTCCGAAAGAACGAGGTCGCGGATACAAGCGGCCGAAATGAGTTTCCTCCGTAGAGTGGCCAGGCTCAGCCTTAGAGATAGGGTAAGGAGCTCGGACATCAGGAGGGAGCTTGGAGTTGAGCCGCTACTCCTTCGTGTCGAAAGGAGTCAGCTGAGGTGGTTCGGGCATCTAATTAGGATGCCTCCAGGACGCCTCCCTTTAGAGGTTTTCCAGGCACGTCCATCTGGTAGGAGGCCCCGGGGAAGACCCAGGACACGCTGGAGGGATTATATCTCCCAGCTGGCCTGGGAACGCCTCGGGATCCCCCAGAATGAGCTGGTAGATGTTGCGGGTGAGAGAGAAGTCTGGGTCAGCCTGCTTGACCTGCTGCCTCCGCGACCCGACCCCGGATAAGCGGTGGAAAATGGATGGATGGATGGATGGACAACATTTTAAAACAATTAAGAACATTCATTAAAACATTAAAAAAAGCAAAAAATACAGAATTGAATAAAAGTTGCAGTGCAGTTTAAGATAAAAAATGCAGTAGTAAGATGCAGAATCTGGTTTAATTATAGGCAACAGCAAACAGAAAAGTCTTCAGTCTGGATTTAAAGGAGCTGAGGGTCTCTGAGGGTCTCAGCAAACCTGCAGCTCTCAGGGACCTTGTTCTAGATGTGTGGAGCAGAAAAGCTGAATAGATCAATGAATAGATCACGCTCAAACGCCTTTTATACATTTATATCTACTTTGGGATGGGGTTATATCCCAAAAACTCTATCTCAGATATTGCACTCTGCCTTCTTTAATCTAAAAGAAAGATATGCTGATGCTTGTTGTACACTTGAACTTAATGCAAGAGCATAAATCGAACTGGTCCCTAAGTCTAATACCTACCATTTTAAAATGATGTATCAATATTTCAGTTGATTAGGCCTCAGAGTTATAACTGTGCACCAGGATCATTTCTAATTCTACTCATCCCCTACTATCATCTTTATCATTAACATCCTAAGTTGACAGTGCATTTCGACACTTACCGCATTTAACAGCAGGCACGTAAACAGAATAGACTGATTTAAAGTCAGGGTTTCATTTAAAAATCATTCATCATATTAATGATGACTTGATATGACATGAGACAGGATTTAAATCAAGCTTTAAAAGCTGTCTGTGTGTGTGTGTGTGTGTGTGCGTGCGTGTGTCCTTCACACATTTCCAGAATCGACCTTACAATCTATTTCACCCTTGCCGGGTGTGTTAATGGGGACACAAGGACACCACAGTGTCAAATTTGGTGAAGTTTGAACATGCAACATGATCAATATTTATATCCTTTAAACAAACAAGCGATAGAGCGGGGATTCAGGGCTCTTTTTTTAACCTAAAAACCTAAGTAAAGGTACGATGGAAGTTTATTTTAAAAAGGTTTACTTCCAGCGTCATAATTTGAAGTGTAGGGACGCCGGCCAATCGGCCATATTTGACAAGGGGAGTGAGGATGTGTCGGTTTTATGGATCTTCTTTTATACTTAAGACAATAAATAAACTTGCTCTTAAAGGTTGAAGGACTTTATTAACTTTTCTAAACCAGTGACCCTCTGGGTTGGACTACAGACTTACTGTTATATGGTGCAATTTTGTATTTGCATTCATCACACCCATTGAGAGAGTGACTTCCCCAGATTATATATTAAACAGCAATATTTCACTTAGGCATGGAGCAAATGTAAGGGGTCTTATATTGCGGGGTTGAAAGACTCACTGTGATGCAGCCTTGAAACTTGATCGAGGCTGAGAAATAAGTGTATTTTGAACACAATGACCTTGTCACCTTCAGCTACATTTATAAACTAGTAAAGAATACAAAATATTTATTATGGAGGCAAGCAACCTTTCACCAGCTGTGTCACCCTCAAGGAGACAGTGTCCTCATTAAACTGTCATATCCAAGACGTATTGCTCCAGCCCTTAATTGTGATTGGCTGAGCTTCTTTCGAAACTGTTGTAAAACACTCTACAAACACAAAGCTGTGACCGCGTTACGCTAGTACTACTGCGCCAAACAAGTTGTTTAAAAATGTCAGATTACGTTGTTAAATTTGATTTATTGGGAGGACAAAGCAAGGATGAGTGGTGGAAATAGATGTAAAGGATAGAGGAGGAGGTTAGAAAAAGAAAGAGACACGATGACATTTACGAGAGAGAAATTTAAGAGCTGGAAAAAGTCAAGAAACAAAACTTTAGCCGTTAAACTGACTATAAACCCTTTTCCAGAACTGATCATCCACCTGTACAAGAAGGGTCAGGAGCATGCTCCGCTGGCTTTCAAAGAAAGCACAGAAGAGGAACAAAACATAAAAGCAAAAGTGTCTGCAAAAGAAAGACAAAGGGCAAACAGGGATTTATGTTTAAACAGCACATCATGTTCTCACTTCAAACTCTTCAAACAGGTCAGAGCTTGACCAATGCCCCTCAGCCTCTGATAAAGGTACTGGGCATAGGGCAAGTGGGGAGGGTTTTAGATGGGTCAAACAAACACAGGACTTAAACCCAGGAGACCTCCGTTTGTGTCCCATGTTAATCTAAAAGTAAACCTTAACTATTTTGTCACGTCATTCGCTCGTCACGTGACTTGTAGCAATATTAATCACGAGAGAGGCTGGCCACTAGCTAGTCAAGGTAGTCAATGGTCACTAGGTTTGGCACTTGGTTTGTTTGTCAAGGTTAACGTGAATGTTTATTTTAAAAAGACACATGTACATATGTTAACATGCTGTCGTGTTCACCCTCATGTGTTCAAAACTGATGCTTGAGGGGTACGCTGAGTGTGAAGCCAAGGGCCACCTGAGAAGGACAAAGGGCTGAGCATAGACCATGAATCAAAGGTGGACATAGTCACCGTGACATCACCCATTGTTTTGTGGTTTACGCTTTTGAATCCACGAGATCCGCATTTTGGCCGTTGACATCTTGTTTTTTTCCCCAACAGAAGTTGGATGTAGGTACAACCAAACGGTTAATAAAACATGTTTAGGCAACCAAAATGGCTAAAACACACACAGGGGTCGACTGTGGCTCAGTGGTTAGCAAGTCGGTCTTTCAATCAGAGGGTCGGTGGTTCGATCCCCGGCTCCGGCAGTCTGTGTCGTTGTGTCCTTGAGCAAGACACTTAACCCTCATTGTTCACCGTTGCTGTGTCTACGGTCTACTGTATATCATGTAAATCGCTTTGGATAAAAGCTTCAGCTAAATGTAATGTAACTCTCATTTGTTGCTGTGTGTTTTTGTGTGAAACGTTGCCAGGTATATTTAGTACCCAACTGTTCTGGCCTGCTAAATTTGAATATAAATGTTACCTTTAATAACCGAGTTTACAGCAAACCTTTAAGTTGTAACACAACCACCAAAATACTCCACCTACCTCAACTCTCCTCCATCAATCCCTACTTCCCTGTGTCTGTTTACCTAAACCCCTGTGGAAGAATCAAAAAATAAAACAGCATCGCAGAAATATGGTTCCAATAAACCAGCATACACGGCTCCAGTACTTTATCCATGTCTGGCAGCCTCATAGCATTAGTTTTGATTTCCTTCGGATTGAAAATGAAAGGAAATGTTGCCCCTGACATGTATAGAAAATAATCCGAGCCATTCTCGTGTTAATGGTTGTAAAATACCACCTTTGCCTAGCTGTCAGTGGGGGACAATGGTCGTTTTTCTCCCTTTCTGAAACGTCTGTGGAGATAAAAGAGGATTGTGCAGGGAACTGGCATTATACACAACAGTCCTTTTTTGCTTCCCTGCAGTCAGTTCCTGTTTTGCCGGCCGTCTGTCTCCCTTTATCTCCCCACCTATCCATTTCCGACTGTATATCTGGCGGTAGCAGTGCTTTGCTGAATACCAGTGTGTACGCTCAGTCAAAGCACCTTTGCCAGACAAACCAGCACACAACAACAAACTTCCCTCCAATCTCCTTTTCACATAACCCTGACTCAGTAGAAAGCAGCGCAGCAGGAAAGACGAGTGGAGACAAAGAATAACGAAAACACTGCCCGAGACACGACCCAATGTCACCAATCATCGAGATTAAAAACGTTTTTTGTCTCTCCTATTGTCTATTTCTGTTCTCTTTTTCCTCCTCCAAAGTGAGGTCAAAAGTCATGGTCAGCTACACAACTACAACCCACTGATGCCAGTTATGCAACCTGTTATATGTGAATTATGTTTAAAGTGTCATGACGATAATAATAATAATAATAATCAGAAATCAATCAGATAAAGCATCAATTATATGATACCCATAACCTTTTACCACTTCCATTATTCGGCTGACTCTCGGAAGTTGCAAATTGTGAAACATCCTCATCTGCAAACCGCAAAAAAGGGTTAACTTAACCTCCTGCCTAGCGGTCTCTCATTCCTCATGTTGGATCTAACCCTTCTCTCTCTTATGGTGCAGATAAGACACAAGAATGATGTGCTTCAGTTTTTGAAAAAAAAAATGGAAATCAGCACCTTCAAGATTATGATCAAGCAACAGACTTATAATAAATCAAGCTTACATAATGTATCAAGCAGTTCATCGAAAGGCTTCGAGGGAAATTAAATGAATAGGGTAATTGTGGAGTAAAATAAAGACATAGAAACTAAAAGGTTTGGATTTTCTCTGTCATGCTCACCGACATTATCAAAGAATAGATCAATAAGCCAGCAACAATGGCGTTTATGTTCATCTGTCGCAGAGAGAGGCATTCAACATTACAATGATACCAGTTAATAACTCTCTGAACAGTCCGGGTTGAATGCCGGGACATACTGTATTTCTCAAGTTAAAACACAAGAACGATGCCAGGCTGGAAGATTTACTTTGCCTGACAAAAAACATTTTAGATCCTCTGAATCAGTGACAACCAACAAAATACTCTGTAGTAAAAAAAAATGAGAATAAAATGGTGTTTCACCATGCCTCTTACACATTTAATTTAATACCTCAAATATTTAGTATGAGTGTGCTGCATAGCATTTGATGAGGGAACAAAAAGCCTGTCTGCAAATTAATGAAGTAGGGAAAGCCAAGAGAACGATACCAGCAGAGGAGTCAGCGCCTGATGCAATGCTGTATTTGTATGTGCTCGTGTGTGTTTCTAAGGCCAACAAAGCATCAGTCGAGGAAGTGTTTCATCCCCAAGGAACGCTCAGACAGCGCCTCCTGATCAATGTACGATATGGACCCAAAAAACCTCCCATTGGGCCGAAAATCTTTTCTGATGCAATGAAAACATACTCCCCCTCATACACACACATATACATATATATGGAAAAACAGATTTACCCTAAAAGCTACATACTGGCCCTTTAAAGACTGAATAAGTGTATGGTAATGTGGTGAATAATGACAGTCCTCTAACCCCGGAGGCGTAGCATTAGCATTAGCCCCGCTTTAGCACAGCATAAATAGCTTTAGAGCTAGTGGCTACACAAGGTTTATCAACAGAGCAGCAAAATCCTCACCATGATGTTTGTTTCACTTTACTCACATGCTAAATTATCTTAAACGCTGCTTCCACCGCTTCAGCACTCTTGTTTGCAACAGAGAGCGTTCTTCTTCGTATTTTCAGGCCTTTAGGCGAGACGGTCTTCAGCCACTGCGAGCACACAACCAAACATGCTAACTGACCGCCCACGGGTGGTCAGAGTGCGTGTGTGTGCCACTGTGATTGTCTGCGTGCATTCGTGCGTCCGTGAGTGGGTGTTCGGACGGCTGGATTTGACATAACATGACTCTGCAGTGCAGATTTAATGAGGGAAGAGGCAAAAAGCTGCTGGCGGTTTGTGATGCGTCACCAATCTGAGTGTCTCCCCAGCGGAGCGCCACAAAGTCCAGTTGTTGTTGTTGTTGTTTACCCTATAACTGCAGCGAATGCATTGACATTATCTATTTGTATTTAATCCGAAATATATATATACTCTCCTTCCTGTATTTTTGTGATGCCCTGAAAAGCAGATTTACATATATTAACATTGCATATTAATCCTATTCCCCATAAATAAACACCACTGCATCCTACAGAAGGTGTCGAGAGCGCTGTCTCTATGCTTTATGTCGACTGTTTTCATGGCAGCCATCTTCTTCTCTGATTCTCTCTACCTCATCTGATTTAACATAACATACTGTATTTGGGTGTTTCAGTCCCCACCTGTCCATATTTTCCCCCTAAATACTTTCCTAAATAGTTTCATTAAGCAATAAGGTACAAGAGGCAGTACTGTATTGTCAATAATGTACTGTTCAAGGGTGTTGTTAGGTAAACCCTTGAACAGTACATTATTGATGATATAGTACTACCTCTAGTACCTTATTGCTTTTAAAATCCGAGGCGGCAGCGCTCTTCTTTGGGTGCAGGTAAAATGCAGGTGCGTTGGGGTGTAGGAGGGACAGATACTTTTCAGTCCCAAACGCAGGGACTGATCCCGTAGTCACCCTTTCCATGTTATGTTTTCAGTTAGTCAGGTCAGCAGCTTCCCTGTATTTCCTCTGTTTCCCTGTCCTCTTGTCTCCTGTGTGTCTACCCTGTCTGTCTGGGAAGGAGGTGTGGCCGTCTCCTCCCCCTTCTCCTGGGCGGTGGCTTCCGCAGTAGCTGCCGTCAATTTGTCATCAGACGCAGCTCTATATCTACCCGGGTCTTCCTGCCAGTCATCGCCAGATCGTTTCGTCACCTTCGTGGTATTTACGGACACAGGCCTTTTTGTTAACTCGTTTTCTTGCAGCTACTTAGTTCTCACTAACTTTGTTCCCTTTGTGTCTTAGTGCGTGTTTTTGGGGACCATCCCTGAAAGCTGCCTCCCCGAGGACCGCCAGACACAAACCCCTGCCAAATTCAACCCTGCCCTGTCCTCCTCTGTGTTTATCCATCCATTCATCCATTTTCACCCGCTTATCCGGGGTCGGGTCGTGGTGGCAGCAGGTCAAGCAGGCTGACCCAGGCTTCTCTCTCACCGGCAACATCTACCAGCTCATTCTGGGGGATCCCGAGGCATTCCCAGGCCAGCTGGGATATATAATCCCTCCAGCGTGTCCTGGGTCTTCCCCGGGGCCTCCTACCAGTTGGACGTGCCAGGAAAACCTCTAAAGGGAGGCGTCCTGGAGGCATCCTTTCAACATGAAGGAGTAGCGGCTCAAATCCAAGCTCCCTCCTGATGTCCGAGCTCCTTACCCTAACTCTAAGGTTGAGGCGGAGGAAACTCATTTTGGCCACTTGTATCCGGGACATCATTCTTTCGGTCACGACCCAAAGTTCATGACCATAGGTGAGGGTTGGGACATGGATCGACCAGTAAATTGAAACCTTCTTCACCAAGACGGCCCGGTGCAACGCCTGTTTTACTGCTGCAGCTGCACCGATACACCTGTCCGCTCCATTTTACCCTCACTCGTGAACAAGACCCCGAGATACTTGAACTCCTTCGCTTGTGGTAGGCACTTTGTCCCCACCCGTAGGGAGCAATGCACCAGTTTCCGGCAGAGCACCATGGCCTCAGATTTCTTGGTGCTGACTCTCATCCCCACCGCTTCACACTCGGCTGCAAAACGCCCCAGTGAATGCTGGAGGTCATGGTCCGAGGAGGCAAACAGGACCACATCATCTGCAAACAGCAGAGAGGCTATCCCGAGATCCCCGAACCTGACATTCTCCGCCCCACGGCTGCGCCTAGATATCCTGTCCGTAAAAGTCACAAACAGGACCGGTGATGAAGGGCAGCCCACCGGGAACGTGTGACTTACTACCAAGCATAAGAACACAGCTCCTATGTAGACTGGTTGGGCAAACTCCCGCACTGTTCGTCTTGAATCCGAGGTTCGATAAACGGTCGGAGCCTCCGTTCCAGCACCCTGGCATAAGCTTTTCCCGTGAGGTTGAGTAGTGTGATACCCCGATAGTTCGAGCACACTCTCCAGTCCCCCTTCTTGAAGATGGGAACCACCACCCCGGTCTGTCTCATGGGCACTGTTCCCGACCCCGATGCGACATTGAGAGGCGTGTCAGCCAAGACAGCCCAACAAAGTCCAGCGCCTTCAGCATCTCAGGGCGGAATCTCACCCACCCCCGCCGCTTTGCCACCAAGGACTTTTTTAACTACTTAGTGGCCTCTGCAGGGATATGGGTTCATCCACCCCCAAGTCTTCAGGCGCTGCTCCCTGTTCAGGGGACATGTTGACCGGGTTTAGGAGTTCCTCAAAGTGCTCTTTCCACCGCCCAAAGATATCCTCTGTCTGGGTCAGCAGCCCCCCTCCCCCGCTGATAACAGCCTGGGGAAGGCCCTGCTTTCCCTTCCTGAGTCGTCGGATGGTTTGCCAGAACCTCCTTGAGGCCAACCAAAAGTCCTTCTCCATGGCCTCCCCGAACTCCTCCCATGCCCGAGTTTTAGCATCCGCGACCACCGCAGTACTTCTGGCCTGCCTGTACCTGTCAGCTGCTTCAGGAGACCCCTGGGCCAACCAAGCCCAAAAGGCCTTGTTCAGCTTGACGCTTCCCTCACCCCCGGTGTCCACCACCGGGTTCTCTGGTTGCCGATACGACAGGCACCGATGACCTTCCGACCACAGCTCCTAGCGGCCTTGTCCACGATAGAGGCTTTGAACATGATCCACTCGGATTCCATGTCCCCAACCTCTATCGGGATGTGTGAGAAGTCCTTCCGGAGGTGGGAGTTGAAGAACTCCTGGACAGGATCCTCCGCCAGACGTTCCCAGTTCACCCTCACTACACGTTTGGGCTTGCCAGGTCTCTCTAGCCGGCTCCCCCGCCATCTGATCTAACTCACCACCAGGTGGTGATCAGTTGACAGCTCTGCTCCTCTCTTCACCCGAGTATCCAAAACATACAGCCGCAAATCAGATTAAACGATTAAGAAGTCGATCATTGATCTCCGGCCTAAGGTGTTCTGGTACCAGGTACACTTATGAGCCACCTTGTGGCAACATGGTGTTTGTTATGGACAAACTGTGGCTAGCACAGAAGTCCAACAACGAAACACCACTCGGGTTCAGATCAGGCAAGCCGTTCCTTCAGGTCTACTGTTTTCCCCATCTCTTCGCACCAGTTGGTGAAGCAGTTAATTGCCCACTTCGTTTGGCTGACGATGTTTTTTTTGTTGCGTAAAATTTCATAGCCCTCAATTTCTTTCTTATTTATGGTAGCATGACGTCCACCTGAATTATCCTCTTTGACTAACCACTCATCATTCCCCCAAAATATCAAAGTTTACACGAAACATGTTTGGTAACTCTCAAGCTTAAATTGACAACTAAGGGTCGCGCAAAATCTACCTGTTATTTTGAGTGCGCACTGATATGGAACGCTCAGATAAATGTTAACAGTTTTACAGTACATAATAGCTCAATGCAGTACACCCCGTGACTCACGCTCAACCAATCAGAATGCTTGATTTCATCTACCCGTTTTATAAAACAACAGTATTACATTGCTTCAGAGTGCAGTTCCTCCTCCCCCCCCTCCAGGCTCATTATTTATGCTACATTAAAACACAAGCACAGAATTCTGACTTGAGTTGGTAGTTCCTCTAAAGAAGTGGTACTTCATTTTGTCTTTTTTTTTTAGCAATAGACATTTAGTTAAATTAAATAGAAAATGCATTAAGATATTGTTTTTCGAAGTTTCTTTTGTAATTTGAAGACAAAAGACAAACTATAAATAAGAAAAGTCATAGTTATTGCTTTTCATAATAATGTAAACCACAATGAAGGTAGTGTTTTTAAGTTCAACTGAAAAATCTTGTCTTTTTTTTGTACCGTTTCAAAGAGGTGACCATTTGCCTATGAGTTCACGTAAAAGGGCGCATTTGCCTCCTTAATGTGGCCTCACTGGGGTAAATTCACAAAAGGATTGTACTGCTCTCAGGGCCGCTAGACCTGCTAAAATAAGACAAGATAATTCTCAAAGATAATGCTTAGGGTGAAATGCAACGCTAACTGTACTGACAAGGAATACTCCTTTTAGAATTCATAGTTAACCTATGCTATCAAGAAAAGGTACACTTAGTATTAATGACATCCAAGTAAAATGCATCTTCATTCATTTAACTTATACAGTTCTTTCAAAAATGGGGGCGACTGTGGCTCAGTGGTTAGCGGGTCTGTCTTTCAATCAGAAGGTCGGTGGTTCGATCCCCGGCTCCGGCAGTCTGTGTCGTTGTGTCTTTGAGCAAGACACTTAACCCTTAGTTGCTCCCCGGGCGCTTCACGAGGCTGCCCACTGCTCCTTAATACTAAGGATGGGTTAAAATGCAGAGAATAAATTTCCCCACTGTGGGACTAATAAGGGATTATTATTTATTATTATTATTATAAACCACTGCATTGCAGAAAGGCACATTATCTGAGAGGAAAGCACGGCATTTTAGATCCAAATGGTTTCATCTCACATTGGAGTACGTGAAAAGGAATAATTATATTACTATACATTAGACTATTATCCATCCATCCATCCATTATCTGAACCGCTTATCCTCTTTAGGGTCGCGGGGCGCTGGAGCCGATCCCAGCTGTCATTGGGCGAAGGCAGGGTACACCCTGGATAAGTCGCCAGACATTAGACTATTATATATATACTATTAGATGCACTATTTGGAGATGTGTAAATTGCCCTTGCAATGTACACATTTTTTTTCAATGCTGTACCGCTCGTTTGAAGAACGTAAAGTAAAATCATCCTCCACTGTATTAACCCCGCTGATAATTCTCCGAAAATATGGAAGTGTAGCGATGCCAAAATATTTTAGGGAATACAAAATAATATTTACGCGACAGTATGCTTTATTGTTCAGCATACATTTGATATGATTGTGTGCACTGTAGATCAACGTTAAGCCAAATCCTGGCCATCTATACACGTTCATCCTTTTCTGACAATGCTGTCACCCTGAATATTACCACGGTCCAGAGCTTTTAGCTTTTGCAATCACAGAGAAAGTCAGCTCCAACAACGCTGTACAAGTGCAGCTTGAAGCGGGATGACCAGTGGAGCCGGGTCTCTTGAAGATGTGGGCTCAGCAGCCACCGACCTCACGCATTCTTTCATCCATCTTATTTTCCTGCTACCTGGCAGCAGCCAGCCAGCATGGAAGTGGAGTAGCCTCAGGTCCCAGCTGGGTTAGCTTAGCTTTCATCTGGGCTCCCTTCCCTCCCCTCCCTGGGGGCAGCTGGGTGAGGTTTAGGTCCAACAGGTCTGGCTGGTTGTGTGCTTAATTCAGTCCCCATGCTTCCTTTCCAGATGTTGATGGGTGAATTCTTTTATATGCCATTAGTGATGAACGCAGGGAAAAAAAGACCAAAATGAAGCAACATTCATTGGAGAGCCATTGCCATTGCGGCATATAATAACATCCTTTTCAGTGTGTTTGGTAAAAAAATAAAAATAAAAAGAAGCTTGTAAGCCATTGTTTTACTGCTTAATTCCGTAATTTGATGAATGTGCAGACTGCACCAGTGCTGCTCCATTATTTTGGTTGTTTTAGTGCTAAAAATGTATAGCATGCAAAGAACAAAACAGTGGATTGAACACAGTGAAAGGCGACATAACATGCTCTTTTGAAGTGAACCTCCTGAAGCGTTTGACACCCGTTTCAGGGAAAGAATATAACTGCTTTGGTAACTGCAGTGTATTTCTATAACAATGCTGCATCTCAGCGGAATCCATCCACCTGCGCGGAAAATGGGCCTCTTTTCTGTTTAGTATAATTTTTTCAGTTGAACCACAAACAGAAAAAAAAACTGTTCACGTTCGAGCACATATATAAATATATATATATAATTTGTATAAATATATACACACGTTTTCAGCCTGGGGGGAAATCAAAGAGCGGGAACCTCCATTCACACTACAATTATGTTTCTCTGCTTGCAACAGATAGAGGGAATGAAAAAAGCATGAGCAGGATGAGATAAAAAATAAATTATAAAAAAATAACAGGACGAATGTCGGGAGATGAAAGGAACGGCGATGGGGAGGTAGGGCATCCTGAGGTTCGGAGGACGGTAAAGAGCTTAGTGATATCGTGATAACGTAGATGCAGGTTCATTTTTTTCCATGATGTAGTTCTGTTGCTGCTTCCAAAGGGAACGGCCCACCTGGATTTTCAATTGAGCATGTCAGCAATAGTATATATACTCCACGTCTTGGGCTTTCCTGCAGACTGCTCTCCCATCTCAAAGAGGAATTTGGAAATGGGGTTTGTATCAATGAACTGTTCCCTCAGCGAAACAGTGAGATACGAGGTGGTTTATTTCAGCCCTGGAACCAAAATATGTTCTCCCCTTTTATTTTTTTTGCTATGGATTTTCATACATTTGTATATTTTTGTTGAATCAGCTGTAAACCACATTACCTATCTCAATGTTCTTGTGAACAAACTCTCTGTTTACATTCAGTGTCTAACAAAGCTCATTGTTCTGATATGAGTGTTGAATAA
This sequence comes from Cottus gobio, assembly GCA_023566465.1. Classification (NCBI taxonomy): domain Eukaryota; kingdom Metazoa; phylum Chordata; class Actinopteri; order Perciformes; family Cottidae; genus Cottus; species Cottus gobio. The sequence goes on from CM042216.1 coordinate 9,988,539, forward strand.
GTTTGCCCCTCCTTCAGAAACATCTGCAAAGCTGACTTACTGAATTCTGACTGGGCCACATGATCACAGTGCAGAGTGGCAAAGTGTTAGCTCACGTGGCACACACACATAGACTAAAAGATGCCCGCTGTGGCGTTGTTATCGAAAAGTTTGGTCTCAACTTAACTTCCTGGGAGACGGAAGTTTACGCTGAAGACAGGAAAGCGACATGCTGTCCCTGGGTGCACCCCAAGTCTCTTAATTGCATCCCCGTTTCCCTCACTTGCGTCTTTTCCTTGCGTCTTAGTCCCGCCCACCAGGGATGCATGGAGAGACGCATGGAAACCAAGTGAGGAGAGAGGACACAAGGAAATATGTTTTAAGAGACATGAGACGTCCTTTCCTCTGAAGTGTCACGTGAAGCGACGTCGGTTTCTGATGACTGCAGCATCGATCACAGATGGATCAGCTGATCAGCTGTCAGTCGGCTTTAACAGCTGGAGAGACTTTTGACAGAGTTTTGTTTAGCATAGTTCCAATATATTCCAATAAAAATCTATTTAAAATACTGATAAAAATGATCGTACAGTGTTTTCAGATGATTTAATGGTGGTAAACTACTACTTTTCATCACTGTCAGAGTGGAGATGTTTTCTCTGTAATCTGTTAAGCTGCATTGAGTATGATTTACAGTATGTGGTATTTATTCTGTGTCCTGCTTATATGCATAGTTTTTTTTTACCGCCGGAATGCGTCTTATTTATTAATTATTTATGTCTGTATGTTTTGAAGATCTGACTGTGACATCATTATAAAATAAACTGATATCATTGGTTCTCTTCAACGCTGGAATTAATTTGTTTAGGCTCAATGTTCAGGCCAAACTTACATTTTTTAACTCATCAAACCCGACACTCAGGAATGATCAGCCTCACGTGACTGAATGGAAGTGTTTCCTCTCTCCAGCTCTCTGATTTTAATTATATACATAATCAAAGTTATTGAGGGAAATAAAAAATAATAATAATAAAAAACTCCTCGGTCCTTGCTCTTCCGAGCAGAATAAGAGCTTTGGGACGGCCGTCAATATGGCGGCACCAAACAACTTCCGGTTCAATCGACAATTAAGAGACTTTGGATGCACCCCCGACGCCATGCCGATGCTAGAGGCTACACAGAGCTAACGTGGTTTGAAGCTTAAGGCACGTTGCTCTTTGACGGTCGGGGGTGAGAACGTGATGGCGTGCAGGGTGGGGGTCATTCACAAGGATTTTCATTCTGGCGAGAGATAACCGGGTCGGTTGGCGTGGATGTAGATGGAATACAGCGTTTCATCTGGATACTTGAACGCCTGTGCGTTTGCAGTTTAAATGACACCAGAAACAAATGCCACCACATGTGAGGAAATTGGTGCCCCCGATCCCTTTTACTGCTAGCGCTCATTAAGATTCAGAGAGCGTCCTTTGCACACCTTGTTTCCCGTCTGCCATCCCCCTGTGCCAGGCATATTTTGCTTAAATAGGATACACATTTTGGGAGTGCTACTTCTGTCATCACTCAAGCCATCTGTGGCTGCTGCCAGCATCGCTAAAAGCTTTAACTCCATTTTGAGCTGGGAAAATCATACCGTTTTTAAGTTCCCCCTCTGCATCATACGTTGCCAAATTTGTTTCACTGGCAAACAATGTCACATTCACAGAGACTACAGAGGCCGCCCATCTTCTCATGCTTGTTATTGTAATTATGTTATTTATACCCATTTTAAAGTCATTGTGCTGTTGAATTACTGATGCTAAAATGCTATACATAGTCATTTTCACATCAGCTTCCTTAAGTGCACCTGTGGGTCAGCAGACTGTGCACGCTTATTTATTTTTCCTTTTTCTTTTTTTTCTCTCTCTCCTCATATTGATTCAAGATTGAATCCTCAGTGTTTGCGAGCTAATTAACCATAACTGCAACAATTACAGTAAGCCCCGAGCAGCGGGGCTATCGAGCTGCCGGTCCGGTAACAGGCCTGTGTAAACGTAATCCAATATGTGCCGCGTGAATATTAAACTGGTGTGCAGGTCGCAGTGGAGTGCAGGGTGCCGCTGCAAAGAACCCTAATCCGGGCAAAAGCACACATTAAGACACACACACGCAAATGCAGGAATTGGGATTTGCTACACCGGGAGGATAAAAAAACACAGTCCACGGCTCACACACACACACACACACACACACACACACACACACGGATATAAGGCAGCTTGTTGCTAAGGTAATATCATAACCAGGTCAGGCAGAGCTGCTTTCTAGAGCAAGGAGAAATATTACTTGTTTGTGTGTGTGTGTGTGTATTTTGTGCATGTGTGGTGAACGGGAGCGGGCTCATCTATGGCAAGTGGCGTGTCGCCGGCTTGTCCGTCATTGAAGTGTACGGGCTGCCTTCGTGTGTGTGTCTGTGTGTGTCCCGTCATGATATACTACACTCTCCATGCAAATCCCAGAGAGAGAAAAAGGGCACGCTGTTGCCTGGCTGGCAGTAAACTGCCGGATTTCATTCACTGAGCTGTCGGCCTGACACTCACAGCGGCGGGATTTCTTGGACTTAACTCCGTGACAGGTCACGTAATCAGCCACTCGCTCGCTCATCCGGGCAGCAAATGTGCGTTTGGTTTTTGGTAATGCCGCCTCTCAGACTCATGGATCCCCCCCCCGCCCCTCCCCTAAAAAAGTACGCTTTTGACAGCGACTGGAAACTAATCTGTTGTTTTGCCAATTGATTTTTATTTTTTATATGTCCCACCCTTTTCAATGTTGAGTGGGTTTGTATTAAGTCTGAGGATTACAGAACTTACTCAGCACATTGAAGGCTGTGCAAACTTTCCATTGAAGTGGGGAAATGAGAAGAAAAAAGAAAAAGCAGAGTTACAAGCATTCCATGCATCATCATCTTCATTAATATATTCATTCGCTGGCGCCGGGACAACCGTGGCTGCAAACAGCACCGCAGCTTTGTTTATAATCTCAGAGCACATGGCAATGAAATTTGAAACAGCGTGGCTTTGCAGTAATCTTCAAGAGGCACTCGAGTCCAACTTGTCAAGAGAACAAAACGGTGCGGTGCCGCGTGGGACTTAACATTAGAATACGGGGAGAAGATGTCAAGCTGCTGTCTCTCCTCGAGAGCGGCAGCGCTAAACAACCCAAGAACAAGTTGACATGACTATTTTCAGATTGTTTCCACAGCTCGGTACTGCCGGGCTCTGATTTGGCTGTTCGCAATACAGCGGTCACAGCCAACAAAAATGTATGCACTAGAAATCCTAGGTGTCCCACAATTAATTCATGCGTAATCATGAACCAGGAAGTATGAAGACCGTCAAAAGCCCTGCATGGGTGGGAGGGGCCTAAACGGTGGTTTGTACCCCAAAGAATTAAATAAAAAATTACATTTTTTGTCTCATAACTTTCCTGCTTAAGTTACGCCACACCCATAGTTTTTTTTATTTTTTAACCCAAACCAATATAAATGTTTAAGTATTTCGAGATCTTTTCCTGAACCTGCCCAAGTACTTTTGTTGCCTAAGCCTAATTGTGAAGTTTCATGTGAAGGCTCACGTATGCCTGTAAGGAGCAAGAATTGACACACTTTGCTGAACTTTCTTGGGAAAACGCACACAATAGTCTTAGAAAGATATCATAAGAACCGTTGACTGACTCTATTTCTTTTATTCCATTAGTTTTTGACAGGTTTCTGCACATGTTATTTTGCACAGTGAAACTCAAATATCCAACTAAAATAACACCTTCTTATTTTTTAAATTGGAAGTTAAAAAAAGACAACTTACAGAAAAACATATCCATCTATCAAGTAATTTGCAGCGTAATGACATAGATGAATGTGATCACACTAGTAGTTGATCTTCTATGGTCTGAGATTAAATATAAAAGCAGTTCTGTCATGTGTCTATGATGATTATAGGTTACATGTCATCGTTGGATTTCTGGCTAGTTTTTCTCGGGCTAGAAAATGTTACCTTTTGGGATGTGGAAGGCCTGTGAAAGGCCTGATCGCTGCTAAGATGTTCTTGAGGAGATTCTGACCGGAAAGGCCGGCAAACTCCTAAGAGGTCCTAAAGCAGCGGAGAAAGTCAAATAAATAAAAATACAAGATGGTAAAAAGAAAGAAAAACAGAAAACATTGCAAAGCAAATTAAAAATAAGATATATCAAATGGATTATAATACCAATGAGAATGATTTGAAGTGGATACATGAATAGAATAGAATATCCTTGGGCCCAACCTGGTGATCCCTTGGTGCTTTCACTTTCCCACAGTACAGTACAATAAGAAAATCTAAATGTAAAATATCCTAATTGTTACTTAAATCAAGACACATCCGTATTTCTTTACTCCCTCCCCAGCCCTTTTTTTGTTTTGGGTTGTTGCCATTTCCCTCTCTCACCTTGTCACGTCCAATAACAGAAAGTGCTGGCTGACCTGGGAGCAGTGCATCCACTTGTTACACAGCACAACCTGTGGGCCCATTCCTGCCTGTCAACACGTGTGTGGCAACTCGTGAGTGTAGACAGCTGATCACGGGAGGCAGTGCGGGCGTTTCTCGAGACCAATTCTGTACGCAAGAGCGGCTGCAACAGTCACTTCTGCTCGTCCCTCCTCATCTCAGCAGCTCACGACTCGTGAGAAGAGTAGTTCCTCGAATGGGGGTCTTTGGGCTGCCATCCTCCTTGTGCACACACAACTGCACTGTGATAAAACTGGTCCTCTGTACAACTGATGTGTTATTTTAACAGGGTTCATACGGTCATGGAAAACCTGGAAAAGTCATGGAATTTTATTTCCAGGCCTGGAAAGTCCCAAAAGTTTTGGAAAAGTCATGGACATTTGTTATATTCATGTTCAAGTTGTTAATTTATGCTGAGTTTGAAATAATTAAGAAAGACGCTCAAAATATAAGCAGGCATACGCTGAGTATATCTATACATTTTTATAATTTTAATCAAACTATTGTCTCTCATTCATTTGTGTCATTTAAGGAATACTGTATGCTTTGGAATCCTCATTGTTAGTTTAAATACTACATTCTCTCACTTTTTCATGTATACACCCAGATTTCACAAGATGTTTGGTCATGGAAATTTGGTTTAAAGTCATGGAAAAGTCATGGAAATCCATTGGTCAAAATGTGTATGAACCCTGTTTCCATTGGATAAGTGCTCACAGACATGGAGCTCTTATAGGTATTTAGGAGGGAGCCCTGTATTTGTGTTGTTGCGTGAAGCAGAACTTAACTGAAACGGTTTTACCCATAAATACTGTTGATAATCAATACATCGTGTTTAGGGCATATACACTCAGGTTAGTGCTGAGTTTTTTTTCTTATTCCCCATAAAATAACTTGCACTTGTGTCATGCATGTCAACATTAGTCTTTCAGGCCACACATGCAATATGTTGGCTTAATGATAAGTGCAAATCAATATAAAGATCGCTGCCACAAAGACAGACACAGATTAAAAGGTATTGATTTTACACAACTTCTTGATTAAGCCAGCCAGTGCGGCAGTAGCCATAAGTCACATGCATGGACATGTACAACTAGACCATTGTACAACTAGATTGTTTCAGAAGTAGCTAGTTTACAAGCAAATTTTACGCAAATAAATAGCAAGGTCGTCATCAGACATTAGCGGATGGGTTTAGAAATAGCATTTCAGCCAATTGCTCTCCGCACAAAATTGTGCCGACAGATTCGGCATTCATATGCAAATATTTTTCTTTGGAGATGAGCAAACAAGCTAGAGCGCTCGGTTACAGTAAGAAAGCTAGCTGGAATGTGACTAATGGAGCTTAAGCCGTAGTTCAGGAAGGAAGACTATCTTGACACTACGGGTCATTCATGAATGTCTCAGTCTTTTTCTCCCAGATCGGCTGATCTGGGGGGTGTCCACTTTTAAGCAATCAACCAGATGCGGCGCTGTGTCAAACTTTAAAGGGGTTCTCTGCTCTGCTGTCCAGTTGTCATTTCAGCTCAAACCGATGCGACCCTCCTCCACCCCAGTTACCTCCAGTCGGCAGGCAGGCAGTCATGCTCCTCTTTCATCATCAGGTTGCAGCAACTCTCTTCTTCACCACCAGCACCAGTTTCTGGACTCCAGGGGGTTCTGCCGGGTCAGAACTCGGCATCACTGCCCCTTGTTTATCCTGGTTCAGGATGGAGTCCGATCGCCAAAGACTTTGCACTATTCCATTGTTATACCGTTGTAATACATCTATTGTTTAATTGGAACTATTGTTCTATTGGAACTAGTCTCTCCTGATTTAGATGACGTTAGCATGTTTCAGACTGCTTCTCTGCTCCTCCTTTACCTCTATAACATTGTATGCTGGAGCAGTGAGTCACATGTAAGCATTTCCACCTGCTGTTGGCCAGCTAGTGAGTGAAGCCCAACTGTTAAGGACCAGGACGAAGAAGAAGAATATATTGAAGTTACAGCGGCTGCACGAGTGGAAATCATCGACAAAAGCACAAGGCTACATAACAGAATGGCACATTCAGTGTTTTGGCCTTGTTGCGTTCAAACAGAGAGACGTTTGCAATATGTCGAAGAAGAAGCGTCTCTGTTGATTCTATTAAATGCGAGAGGAAGAGGCTGTCTGTCTAGGAACTCCAGACTCATTTACTCATCCTCTGCCTTCCCCTTTCTTCCCGTCGTCTATCTCTTATGTATCACTTTCTTCTCCCTGCACCTCTGGCTCTTGGTATTCCGGCTCTCACCATGAATTCACAACAGGGACAAAGGTTAGGCCGGCACATCACCGCGGAGGCAAATTGACAAAATGGTGTTTGTTGTCATTTTGTGTCTCATCTGAGTTGCATCTCTTTGAAGTCATTTTGTGTTTTTTTTGTGGACATTTTTAATCTATTTGAAGTCATTGTGTGTGGACGTTTAATCAACTTTACAACTAGAGATGTTACCAATTCCTTCCGAGGCTCTGGTTCGGGGGCCCTGGGCCTGTACCCAGTAGACCTGTTGAGTAATCCATCCATAATACTAACAAACCATATATAATACATAATATAAAGAGATGTATACACCGGTCCAATTCCGGGTACCGACAGTGGCTCAAAGCTTCCCTGAGCGCCTCCTAACTTGGTGTGACTCTCAGCCCAATCTTCCCCATTCACAATACAATAATCTATGCAGAGCTGTCAGCTGTAGACGGGCCAGAGCCGGCTCCCATTTGTGTCCTCTGGAGCCATTCTGGAGCTGGATACGTTCACACTCAACTCATCTGGCTGCCTTTGATACTTTCAGTGGACAGGAGGGTGGAGGGGGCAGTGGGGAGGCACACATTGGAACAGATTTTTCTATTAACGTTGTCGCAATTCTTACCGTACCCCAATAGAGGTCAATGAAAGGTCATAGATTAATTAATACTCCTTTAAGTCCTGCCTATCACTGTGGCGTCCTTGGTGCCACAGTCAGTGTGCAGCCGCTCTAATCAGACAGACAGCAGCTCAGTGATGCTGTTGCTCGAGGTCAGAACACAGTTTATCTCTGTCTTACTCGGTTTCCTTCCCCTCTCTCCACTCCTTCTCCCCCTCCCGGCTTTATTTCACTCCTCCCTTCTTAGTTGAGCTATTATTCCCTCTATCCTTCTCTCCTTATCCCTTTTTGTCTCTTTCCATGAATCCCTAATTAATCCTTCATTCCTTATCCCTTTTATTTCTTCTCCAGACATTTCCAATTCTTAACACCGCTGCTTAACGTTATTTCTTCCCAAACCTTGGCTTTCTTTAAACTGGACCGTCCTCACCATCAAAATCAAAATGATATGTTGTTTCTTCAAATTCTTAAATTGGTCAATCTTTACATTAAGTTGAAAGGTGGTTGTTGGATTTGTGTTGTAGTGCTAAAAATAATAATAATAACCACAACGTGTTTGACTTTGAGATCCAAATATGCTCTGTGCTTTTCACAGTTAAACTGGTTTTATTTGAACTATAACCCCCTCTTTTTCCTGACCAAGTACTTGTCATCCTAAATAAGTAGCCCAACCCACTCGTGTGCATACTTTAAATTTGGATCTACAGCTAGCCTAGCCTAGCTTTGCATAACAACTGAAGGCTGGGGAAACAGCACGATGGTCTCTCCAAAAAGATAAAACAGTAACAACACCATAACTAAGCTATAACTCAATCGTACATTACATATTTTGTGCCAATATCATAATGTGTACAATATATTCAAAACAAACAGTGTTCCTGGAGAAGCAAACTCAGAAACAGTTGCAGGGATCAGAGACTATTGTTTGAATGAGATGCAAAAGCAGCTAAAGGTCCACGCCCTCATTCCGGTACCCTCCTCTGATAAGTCGTTCCAGTCGCAGAATCTAAAAAAAATGTTTCTTCTAATTCAAGACAATTTCTAAAAATATGTCAATTCAATCAATTATTGACCCACCAAAATGTGTTAAAGTTGTTTGTCTCCGTGCAGTGCCCCCCTATATTGGCTTTAAAATACTTTATCCTTCTTGTAAGGCCTCAAACCGCCGGCCCCTCAGTACATCTGATTTAATGATCGGGTATGGGCCCTCTTCTCCGTTAAGATCCCAGGATGGAGCTACCTCTAAATCTAGTCTGTAATGTTTTCTATGTAAAAGCTTTTTGAAATATTTGATACACGTGTTTATTTATAGTGTTTTTGTGCCCCTATTCATCTGATCCTATTAATTTAATGTCTTCACTTCCTCTGTCCATTAGCCATATTATCACTTTATCTGCCACCCTTTTTTTTGTTTTTACTTTGTTTGATTTCTTTTGTGAGGCACTTTGTAACATTGTTAAGAAAAGTGATATATAAATAAATGTCTTTGTTATTATAAATGAGGAAAAAACAGCTTTTTCCCTCTTTTCTTTAATATCGGCGGAATCACTCGTATCCAAATAAAATCACAGACAAAATGAGCTGCAAGTAAGGATCCAATCTTCCTCATTCGTCTCTCTCTTCCAGTTTCTTTCCTCACCTTCCTCATCCATCCATCCATGAACCACCCCTTGCCCCGTTGCCCCCCACCATCTCAGCCTATTCATCTCCTTTTAAAGTGGATGGCATTGCATTGTTCTACTCGTGCCACTCTTTAGCATCCCTCCCTCTTTCTCTTCCTCCGCGTCCCCCTTCAGCCTTCCTTCCGTCCCTCTCTCTCACCCCCTCTCTCTCTCTTCCTTCCTGCCGCGAACGTCAATGGAACATCTCTGTCACGCTGTGCCGTGATGCATCCAGCCATTCGGAAGAGCACTCACACTCCGCTTTTTTGGTGGAGTCTTACGCACACAAACATCAAATGTTCATTCCTGCCATTTCTCTTCCCTCTCTTCCTCCATGCCGGGTTCACTCCTCTTCCACTCAGTCTTGTTAGTCAAACATTGAGGGTTTGGAGTCTCCTCTCAGGGGGGAGGAGGGGCTGGACGGGAGGGGGGATATAAGGGCCAATTAAATATTTATGGATCACCATCCATTCAAATTTTTTGCAATGGAGAAAGGCTGTGACCGGAAAACTGACATGACTTGTTTGTGCACAACATGCAGCAGGGGAGGTGCAGAGCTTGTCCTCAGCATGTGTCAGTGTGTGTGTGTGTGTGTGTGTGTGTGTGTGTGTGTGTGTGTGTGTGTGTGTGTGTGTGTGTGTGTGTGTGTGTGTGTGTGTGTGATGGTTGTGTTGGCAGATGATGTTATTGTGATGGGCATATTTTTAGGCACTGGACTCCTCTACTAGAATCATCATATCATCACGTTGTCTCATCAACCAGTTGAGGGAAAATCCGGTTTCGGCCCGAGTACAAAAGACATGAACAAACACACAGCTAACCCAAATTAGAGGTCAAATCAGACCTGTCCAGAGCAGAGTGCCCAGTATGAAGTCCGTGTCAGTGGTTCGGGTCTCTCAAACCTTCCAGTGGCAGCTAGAGGAGCAGTCCATTAGCCGAGTCTGCCCCGCGCTGATAACCCAGTGGGAGAAGTTGCTGCCATGTATTAGCATGCATTTGCATTTTGAGCCTGCGCAGCCCTTTTTGACATCCTGACCGCTTTGCACGAGACTGGTTGATCGCTTAATTCCCAGCACAGATAAATGCGAAATAAACCAAGTGTCACAGTTGCATCAGTCTGCTCCACTCAGCCTGTCAGTCACACAGTATTTAAGCACCAGGTTCACACTCACTCATTGCCAGATTGTTCGTTGCTATGCTCGTCTCTCCAGCACTCTCCTGCCTGTCTTCCCGGATCCGACCTCGCCTGTTCCTGACTCTCCGTCTCGCCTGCCTCCCGAGTCTCCGACCCGCCTGCCTGTCTTCCCGGATCCGACCTCGCCTGTTCCTGACTCTCCGTCTCGCCTGCCTCCAGAGTCTCCGACCCGCCTGCCTGCCTACCCGGATCCGACCTCGCCTGTTCCTGACTCTCCGTCTCGCCTGCCTCCCGAGTCTCCGACCCGCCTGCCTGCCTTCCCGGCTCCGACCTCGCCTGTCCCGGACTCCCGCTTCGCCTGGGCCCCGATTCCTGCTTGCAGGCTCCCGAGCCGTACACCTGGCTGCCTGAGCTTGATTAAAGTGTTGAACTTCAGCTCTCTGTCTCTTGAGTCCTCAGTTCTGCGATTGGGTCCGTACACCACCCGTTACACCAAGAGGCCATGTGGACCACCTGATAACCTCAGCGGCCGTGAAGGCGAGACGCTCCATGTCTGACGGTTTTCTTGTCGCATTGCAATAAAACATGGCTACTCCATCCCATGGACCCTTGGTAAGAAATGACGAGGTCAGGGTGGACACACCTTGAAGTAAACAAGCCACGAGATCGATTCAACACGTCTTCTGTGCTTTTGTCCAGAACCTCAAACAGCGTGACATAAGATCCGAAGTTTGACTTTATTGACTAAAGTAATAAGCACAAGCTTGTTTGTCCATCCGGGTTGCATAGCTTGCAGCCATAGACAGTCTGTTGTCAAGTCGTTCTCATTGTGTAACAATGATGAAACCGTTTGGAGGCTCAGGCACATTACGTTGTCCTGCTGAACTCTTCTTGGTGATGTAACAGTCTGTAACGTGATCTGACTCTGTGGCGAAGGTTCCTCCTACCCGGGGATCCATGGCCTCGGACATACAGGTCAGACACGGCTCTTGCGGGTTTAACAGGCTTTATTACGTCCACAGGCTGTCTCCACACACACATGCTCTGTAGCTCTCCCTGTCGCTCACCCCCGGCTATCTAACCCTGCCGGGCTTAAATAGCCCCACGTCCCCGCACTCAATAGGTTTCAGCTGCAGCCTGATGACAAGCTGCAGCTGATCCCTGAGTGCCTTTCCCTCTCTCTCTGTGTCGCAGGTGCGCTGGCCCCGCCCCTACCCCACATACCCCCACCGCCCGACTTAGGCCGGGGAGCCACCGGTCTAACCAACTCCCCCCCTCCCCCTGCGGGCGGGCGAGGGAGTCGGCCCCGACCTTCCGCATCCCCGACCTATGGACCACCCTGAGGTTGCCTTCGTCCAGGCCCGATGCCAACGGGTGGTCCGGGCGTTGACATCCCTCCCGGTGGGTCGGTGGAGCGGGACGTGGTCCGGGCGGCGGGTGATCAGGCGCCCCGGGAGGTCGGTTGCCCTCGCCTCCGTTCCCGGGACCCAAACGGCCCTCACCCTCCGTCCGACGCGGTCACCTGCAACACAAGAGAGAGAGAGTTAGGAAATGAGCCATCCGGCCGGGGTAACGTGGTTATACCCCCTGCGCCCGCTGGCCCTCCGCGTGGGCCCGCGCGGCTTTTAGCAGCCGGCCCAGCCGGGTGATCGTCTGTTTGTCGCGGCGCCGGTCCTGGACGGCCCAGCGGAGTTCGCCCCGCAGCCGCTGGTTGTCCCCGCGGAGCCGCCCCAGCTCGGAGTGCCGGCCGTACCTTTGGCCGCCCCCGGAAGACCGCCGCGCGCCCCCGGTGACGTCCGGCTCCCGCCGGACCAGGGCGACCAGCCGGCCCCGCCGGCTCGCTCCGTCCCTCCAGCTATCCTTCGCTCGCTGCTGGCATCGCCTCTTCCTCCACCACCGCCGGGCCGGGGCCGGCGTGATGGCGACTCGCGTTCCCTGGTCTACCTCCATCACGGGGCAGTCCAGGTGGAGGTGCCCCGGCTGACCACACGTCCAGCACGCCGGCCCTGGGTCCCGCCGGATGTGTCCGTTGCTCCCGGGGTCCGTCGTCGGCCCCGGTGGGGTCGGTCCTGGGTCAGGCCAGATGTCCCGGCGCCCCCAGGCGTCCGGCGTCGGCCACGTCGGGCCCCAGTCCACGGGTCCCGGGGGTGGTGACCTCTGTCTCCCCCGCCGCGTTGGTCGTCGCCGCGGTCCCGTCTCGGTTGGCGGTGGGCACGGCGTCTCCCGGGCCGCAGGGACCCGCTCCCTCGGGTCCGGCCGGGTCGGCCCCTTCCGGCGCCGTGGGGCCGGCTCCCTCCGGTGCGTCGGCCCTGTTTGTACCGCCACCTCCGCCCTGGACGCCGCGGCGGTCTGGACCGCCACCTCCCTCCGTGGTGCCTTGCGGGTCTGGGCCTCCGCCTCTCTCCGGAGTACTCGGGCCGTCTGCGTCGCTGATGCCCTCCGGGGGGTCGGGCCCGGCAGGGCCAGGTCTGGGGGTTCACCCGGCAGGTCCAGGGCCAGGTAGTCCTCGGCCAGGGTGACCGCGGCCAGCAGCGACGCCGGCTGGCGGCCGCGGACCCACGCAGCCATCCGGGTTGGCAGTCCCTCCATGAACTGCTCCGTGGCCACCAGCTCCAGCGCCACCTCGATGGCTCCGAGGCCGTCTGGCCGCAGCCACCGTCCCGCCCGGTACCGCACCTCCTGTGCGAACAGGTGGGGCCGGTCACCGGGCCCCAGCCGCAGCGCGCGGAACTTCCTGCGGAAGTCCTCCGGTGTCCGCGTTCGCCGGTCCCCCACCTGCTCCTGCCGCATCTCCGTGACGCGGGTCTCCGTGTGACTCCGCGCCATCCCCGCTGGTGCTGTGCCCTCCATCCGCTGGACGAACCACTCCCTCCCCCCGCGGTAGGCCACGTTGGGCTCCAGTGTGGCGAAGGTTCCTCCTACCCGGGGATCCATGGCCTCGGACATACAGGTCAGACACGGCTCTTGCGGGTTTAACAGGCTTTATTACGTCCACAGGCTGTCTCCACACACACATGCTCTGTAGCTCTCCCTGTCGCTCACCCCCGGCTATCTAACCCTGCCGGGCTTAAATAGCCCCACGTCCCCGCACTCAATAGGTTTCAGCTGCAGCCTGATGACAAGCTGCAGCTGATCCCTGAGTGCCTTTCCCTCTCTCTCTGTGTCGCAGGTGCGCTGGCCCCGCCCCTACCCCACAGACTCATCCTTCAGCTGATACCTGCAGAAAAAGAAGTAACTTCCTCTGTTTCCCTGACAATGTGCGAGTCTCATCACTTCTAAGATATTTATGCAGAGCTGAGAACTTCATTTTGAATTATTGATTTCCATTTCCCCCCTTTTGGGATTTTATTTCTTGCCGAACTTCTGTTGAAGTCTTTTTTGATGCCTTTATTGACAAGTTGAGAGTAGGAAGAATACAGGAAATGAGAGGAGGGAGAATAACACTGACGTTGTACTCGTGGTTGTTGGTCCGTTCAGACGCACAACAACAGCACCACTGAGATCTGAAACTTCATTTTACTGCAAACTCCCAGCGACACATACCAGCATGGCCGTAAGAAAGGACGCAACCACCCGTGCACAGGGGGCAAGTGTGTGTGTGTCTGAATTCCCTGAACTGTTCATCATGATTCACACAATGATGCAGTCCCGCTAGAAGCTTTAAATACCACAGTCCCTGGCATCCAGACTGGACCCGCATCCACACTGAGCCAGATGTGACTGAGCGGCACCAGCGCAGGTGGCCGACATTTATTCGCGAC
>CM042216.1:10607474-10964974 GCA_023566465.1 Cottus gobio
AGACAGTCCCACATTCCTAACTCCTATAGAATCATTATAAAAACCATTCACACTTCAACATTAAACAATATGACATACAGTGACTTTCTTAATACATACAATTACACATCCTTCATAATGTCCCTCATTATTTATCATATCCTTATGCATTGTAATGTACACTTAAACAATCCTTTATTACACATGTACAGTCAATTTTAGGCTCACTAATCTATTAGAACTTAACAATTCCCTCTCTTGATACTATGAAATAACATCAACACAAACGTAATAACTCTTTATTGTCATCCACAGTGAAAATATCATAATACATTTCATATTGTCATTAACAGTGAAAAAACATCTCTCCCTCTCTTGACAGTGTAATATATTGTCACAAAAATAATATGTATCAGTGTGGTTCTATTCATCACACAGCCATAACAGTTCCAGATTTTAAGATTTTTACCTATGTCTGCTTATCTGTGTACGTGTCTGTGTCACTATATGTTCTTTTGTGTGTGTTGGTGGGTGTCTCTCTATGTGCGTGTTGTGTAAGCCCTGTTACATCCTGTTCCTCTCCGCATCTCACTGACTCAATTTTCTCCTTCATTCTCCAGCAGACTCCATTCTCCAGTTATCTCGAAAAAAGATCAGAAAAACAGGTCTAAACACTGCATCCTATCATTTAAATCGACATCTGAGTATTGTTATTTTATTAAAGTTGTATGATACTCCTTCATACTACCTGTCACCATGGGTTGCAGCGCTCTTCTTCCCTTCAGCGCTCCGATGTGACACTTGGAGTCTCTGGTCTGATGGTGCGGCCTTTTCTTTCAACAGAAGTATGGTGGAGGTTGGTGATGGGGTGGTAAATGTAGCTCTGGAACCATCAGCGGCATCATCAACTGCTGGTCCTCTCTGGTCAGGGTGATTCTGCATCTCTGAGTCTTCCATTTCTACTCAGAATCTCCTTCCGGCTCAGTCACACCTTCAGCTGTTGGTTCTGCTGCTTTGGCAGGTGGATCTGCAGGCAAACAATGAGTTAGATGGTGCCACTTGATCTTATTGTGTCCTCTTACCTGGAGAGCGTATGAAGTCTTTGCAACGACTTCAAATGGCCCAATCCACCTAGGTTCAGTCCACTTCCGCTCATTGACATTAATGCCAAAGGAAGTGCATCTAGCCAGGTCAACTTGGTACCATGGCATATTTTAGCTATCTTAGATTTAATTAGCTCTCTTCGATTAGCTCTCTCGGCTATCCCGTGACTGTGGGTGATAGACTGCTCAGTGTGCGTGTGTGATACCTAAATATCTCTACTTCTTGTAAGTGTTTGTTTGCAAAATGTGTGCCATTGTCAGACCTTATCCTTCTCGGGACACCATATCTTGGAATCAGCTCATTCTTTAGCCATTTCACAACTGTCTTTGCGTCTTCCTTTCTGCAGGGAATCGCTTCAATCTATTGGGTATATCTGTCGATCATCACGAGTAGATATCTGTACCCTCTCTTTCTGTTTTCTGCACCCATGTCTGTGTAGTCGATGCTTATTTCCTTGAAGGGGGCGTCTGTCACTGGGAACTCTCCTTGGGGACTTTTATACGTCTCTTCATGCCAAAGTCATTGCAGGTAGGACATTCGCGGTCCTACCATCTCCTTCATATATGGATGCCACCATAGGATGGAGACTTCTTCTTCTGTCCTTTTGGGGTTCACGTGAGATGGGCCATGTGCCTGCTTGATGAGTCCTTGACACAATCCTGCAGGTGCCACTAAGCGTCCATGTGACCTCCAGAGTCCTTCCTTCTTTGTGGCTCCTCTGTGTATCCACTGATTCTTTTCATATGCTCCTGCTACTTCTTGCATGAGTTTAATGTATTCCATCCCAAGTTTAGGGAGTTCTGGGGTGGCTATGGCTATCATTTGCTTTACATAGCCTGCTACCTTCTTTGCCGCAAGGTCGGCTGCTTCATTCCCTTTTGCCACGAATGACTGATCGTTCTGATGTCCTCTACGCTTCATCACTGCTACTTTGTGTGGTAGCAAGATGGCTCTCAGTAGTCGTTCCAATAGATCTTTGTGTTTTACAGGTGAATTTGCTGTAGTCAGGAATCCTCTTCTCAACCACTGGGGCCCATCGACATGCACAGCTCCATGTGCATAAGCTGAGTCTGTATAAATGTTCACAGACTTTCCTTGGGCATATTCCAGTGCGATTGTGAGTGCCACTACCTCTGCGAGTTGCGCTGATGCTGGCTGTTGAATGATTTCAGCTGCAATGGTTGTGTGCTTCTTTCCTTCTTGTTGTACCACTGAATAGGCAGCAACATTTCCTTCTTCACCTCTGTGGCAGCTTCCATCTGTGAACAGCGTTAGTTCAGGATTGTCCAGAGGTTCTGACTCCAGATCAGCCCTGACTTTGAGATCTGTTCTTGCAATCTCTTCAGTTATGGGGCTCTTGAAGATTCACATGTAATCCATCAGCCATATTGGTGGGCTCATATGAAAACCTGATGTGCGGCTGTTGCAGGACTCTTGAAATCTTATCCTGTCTTGCAGCAGTCATGGTGAATGCACTTGAGGTTAAATAGGCGAGAACACCATGTTCTGTGTTGACCTTGAGCTCATGACACATTACCACATGAGCGGTCTTTTCAATTGCTCTCTTCAGGGCCGCCAAGTGTCTTGTACAACCTGTTTGGCCCTTTTCAATGTGGTCCAGTTTTGAGCTGTAATACATCAGTGGTCTCCTTCCTCCCTCCTTTTTCTGAAACAATACTGCGGATATCATCCCATTTGATTCAGAAACATCCAGGTGGAAGGGTTTGGAATAATCAGGTGCAGAGAGCTTGGATGCTTGACCAAGTTCTTGTTTTGTTCTTATGAAAGCTTCTTCCGCATCAGGGGTCCATGTGAGCATGGCTCTCATGTTTCTGTTCCCTGCTTCAGTCAACATGTCTCTGAGTGGTTGTGTGAGAGACGTGTAGTCAGGAATGTAATGTCGGCTGTAGCCAGTCAGGCCAAGTAATGACAACAAGTCTTGTACTGATTTTGGTTTTGCAGCACTCAGGATAGCAGATCTCTGTCCTGCAGACAGAGAGCAGGAATCTCCTGAAATTAGCCTTCCCAGGAAAGGCACTGTTCTTCTTGCCAGTGGTGGTATAATTGTAGGTGCAGTGACATGGATCCTCTGGCATGACATATGGGTGTTGTGTCATAATCCATGATTTCCAATCCATAAACTCTCTGATTAGACCAGGAGCTTCTGGGGTCTCTGGCTGTAGTGCAGACCAGTACACTCTGGTTGAGCTCACTGCATTTGGCGACGTGTCTGGGGCCATGAGCATGATCCTGTGTCCGGCCTGTTGGGGTCCCAACACCAGTCCTCCTGGGGCTGTTAAGTAGAGACCATTTGGTGAACATAGTACAGAGATGCCTAGTTTTCTCAGCAGGTCTCTGCCTGCGAGGTCAATGGGTGAGTTTGGGGCATGAAGGTAGGAATGGTCGAGGATTGTTCTTCCCACTCTGGTCTCCAATGGCTTTGTGAAATATGAAATATTGTCTACATCCAGGACATGGTAAAACCTTACACCCCAACTCGTGCGCGCCACTCTGCTTCTGCCAATCGCCTTGTAGCTCCGTCACTGAGAGCTAAACACTCAACAAAGTCTCGACTGTTCTTTGTCCTGGCTCCTCGATGGTGGAATGAGCTCCCCATTGACATCAGAACAGCAGAAAGTCTCTACATCTTCCGTCGCAAACTAAAAACATATCTTTTCCGACTATACCTTGAATAAAGGATGTAGCACTATAGTAGCACTGAAATGGCTCTTACTGATAGCACTTTGTAGTTGAACCTTTGACGAAATTGTACTTTCTTGATTCTTGTTGTTCTGATTCTTGTTTGTAACCGTAGAATGCACTTATTGTAAGTCGCTTTGGATAAAAGTGTCAGCTAAATGAAATGTAATGTAATGTTTCTGTGGTGTTTCCGAGTACCCTACCACTGATAGTGTTCGAGCGGAGAGTGGTGGTACTGCGTGATGTAACTTGGCAATGCATGACACCGAGGCACCAGTATCCACCATTAAGTCCTTCTTCTCTCCGTCTATGACACAGGCAATAATAGGTTCTTCTCCAACTGGAACCATTATTCCCTGTGCCGGGTCCTCTGGGCCTCGTCAATCTTCACTCTCCTCTTCATCCTGCGCTCTTGCAGGCATTTGGGCACGATTGGGGATGTCCTGTCTTGTTCCTCCTTTTTTATTTGAGCCTCCTCTATTTTTTCTAACGGGCTTGACGCAATCTTTAGCCCAATGTCCAATTTTTCCACAGTTATAACAGCTGGCATCGTACTTTCTGTTCACTTGTCTCTCTCTCTGCCAATGAGGTCGATCTTCTTCTTGTTCTCTCTCTTTATCCTCCTTGACCTTTAGAGCTCTGGCCACTGCTTCTTATATCTGGATGGCTAGGTCACTCATAGCAGCCATCTGTTTTTGCACTTTCAGCCCATTTTTCACAGCTTCAGTGTATTTTTCTGCTAATTTTATCTTCAGCAGTCTCATTGACATCTTTTCTTTGCCATCTCTCTCTTCCTTTTCATCCTCGTTGTACTGATTTATGTGATGGGTGATATGTTCTTCCCACACCTCAATTGTGGCATTCTTAATGCCCACTGTTCTTCTCATCTTCTCTTTCAATGGAGGTGGGAGACCCAACACCACAGCATTCATCCACAGAGACAGGGAAGTCTTGTCCTTGTCATGTCTTGTGCCTGTGGATAATTCCCAGGAGTCAGCAGCTCTTCTCAGATACTCCATTGCTTCCTCGTTGGGCTTGAGCTTGATGCTGTCCAAATTGGCCAGGTTGGGGGTATAGGGCCACTGTAGTCTGATTTGTTCGAACAGAGTGGTACCAATTGTGTCCAATTCTTGGCTATCCGCAAAGGATCGGCAGCCAGCCTTCCCCTCCAGCTCCTGCAGTTCACTCAGGCTGGAGCATTGTACCAGGATAGCTCTCAGATCTCCCACTGCTAAGGGGGTTCCAATGGTAGCAGTGTTCAATGCCTTTATCCATGGAGATCCTCCTCTTGTCAGGGGAGGCAGCTTGTCAACAATGTACTGCACATCTCTGGGATTATAGGGTTTATATTGTTTTGTTCCATCACTGAGGGTCAGGATTGGTGCCATCATTTTAAGATGCCGATATTCCTCCCTCTCATCGGCCCATTCTTGGTCACTAGTTGTTGGTGACTGCAGGTCATGGTATGCCTTTCTTCTCTGTGGTCTCAGGAACTTGTCTTTGGATGTTGGTTCTGGGACGTCAGCATCACTTTGCCTGCACCAACCTAGTTCTGCTGGCACAAATAGTCTGCCAGTGAAATCAAGGCTTATGGGCTGTGGAGGCGAAGTGAAGTTCTCAGGTGGAGACTGAGTTGAGGAACCACCACATCTTTCATCCTGCCTTATGTCTGTCTTCTCTCTGGATGGTGTTGGTAAGTGGGGACGAGACGCTTGGGGGTTCTGTTGCTGTTGGACTTTCTGTATCGGTGACAATTCTTCCCAATCTTGTCTGTGTGGTCGATCTGGGCCGTGGAGCCCAAGATGCGATGAATCCACCTCCATCCATCCATCCATTTTCCACCGCTTATCCGGGGTCGGGTCGCGGAGGCAGCAGGTCAAGCAGGCTGACCCAGACTTCTCTCTCACCCGCAACATCTACCAGCTCATTCTGGGGGATCCCGAGGCGTTCCCAGGCCAGCTGGGAGATATAATCCCTCCAGCGTGTCCTGGGTCTTCCCCGGGGCCTCCTACCAGATGGACGTGCCTGGAAAACCTCTAAAGGGAGGCGTCCTGGAGGCATCCTAATTAGATGCCCGAACCACCTCAGCTGACTCCTTTCGACACGAAGGAGTAGCGGCTCAACTTCAAGCTCCCTCCTGATGTCCGAGCTCCTCACCCTATCTCTAAGGCTGAGCCCGGCCACTCTACGGAGGAAACTCATTTCGGCCGCTTGTATCCGCGACCTCGTTCTTTCGGACACGATCCAAAGCTCGTGACCATAGGTGAGGGTTGGGACATAGACCGACCAGTAAATTGAGAGCTTCGCCTTCCGGCTCAGCTCCTTCTTCACCAAGAAGGCCCGGTGCAACGCCTGTTTTACTGCTGCAGCCGCACCGATACGCCTGTCGATCTCCCGCTCCATTTTACCCTCACTCGTGAACAAGACCCCGAGATACTTGAACTCCTTCGCTTGTGGTAGGCACTCTGTCCCCACCCGGAGGGAGCAATCCACCGGTTTCCGGCAGAGCACCATGGCCTCAGATTTCGTGGTGCTGACTCTCATCCCCGCCGCTTCACACTCGGCTGCAAAACGCCCCAGTGAATGCTGGAGGTCATGGTCCGAGGAGGCAAACAGGACCACATCATCTGCAAACAGCAGAGAGGCTATCCTGAGATCCCCGAACCTGACATTCTCCGCCCCACGGCTGCGCCTAGATATCCTGTCCATGAAAGTCACGAACAGGACCGGTGATAAAGGGCAGCCCTGGCGGAGGCCAACACCCACCGGGAACGTATCTGACTTACTGCCGAGGATACGAACACAGCTCCTACTGCAGGCGTACAGAGACCGGATGGCCCGTTGCAACGGGTCCGGCACACCATACTCCCGCAGCACCCCCCACAAAAAGCCCCGAGGGACCCGGTCGAAAGCCTTCTCCAAGTCCACAAAGCACATGTAGACTGGTTGGGCAAACTCCCAGGACCCCTCCAGTATCCTTGCAAGGGTAAAGAGCTGGTCCACTGTTCCACGACCAGGACGAAACCCGCACTGTTCTTCTTGAATCCGAGGTTCGACAAACGGTCGGAGCCTCCGTTCCAGCACCCTGGCATAAGCTTTTCCCGGGAGGCTGAGTAGTGTGATACCCCGATAATTCGAGCACACTCTCCGGTCCCCCTTCTTGAAGATGGGAACCACCACCCCGGTCTGCCAGTCCATGGGCACTGTGCCCGACCCCAATGCGACATTGAAGAGGCGTGTCAGCCAAGACAGCCCAACAAAGTCCAGCGCCTTCAGCATCTCAGGGCGGATTTCATCCACCCCCGGCGCCTTGCCACCAAGGAGCTTTTTGACTACCTTAGTGGCCTCTGCCAGGGATATGGGTTCATCCAACCCCAAGTCTTCAGGCGCTGCCCCCTGTTCAGGGGACATGTTGACCGGGTTTAGGAGTTCCTCAAAGTGCTCCTTCCACCACCCGACGATATCCTCTGTCTGGGTCAGCAGCAACCCTCCCCCGCTGATAACAGCCTGGGGAAGGCCCTGCTTTCCCTTCCTGAGTCGTCGGATGGTTTGCCAGAACCTCCTTGAGGCCAACCGAAAGTCCTTCTCCATGGCCTCCCCGAACTCCTCCCATGCCCGAGTTTTAGCATCCGTGACCACCGCAGCTGCAGTCCTTCTGGCCTGTCTGTACCTGTCAGCTGCTTCAGGAGACCCCTGGGCCAACCAAGCCCGAAAGGCCTCCTTCTTCAGCTTGACGGCTTCCCTCACCCCCGGTGTCCACCACCGGGTTCTCGGGTTGCCGCCACGACAGGCACCGATGACCTTCCGACCACAGCTCCTAGCGGCCGCGTCCACAATAGAGGCTTTGAACATGATCCACTCGGATTCCATGTCCCCAACCTCCCTCGGGATGTGTGAGAAGTCCTTCCGGAGGTGGGAGTTGAAGACCTCCCGGACAGGATCCTCCGCCAGACGTTCCCAGTTCACCCTCACTACATGTTTGGGCTTGCCAGGTCTTTCTGGCCGACTCCCCCGCCATCTGATCCAACTCACCACCAGGTGGTGATCAGTTGACAGCTCTGCTCCTCTCTTCACCCGAGTGTCCAAAACATACGGCCGCAGATCAGATGATACGATTACGAAGTCGATCATTGATCTCCGGCCTAAGGTGCTCTGGTACCAGGTACACTTATGAGCCACCTTATGTTCAAACATGGTGTTTGTTATGGACAAACTGTGGCTAGCACAGAAGTCCAACAACGAAACACCACTCGGGTTCAGATCAGGCAAGCCGTTCCTCCCAATCACTCCCCGCCAGGTTTCTCTGTCGTCGCCCACGTGAGCGTTGAAGTCTCCCAGGAGAACTATGGAGTCGGCAGGCAGCGCCCTTTCCAGGACCCCTCCCACCAACTCCAAGAAGGCCGGATACTCCGAAATGCTGTTTGGTGCATAAGCACAAACAACAGTCAGAGCCTTACTCCCCGCAACCCGTAGGCGCAGGGAGGCGACCCTCTCGTTCTCCGGGGAAAACTCCAACACGGCGGCGCTCAGCCGGGGACTCGTGAGTATCCCCACTCCCGCCCGGCGCCTCACACCCTGGGCGACTCCAGAAAAGAACAAAGTCCAACCCTTCTCCAGGAGTTTGGTTCCAGAGCCAGCGCCGTGCGTGGAGGTGAGCCCAACTATATCTAGCTGGTACCGCTCCACCTCCCTCACCAGCTCCGGCTCCTTCCCCGCTAGCGAGGTGACGTTCCTTGTCCCTAGAGCTAGTCTATGTCGCCGGCGATCGGCTCGCCCAGGCCCCCTGCCCGGCCCGCCGCCCGGTCTACATAGCACCCGACCCCGATGTCTGTCCCTGCGGGTGGTGGGTCCACAGGGTGGCTGCACCATGATGTTTCTTCGGGCTGAGCCCGACCGGGCCCCATGGGCGAAAGCCCGGCCACCAGACGCTCGCCGACGAGCTCGCCTCCCGGGTCTGGCTCGGGAGGGTGCCCCGGTTTCCCTGGTCCGGGCGAGGTAGCTACAGTCTTTGGGCTGCTTATCATCGAGGTTTTTTGAACCGCTCTTAGTCTGGGCTCTCCCCCGACAGGTGAGACATGTGATGAATCCACCTGTCTCTGTAATTGGTGCCCACAATCTTGAGCTTGATCTCGGGGGCTTGTCGGGTGGGGGCTGTCTGCACACAGTCTTCCTATCTCTGCTTGAACTATTTCATATCTTTCTTTTTCAATTTTTCTCAAAATGTCTTCTTCCAATCTGGACTGCTCTCTGCTCAGCTCTCCAATTCCAAGAAGGGCCCTCTCAAGGCGTGCCACCTTGTTCAGCAGGACTGGAACTGCACGGCTTTCCAGGGAGCTGAAATCACTTTCGACTTCCACAGTGCCTCCCTTTATTTCCACTATTGGCGCCATGGTATGTGGGGCGCCTCCTGAACTATACGGTGGAGGGTAACTTGTTAAGGTGGGGTAGATGAGCTTGTTGGGAACTGAGAACGTCATCAAGGATGCATTGGCTGCTTCTGCTCCTCCTCATTCGGGGATACTTCCACCAGCAGGGACTTCACTGGACTTTTCCTGGCGTCGCTTGCTTCCACTTGCGCCAGACCATGGAGCAGTAGTCTTGCCTCCACTATGGCAATACTGGTTTTATTTACAGCCTTTGAGGGGAGCTTGAACCATCCCACCTTGTTCTGCACTTTCTTTGCAGCGCTGCTTCTCAGCTTGAGCACTTTCATCAGTGCTATTCTTTGTTCCTTGGTGGGCCCCTCCTGGGTTGTTACATCTAGTAAACCCTCAGCATACCACTCCTGGATGTGCTTCCTCAGTTTCCTATCGGCTCTTCGTTGTTCTCCTGGGATTGTCATGTTCAGGGCGGCATCACAGGCTGCATCAGCCCATGACAGTGGGGTCTTCGTTTGATTTGGCTCTGACATCCTGAGAGAATCAGGTACTGACTTTGGCTTATATAAGGAATGTGAATGTAGAAATTAAAATAATAAACAATATGTGTCTAACGTGCAAATGGGAAAAAATACAGTTGGTTAGGTTTTGGGGGGAAGTTTCACTGTTATTGAGCTGGTCAAGAAAAACCCACACTGCAATTGAAGAAACAATTTAAAACTCAAACACTGTAATTGAATACACAATCCGAAATCAACCACACTGCAATTGCATACAACCACACAAAAGATAATCACACTGCAATTGAACAACAACCACACAGCAATTGGATCACAATCTAAAAACAATCTCACACTGGAATCGAATAGTTATTGGATAGGTACAATGTAAAAATAAAAATTATTAATTGCCAAAATGTTATTAATATAACTATCAATGTGCAAAATGTTTTATCAATCCCTCTTATCTCCTCTATCTCTGCTGTGTCAATGATGTCATGTGAGACAAAGTGTGTGCAACTGTGTGAAACTAATTAACTGTCAGTTCTATTATTGTAGTACCCTATCTAACCTCAGTGGGTTTATCTGCTGTAGTACCCTAACTTTACCACACGATGGTGCTAATTTATTAAACCATGTAGTACTCTACCTGCCTGCTGGGGTATTAGTCCTCCAACCACCAGAGGCGCTATATCCTATCTTTGGATGTCTGCTGAACATCCACACTTCTACTTCCTGTCTGCCTCACGTGCCTTATCTTATCTATCTTTTATGACCCTTTGTTCAAACTTTCCCTTGAGGCCTACGTGTCTTACTTTACAGTTTAAACTATAAAATGGCAGTTTTCAGTATCTTTAACACTTAAAACATACAACAGGTAATCACCCTGTACAACAGATACAACACTTTCTTCTTCCTTTTCTTATTTTTTTACAACAAATACACTTATCAACTATGTTTATATATTAATGATTTTTTCAATTCGTTATTTTTGGTTATCTATCCTTCTCGCCTTGGCCGTAGCTCATGCGTCGTCTTATACAAATTCTAATTTCGTTATCTTTACTGTGAATCTCTTGAAGGCTTACACTTCTTGCCCTCTGATGCGAACACAGTCTATGTACTTTGCACCAAAAAGCTCTGTGATCCTTGCAACATTAATGGCACAAAGGGCAGCAAACGAAACTTTACTAACACTGTTTGCACCAAAAACGCTGGAAAGTTTGAATAGCAGTTCTTCGTGAGATCTCTATTCACGCCACACCAATGGTATGATGCGAATACTCGGCCTCAGTAGTCCCAACCACTCTCTTCAATTTTTATGAGAAACACACTTCGTCTTTTTCCAGACTAATTAGGGTCCGAGTGACTGTCGAAGACAGTCCAGCAAGGACCCTATTGCGTTCTTTAGGGGTATTATGTTTCCGTCTTATTTTTCCTCTTTGGCCGCATATTTGGGACACTTCACATATTCTAATCCGCACCAAACAGCCACAGTAATTCCGCCAATATGGCGATTTCTGACGATTTTCGCTGTTTTTTGACGAAATTTGCATTCGTACTTTAACGAACTCGTCCTAGAGTACTTATCCGATCGACTGAAACTCGGTGCCGTAGTGATCCCAAGACCCTCGAGACCTTAAGTTGTGCTATTTAGCCAAATCGCCCCATAAACCACGACGTTATGTGCATCCAAAGACGTACCCGTTTTTTGCTCTTCTCTGTGTCATCCTATGCTGTTGTAGCTGCAATTAACTGCATACTATGCTGTGTGGTAAATCCTAGGTACTACATGCTAACTTCCCACAACTTCTCATGCATGATGCTGGACATGGTCTGAGCACAGTACATGCAGACATGTTTGGTTTGTGATAGCGCCCCCTACTGGCAAAAAAGGAAATCTGCCAAACAGCATTGAATTGGCATGCAATTCGCGTGACATGCTCTTTGCTTGCTTGTCTGTATCTCTCTCTGTCTCTGTGTGTATGTGTTTGTGTGCCAGTGTATCTCTCTGTCTCTCTGTGTCAAGTCCATCCATGGCGACTGTGGCTCAGTGGTTAGCACATCTGTCTTTCAACCAGAGGATCCGTGGTTCAATCCTTGGATCAGCTACTACATGTCCATCTGACCTTGAGCCACTTGACCCTAATTGCTTTGGATAAAAGCTACAGCTGCATGTTATTTAATCCAACTCATAGCTTCACCTCATTAGTCAAATGTCATTGGATTCACATACAACTTCCAGAAGAAATGTTTGGTTTGTGTGTGCGTATATATATATATATATATATATATATATATATATATTCATGTGTGTGTATATATATATATGTGTGTATATATATATATATATATATATATATATAAATATGTATATATGAATATATATGTGTGTATATATATTTGTATATATTTATATATATATATATATACACATATATATTTATATATAATCAAAAAGCGCAGGTCTGTTATGAACAAAACCAAACATTTATAACATTCTTAACATTTATAAACAAAACAATCACACTAATAAAACATAACAAACAATCATTCTCCTACAATCGCTCCTCCATCATTCCCATCTCCTCCTCCTCTCCCGCCACCTCCTCCATGCCTGTCTGGACTGCTGCGTCCTTCAGGTCTGTAAAAATCAATAGAAACATATTTCATTATTAATTAATATTTAATTTTCATGTTCCTTGTTTCATAAAGCAAACAAACCATCCATCTTAGCCTCCCAATTCACACATCCAATGTGCAAAGAATTTTTATATCATTGTTAGATAGTCACTTAGCAGAACACTCACACTTACCATCGGCTTTTAGAGCGGCCAATATCTCATTGTTCTCCTGCTGCTGGAGAGAGCTGGCCAGCTTTGCAGATTTTTCTGCCAGCTCCCTCCGGAGCAGGAGAACTGTCTGCTCCAGCCCCCGCTCTATCCTGATGTGTCGCACCAGGACGTCCAAAGTTTGCCTGCTTACACTAAGCAGGCGGGTGGACACGTCCTGGTGCAACACATTTGGGTCCATAGCTGTGTACTGCAATTACAAAAATACAAAAATACATATCAATCATAGAACATGAATGAGGACTTTAGGGCTGCAACAACTAATCGATAAAATTCGATTATTACATTCATTGGCAACACATTTCAATATCGATTCGTTGTGTCGCGTGATTATTACGCCACTAAATAACTCGCGGAGATGTTTGAGTATGAAAAAAAAATTAGTTGAGCACGGAGCAGAGCGGAGGTAGAGGAGAGACCATCTGAGAGACCATAACGTTGTTCTGAAACACATAGCGGAGGTAAGGCCATTCAACAGCACAGTAGGAGCTCAAAACGTGGCAGCGGCAGCTAGTAGAGGCACTTCCGGATGAGGCTCGTCGGCAGGTTTTGTTCCGTTTTGAAGTGAAGACGTAACGTCCCTCCAGCAGCTCTTCTGCTGTTTACTCGTTATTAGCTTGACAAGTTAGCGTTAGCTCTTAAGAACAATGTGTCTGAGCAAAGGAGTGAGAGAGAGAGAGAGAGTGTGTGCGTGCAAGTGTTTGTGTGTGTGTGTGTGTGTGTTTGTATGTGTGTGCGTCTGTGAGTGTGTGTGTCTGTGAGAGTTTGGATCCACGCTTTTACTTATTATGTTTCTATTAATAGCTCCGCGAAAAAACAGCACAGAAATATGAATCAGATGTTTCCTGGTGTGCCAGACTCTTCAGTTTTTAAAAGTTTAAAAAATAAAAAACTGTTGTAATGTTCATATTTCATTTGCACACACTCTATGAAGCTTAAACTGTAGTATTAAGTCATTCCTCAGTCCCATTTTATCTCAGTCCCTCTCTCATTTTGGTATAAGTAGTTGCACACAACACTTCTACTCAAAGCATATTTGGTATTAAACATTTATTTACATCTTTCTGCCATTTTATTCATATATTCTACTGCTTTTGTGAACCTAAGACCTTAGGTAAACCGATTTTAAGCACAAAAACCGTTCAAACACCTGAGTAAAGTTATGCTTTTGTTGTACGTAAACCAGGAAAACGTAGCGACGGATGAGAGGCCTCAGTCGATCGGGTTTTGGTTCACACAAAGTGTTTATTTAAGCCTCAGCAGAGCATTGTATTCCGAACAACTTTACGTGCACGGTCCCAATTTACGTGCACGGTCCCAACAGAACAACCAACAGAGTTGGGAGTCCGGTTAAAGGCGCTTAAACGGAGTGCGCAACGTGGATTTATAGGGTTCTCCTTATGGAGCCCATTGGTCAAATTCATAGTTGCAGGCGGAGCTTATTTTAGCTAGTAGCGGCCTGGTTGGAGCACTGGATATCTCCACCCACACTGGCTCACGTCCCACTGGTTGCTCCCATCTATCAGCGTGTGTGTATGTTGTCTTAAATAGGGAGCTCAGGGAGGCTGAGCGTCACACTCTCAGTAAGGGCGAGCTCCCTCTTGTGGCACTGGCACCTAGTGGCAGTAGTCAGCAGTAGTCAGCGGGCCAGGCGCGTCTGCGGCGTGTCTGCGCCTGCGACGGGTCAGTGGGTGGAGCCACATTTCCAGTGGGTGGAGCCACATTTCCTGGTAACACCCATTGTTGTTGCAACAGGTCAGCTGCCGTAAATCAGTTTTATGATCATAGAATGGAGGAGCTGCGGGTTTTGCTTGTGTCATTGCGTACAGATAGATAGATAGTATGTGTCTTTTTGTAGACTTACTCACAATATGCAATAAGATATTGCTGTATAATAACTGCTGTACTATATTGAATATTGTTTTGCTACTACTACATTTCACTTCATAATATATTACATTTATATACCATAATATGTATTATCTTATGTAGCCGTCTTGGTGAAGAAGGAGCTGAGCCGAAAGGCAAAGCTCTAAATTTACTGGTCTGTCTACGTTCCAACCCTCACCTATGGTCACAAGCTTTGGATCGTGTCCGAAAGAACGAGGTCGCGGATACAAGCGGCCGAAATGAGTTTCCTCCGTAGAGTGGCCGGGCTCAGCCTTAGAGATAGGGTAAGGAGCTCGGACATCAGGAGGGAGCTTGAAGTCGAGCCGCTACTCCTTCGTGTCGAAAGGAGTCAGCTGAGGTGGTTCGGGCATCTAATTAGGATGCCTCCAGGACGCCTCCCTTTAGAGGTTTTCCAGGCACGTCCAACTGGTAGGAGGCCCCGGGGAAGACCCAGGACACGCTGGAGGGATTATATCTCCCAGCTGGCCTGGGAACGCCTCGGGATCCCCCAGAATGTCCACCAGCTAAGTAGGGGGTAAAATGTTCCTAGTGTTCTTATATTAAAGGAGGGAGACTTTATCCTCAACACTTTTGTTTAACTGTGTAATTATTTGTTTAGACATTGTTGTGCGGAAAAACAACAATTCAGGGGGCGACGGTGCAATAAAACACTCGAAAGAATTTAAGTTGGACCACACTGTATTTACTCAATTTAAGGCAGAAACATCACATTCCGGGCAGTAATACGTGCACGGACCTGATGGCAGCTCAGTGGTTAGTGGGTCGGTCTTTCAATCAGAAGGTCGGTGGTTCGATCCCCGGCTCCGGCAGTCTGCGTCGTTGTGTCCTTGAGCAAGACACTTAACCCTTAGTTGCTCCCCGGGCGCTCCACGAAAGCTGCCCACTGCTCCTTAATACTAAGGATGGGTTAAATGCAGAGAATAAATTCCATGTGATTGTGTAAAAACACACATGGCCAATAAAGTTGATTCTTCTTCTTCTAGTTCGCTTCTCACACAAAAGGCCCCTCAACACTGTGTGCGGCTGTTTATATGGTTAGGCTTTACGAGCCCCCATTGGTTAAAATCAAAGATGCAGGCGGGTCAACCTTTACTAGTCGCGGCCTGGTTGGAGCTCGGGATATGTCCTGGCTCACGATCGATTGGTTCTGCAGTTCATCAGTGTGTGTGTATGTGGTGTCTCCCTTCCCGCCAATTTCCCTGTGCTATTGTCTCCCTTATATGGTGCTGGTCAAGTATGTGTGACCCGCAGTCCCTCATGGCTTCCCCTCCAGTATTTTCCACTTCATCACGTGACTGGGGTGTACATGTTGATGTGTGACAAGTGACAAGTGACTGCATATAACAACAAGCTTATACATATATATTCTGCATAAGCCTTGAGGTGCGCTTAATCTACCACGTGACTAATATTGTGTGACATGTAGCATTTATTTTCTCTACAAATCCCCCTTTTCACACCTGCTAGGTGTGATAATAATTTAAGGCGTAATGCAGTACAACAGGCAAGAAACAAAAACAAAGAATAAAAATTGATCTCCCCCTTTTCACACCTGCAAGGTGTGACCAATACTAACGTGAACTGTCTATTTTCGATGACTCCTCTTCCAAGTCCACTGCGAGCAGAGGATAAGCCGCTGCTGTATGGAGAGGGGGTGATTTTTCCCTGGACAATGCGGTGATGATGAGTCCACTCATGAGGGTACAGAGGCAAAGCATGCAACAGCCACAAGTCATTCACTTACAGACTTAATCATGTCCCCCCTTGATAAACAGATACATCAATCAGCCTATTTTTTCAACTCTTAATTGATGCCCTTGAATGTTTTTTAATGCAGCTTCAATCCATTTCTGCAGAAGTCCATGGATGCAGCAGCATCCTCAGGGGCTCATGACTGTAGTGGCAAGACAAAGTATGATTATTATGGACAGAAATGCATTTTCCTTTTCCAAACATACTGTCCAACCAGCATGTGATGGGATCATCAATCCCAGCATTCTCTGCAAGGTGGTGACTCAATGCCGTAAGTCCAGTCTGCGCTTTGGTCACTGATCCATCAGGAGCTGTGTTACTTAGGATGAAAATTAAAACAGGCAAATCCAAACATTTTACAGACTCTGCCTTTCTCAGCATCACAGTAAAATTAACAATTCCTTTTGCTCATTGTTCATAATTGTAGTTGTTTACCAGTTTCTCCTTCTAAACTCAACACTGAGCTCCCCTTGATAAACAGACACTCCCTAAGCCTCTGGGTGTTTGATGTTTTCTTCACTGGGTTGAGACAAGTGCCCCTATTGGTTTCACCTCCCTTTGTAACCAGTCTTCACCACAGAGGAGATGGGTGTCCGCTTAGGGGTCCTCAATAATGCAGTTTTCTGCAGACAACTGGTGCACATCCTTGTGGTATTCTTCAGCATCCTGCTATCAACACAAGTATGCATTATTTACAGCTTTTAACTTCCCTGAGATTATTTCCACTCTTACGTGTTCACTAAGCCTATATGTCAGCGACTAAACAAAATAATGAAATACATGATCACCAAACCTAAGTGTGTGTTAGTAACTTAAATAAAATAATAAAAACATGAAAATCGATCTCCCCCTTCTCACACCTTCTTGGTGTGATAATCTATGGTGACATATCTACCTCAGGTGGTCCTTCTCCATCAGAGAGCGGAGCGTCATCTGTGGCCCCCAGTGAAAGCAATGGATAAGCTGCTGAGTACGGAGGGGGAGGAGGTTCTTTTGAAAGAGCCGTAGTGATGAGCCTGTTCATGAGAGTGCGAAGACAAGGTATGCAACAACATCCACAGGTGACCAATATTGCGACAAACACAGCAAATGACACCATGATGGACATAACCAGGGCTTTCCATTTACCAAACATATTTGTCATCCAATTAGAGAAAGGGTTATCAATGCCTGAGGCTTCATGCATTTCTTTTGACAATGATCTCAGACTTGCCAGTGCCTTGGTTACGGACCCATCCGGTGCTGTATTGTTGGGAATGATGGTGCAACACATGTCCCCGAACATAGCACAAACACCCCCTTTTTCTGCTAACAACATATCTAGGGCCATTCTATTCTGGACCACCATGAGAGAAGTAGGGGCGAGTTGTTCAGCTAAACCCGTAATAGCATCACGTGTGGCATTGGTGAGGCGAAGCACATTGTAATGCACAAAATTAATTCGGTCTACGTTTTTGCTAGGTGTGATTGGAAACAAAACGCCAATGATAGGCAGGTTTTCGAATCCTGCAGCAACTTGATCAGCCAATTTAAATTCATCGGGAACGCCCCTGGGGATACCTATTGCATCAATATAAGTGGGTGAATTATAAGACAGGTCAAATTGCTTGCTTACATCTTTTTTCTGCCCAATATGGCGGCGGCGGCGTTGTGTCAGAGACTGTACCAGTGTGGGACGTTTGGTGGCTCTGAGCCCAACCATAGTGATTGGCATGGCCAGTCTGACCATAGCACAGAGTCCTGTAGAAATATTGGGGCGTATTTGGGAGAATAGTTTTAAGTTTCCACAATAATAAAATAGTCCTCTCCTAGCAACGGGACCCAACTCAGTGCCAGGGCGGGTTCTGTTGCACCAGGCTATTGGTATTTGTCCTAAATTGTGCGTGGGATTAGTAGCAGTGAAATTGAAACATGTATAAACATCACCTGTATTCTTCTGAGCCGTAAAATAGCCTGGTTTTTCTAGGCCAGGGGGAAACACTGCGGCCAGAGTGGCGCACCCTCGTGGAGTCGCTGTTTTGGTGAGATTAATCATACAGCCATAACCTTGGGGATCAGAATGTGGATAAAGTGTGGCAGGTTCGGTGAACATTGTTGGACGGGCGGAAGCACAGGCTATACAACCGGACATATTTTGTTGTCGGGCATTATCGGCTAACCACTGCACCCACATATTCCCATACCCGGCTCCTGTAGCTAAATCTAATATGTCGAGTGGGGACATTTCCGTGTAATCACGAGCCATTACTTTGGGGCCATTATTTGCCGTAGGGAATAGTGAACTATTGTCGACACTTGCGGTATTAGGTGAGTTGGTCGGGCTAAGCTGAGGAGTGGGATATATGTTGACTTGAATCCCACCCACAGGGTCAGTACCGGTTATTTCTACTCCCAATGGTAGCCATATTACCTTTCGACCCATTAAGCCCTCGGTCAAACCGCTTAGCGAGAGTGAAACTGATATCCCATCTTTGTCAAAATTACGCTGGAATGAAATTTTCCTCCAAAATTCTTTTTCCTCTTCTGGAAAGCTCCACGGATCCCAGTCCCCTGGAAACTGAGTGTACTTGACGACGCTATACCTGGTATAACACCATCCCCCCCACTTGGTTGAGGTACGGCCGCTACACGGTGGTATCCCTGTCTTGGATTTGACGATAATCGGCCAGGGGTCACACAGATACAAATCGGACCCTCTGTACTGTCCTCTGTTGTCATCATGAGGGGATGTCGTCCAGATGGCTGGATTTATGGAGCCCAATGAGGCGGAGGCAGCTGGGTGATCAGTGCAAGGCAGGCCATGGTGTCTGGGCAACAGCAATCTTTCAGGGAGGGTGACTTCGGTCGTGCATGGTGCGGTAAACCACCACAAGTTCTCAGTTTCAGCCTTCATCAATCCTGGCTCGGAGGTCGACACCCATTTTGATGACAGTGCTCTTTTGACCATTGGACCCAAACTACGAGCTTCCTGACCTTGTCCTACTGCCAGCGTCACGTGAGGAACAGTGGAGTCTTTCATTTGGAACCAATCCTTCAACCAGGGTTCAAGTTCGACAGAGGCCGCCACACCTTCTTGTCCGCAATAGATGCCTTTGCATTTCAGGGAGGGCCTCAAGTGAGCCATGTTTTGGTCCCAATCTTCTGTGTAGGGGTCATCAGGATCAGACGTGACATTAATGGTGCAGTGAACGTGGTCCAATGGCATCTTGTAGGGATGGAGCTGAAAGATACGTGCTTTGAGGAGAAAAAAGGCAAATTGGATGGACGGCGTCCGCGGCCCATCCTGAATCAACCTCAGCCAATACACTTCTTCATCTGTTGACGGGGGTGCAGGTTCTGGGGCGGGGCGGAGTGAGAGCAGCCGCACAGGATCTTGTGGTGTGGATTTGGGCGGACCAGAAGAAACATGCACACCATTATTGTTCATCCATAGGCAGAGTCCTATTTTACACATCAAATCACGACCAAACAGATTTACAGGACATTGTTCATAGAGCAAAAATGAATGCATCATGGTGGTTCCGTCATAGGTGACTGGGAGTGGCACCGAAAAGTTCTGATGGGCTGTCCCCCTACTCCAACCACCGCTTGGGATTCGCCCGAGGATTGCTGAGGGGTGTTTAAGCAAGAGTACGTAGCTCCTGAGTCAGCCAACATGAGATGGTCGACACCATTTACAGTCAACTGGAGCAACGGCTCAGAAAGGGCGGGGAAATGTACAGGGGAATGCGGTGGGGAGGCGCGTCATTGTTGGTGTTGGTTGTTCGCATTGTCATACCATTGCTGATATGCCTGAGTCACTGGATGCTCTGGCCACTGTGACTGTGGAGGTGCTGGTCCAGTGGGTCCCATGGGGGCTTGGTATTGATACTGCTGCTGCCTGGGAGGCTCCAGGCAGTCTCGGGCAAAGTGTCCAGGTTTTCCACAGTTGTAGCAGTAATAGGAAGGTCCTCCAGGTCCCCTTCCTTGGCCTCCATTTCCTCCTCCACCTCGCAGTCCACCTCGCCCTCTTGGTTTCCATGGTCTCTGCTGAGGCCAATTGCTCTGCTGCTTGGTGGGTGGGTACTGTAGGGCCACATATAGTTGCTGAGTTAGCGCTGCTAGCAGGTCGTGGGTTGGAATAGTAGCAGGCAAAACCGGCATTGCGTTGGCCAGTGGAGGTGCCACAGGATCAGGTGGGATGGGTGTTGCGGGCAGAGCTTTAGCTGGAGTCTTGTCCTCTTTCTTTTCTTTAGCTGCTAGATCTGCCAGCTGTTTCCGCAACAGTTTTGCTTTTAGATTCTTCAGCTCCGTATCTTGTATGCTCGAGCTAGTCTGATGCTTATTGTGATGGTGACGCAACTGAGCAGCCCATTGTTCTTCGGTCATGGCGTTCAGTCCCACTATGTTGGCGCAGGCCGTCTGGACCGATTCTGGGAGACCGCGGAGAAGAGCTGATCTCCACATGGTGATGGAGGCTCTAGACGAGTCATGTGGTTCGCGGTGTGCCTTTCGCCACATCTTTTTTGAGCGTGCCACGAAGGCATCAAAGCTTTCTTTATCTTCACACTTGAGGGAGTCTATCTGTCCGACATCCGCTGTAGTGGGATATTTTTTATGCAGGAAGTTCCACATTGCGGCGGCAAAAGTGGAAAATGGCTGGGTATCGGGGGTTCCGATCAGAGTGAGAGCGATCAACATATCTCTGGTTTCCTCATATCCCATCATGCGAGATAGCACCGCCCTGATGTCGCCTAAGCACATTTCTTGGCCTTGGGTGTTTGCCATAAATTCCATCTTGAAGTCTTCCGCCCCTGAGTGTAGTGCAGGAAGTTTGGCACATAGTGACTCGAGGTCCCCAAAAGTCCACGGGGCGTATGCTACGACCCCACTGACTCCTGGTATGGGACGCAGGGGGTAGGAGGAGGCAGCATCCTCGCGCCTCTTCTGCAGTCTGGCTGAGCGTCGTGGTGGTGGTGGGTTATTTGAAACCACGCCGTCAAGTGTGCCCGCAATGGAAAATGTCCCTCTTCCCAACTGCTGGCGGTCGGCCATTGACCCCTCTTCACTCTCTGATTCTTCAGTGTCCCCTGTTTCATCCTCTACATATTGTTCTGCCAGGTTCAAAGCGGATGACAGCAGTGTTTGAACTTCATCTTCCATCTCTTTAACTTTTCCGTTTTCCAGTGAACCCAGTGATGGTGCATGATGGGTTGGCGGCGGTGGTGGAGGCTGTAGAGGCCATGGGTGTCCCTGTTGTTGCATCCCAGATGGGGCAGCGGTTACCAGGAAATGCTGCGGATCCAGTGTTCCGGCTGGGGGTTTGGAAGGATTGGCTATTGGTTTTGGTTTCTGCTCATGCTGCATCTTTTGTAGTCTGCGTTCCAATTCTGTGATGCGTGCGGAGTTTGCATCAATTCCATCTACCATGACTTCCTGTGCTCCTCCATCATTAACATCCAACATCACCTTTTTTACTGTGGCTTCCATGAGTGGAGCCTGTATAACAGGAGGGGGGGCGAATGGGTTAATGCTGGTCACATATGGCGGGGGTGGGGCTGTGGGAGGCTGCTGAAGTGTCGGGTACAGGGAGGCTGTCTTCTCGGGGAGGGGCTGGGCCTCTGGTGTCAGTTCCTCCTCCTTGCCCTGCCCCTGTCTGTCTCTCCACATCTTAGCCACTATGGTGTTTGCGACCGTGGTTTCCACATCCTGTCTTGCTCTGGCAGCTTTCAGTGGTTTCGCAGTGAATCGGCCCCTCCTTTCTTTCTCTTCCTCCTGCTCATTTTTCACAGCGCGGCAGTGTCTTTCTCTGCAATCAGCCAAAATGTTGTCCAACTCAAGTTTGGACGATGGTCCCGCCTTTGGCAACCATCCACCATCTTCCCATCTAGCAACTAACTTTGTCACTATCTTACCCTCACCCTTCTTATATTTTCCTGCTGCTTTCAACTCAGCCTTCACTCGCTCTCCGTATGTTGCCATCTATCTGTGTTAGTCTGGTGTTAGTTATGTGTCTGTGTGTGTCGTGGTCTGTTGCTGTGTTATATGTGAACTTCTTCTTCTTTCTTTTTTATTATTCAATGTTTTCTGGTCAAAGCGAAAACCAGTCCTATATTGATGATTGCAAATCCTATACACGTAAGCAGAGTCCAACAGGCTACCAGTCTCTCTAATCTTATACTGTTTCTATGGTAACCGGGTTGTTGCAATCACGTGGTCTGATACTGTTTTCAGATGTAGCGGAAAGCACGGAAATCTCAATTTGCGGAGCCTCGCTCCCTTCTATCGGATCAAAGTCTATGTTGTTATGCCAAGTCTGTTCAGCCACACCATTCATTAAATCATTATTTATAACCGAGCACACTTACGCAATAATATTTTATAGCACGACACTTCTATAAGCTACACATTACACACACATTTAGCTTTGTACAAAGGATCCTGTCACGGACCACACAGCACCCAGTACTATGCCCCCGCCTTTGTAACCTTCCCTTTTTACTCGTGAACACTGCTGTGGTGCGTAAACCACCCGGTCGACGTTCCCAGAACTGTCTTTATTGGACCCGGTCAATACCACTCATCAGTCCCTCCTTATAATGGGAATCACGAGAGGTTACTTCTTATCTTCCGAGGGTCCCAGACTCCTTCGGCGAATATCCCTGATATTCGGCAAGTATCCCTGATACTTGTCTCCACTTATACACTCATTCACACTTGTCAGTACGCATAACAATCACTGCCCTTCGTAATAGAGAGTCGTCGCCCTGCAGGTTGACACTCTTGTCTTATATCCGGATCCCAATGGGAAAAGCTACTATACCGACTACGGCCGTTTTTTAACAGCCTCTTAACCTTCTAAGGTTCAGTCACTCCTTGATTCACACATCAACAAAACACACAACCAAAAACAAACATTGCCAATATAACAGAATGCGAT
This sequence comes from Cottus gobio, assembly GCA_023566465.1. Classification (NCBI taxonomy): domain Eukaryota; kingdom Metazoa; phylum Chordata; class Actinopteri; order Perciformes; family Cottidae; genus Cottus; species Cottus gobio. Next base: position 10,630,570 of record CM042216.1, read on the forward strand.
GAATCTGCACAATCAATAAAATAATGTATTATCTCTGCCCTCACAATGTGTCACAACTTAGTATTTTATATACATTCCATACTCACACTCGGTACTACTGATCACTCAATTTAGTTTAAACATATGCTACAATATGCAGATTTCAATTAAATAGGTTCTGCTTACCTTTTATTTGAGCGCGCTCGTGATCAGTGTGTTCCCGAGTCCGAGTCTGGAAGGTCTTTCACGGATGGGTCGTCCGACTGACTAGGATTCCGCCGTCTCCGTCGCCGGTGGGCGAGGAAACAAGTTTAAAAACTTTGTCCTCGAATTCAGATCTTTGTCAAACCATCCTCTGCTACCAAGTTTGTTGTGCGGAAAAACAACAATAATTCAGGGGGCGACGGTGCAATAAAACACTCGAAAGAATTTAAGTTGGACCACACTGTATTTACTCAATTTAAGGCAGAAACATCACATTCCGGGCAGTAATACGTGCACGGACCTGATGGCAGTCACGACTAGTTCGCTTCTCACACAAAAGGCCCCTCAACACTGTCTGCGGCTGTTTATATGGTTAGGCTTTACGAGCCCCCATTGGTTAAAATCAAAGATGCAGGCGGGTCAACCTTTACTAGTCGCGGCCTGGTTGGAGCTCGGGATATGTCCATCCCCACTGGCTCACGATCGATTGGTTCTGCAGTTCATCAGTGTGTGTGTATGTGGTGTCTCCCTTCCCGCCAATTTCCCTGTGCTATTGTCTCCCTTATATGGTGCTGGTCAAGTATGTGTGACCCGCAGTCCCTCATGGCTTCCCCTCCAGTATTTTCCACTTCATCACGTGACTGGGGTGTACATGTTGATGTATGACAAGTGACAAGTGACTGCATATAACAACAAGCTTATACATATATATTCTGCATAAGTCTTGAGGTGCGCTTAATCTACCACGTGACTAATATTGTGTGACATGTAGCATTTATTTTCTCTACAACATGCTATATCAGACTTTTACAACAATTACCTGTTGGTCTGTCGGCTCTTGGGCTGCAGTGCTGCTGTTTCCGTTATCTGCTCCACTTGAAATTAACAGAGTAAATTGTGACATTACTTTCAGGATTACCTTTTTCTTAAAATGTCAAACTTTACAGAGCGCTGGATTATAGAGGCAAACTGAGTATAAGCATACAGCTAGCTGTAGAAACACAGTTCTTCATTTATTTATATTTATTTTTTTAATCAAGATCAATAATAAATTGCATTGTCACAAGGTGGCTTTGCCCTTCATCACTTAACCTGTTAGTGTTCATAAAAATGCATGAAATCTACATTTAACACACACCACCTACATAGCGCAAGCAACAGGAGAAATACACAGTATACGTTTTTAATGCCACCTTGCTATCCACCTGCTGCTGACCACAAAGCACCCCCTACTATCAGATTAACTTTTCCAAAAGCAAAGGAATTACTTAGATCTCATAATGAAAAGGTCTTACCTGTGTTCATCTTCCTTTTTCAACAGGATACTTTCAGCTTCATGACGCCAAAGACCAAAGGTTTTCCTTACCCACTGAATTGTTACCTTAAAAGCAACACAAATGCATATTTGGTGACCACATTTAATTTCTGTGTGTACACAATTGTGAACTAAAATTAATCCAATGTGTAACAATTTCACCAGCCCTTTACTAATGCGTTATTTTGGGCATAAAACTCTCAGCAGGGCCACCAGAAAGCTTAGTCAAATGAAAACGCCGAAGTTATTCTACAAAGTATGGTCAAGAAATCTAGTTTTGTGCTGTATGCTAATTTATTACACTGTTATCAAGAGCAAATATATCGAGCGTCATGCAGACCAAGGTATGTTTTTTATAAAATGGCACACATTCACTGGATAACAGTAAAGCGTGGGTATATGTAAAAAAACAAAGTGACAGTGTATTTCGAACTACATACCATTTATTATTATGAATGGGAGGGCTTTATCTCTCACGATTGATGTGTATTGTGTGTATAATTACTTTTTAGATAAATACTATGAATCCTACCTCTGGCAGAATTACTTCTTCCAGATACACCTGGTGTTCAATTTCTTTTTCTGGACTAGGCAGGATGTTCTTCAGCCTGTCCATCAGCTGTGCAGTCTACAACATTTTACAAATGATAGTTATTACATATGATCTTTGGTGACAATGTTGTGTTCATGTTTTTTGACAAACATTATTTGAAATAGAAACAATTAAAGACAAAGAAAAACTTGTCTTGCTTCTAGTTACAATGTAACATGGCAATGTGTGTGCATACCTTCAACTCATCCATCAATGTGTTGGTGGCATACATCATCTGTAGCCCTGGGTAAAACCCCTTATTTTGATGTAGATAGTTTGTTTGACAGAAGCTTCCCATCTCTCAGGTTTTGCTCCAGATCCTGCAAAGAGCATAACAATTTTGATGTTATGTATTCCTTTGCCATCTCATGTGAACGAGTTAAAGTATTGGTAACCCGAATATAATGGGAAAAGGGCACAGTATAGTCATTTCAGATTATAATGAATCCATTACTCAAAGGTTTTGATTTTGGGTGTCACTAAATTTGAGAATTTTGACAACCATCCATGTAACCAACGGACTGCATTTCCAAATAATTTGTCAACCTAACAATTCATGCATAATCTTACAAATGTAGGAGGGAGTTCTTAAAGACATTTATAATACATATTATAGTTAACCTTTTTTGTACCTTTATTTCTTTGTCGGTTAACATGCTGTCCACTGCTGTTGCTTCCAGGCTGACCTTGCTGGTGACAAAAAGAAAACGCCATTTCTAAGCAACTAGCCTGCTACACTTACATTTTTGTTTTTTAAATGATACTATATATGAATACCGTGAGTAAGATAAAACATAATTATGCAATATTTTTTAATAACTATGCCATCACCAACTTCAAAAAGGATACTAATGGAAGGAAATGCCAAACTCATGCAAAAGTTGTTTCAAGGTGAGATCATTAAATAGCACTCACACATTCGGTTGGACCACTTTTGTGCACCCACAATCGAAGTCTTCTTTTGTCCAGTTTTCGTCAATTCCAGCACATGGGAAATGAATCCATTTACAGCAATGTTCACACTGGAGCCATTTATAATTCTTTATGTTCTGGTGGAGAAACCTAAGTTGAACAGATAATCAAATAATCAAATGTGAAGTGGTGACTGAAAATGTTTTATATATTTGAAATGCATGAGGACAGAGGAAAAGACAGTAGATGACTTCACAGACTTTGTTTAACTTTTTAAACAACTTTTTTTTAAAGATACAGTATTTGGAAGAATTTATTGTGTGAGGCTGCAGATGCAACTAACTGAAACGTGTTCCCTGTGATAAGCGTATAGGAGAACGTCTTCGATGTTTTAAATGCTCCAATATAGAGCGAGTGTTTGGTTTGCTAATTTAGACACATAGCGACCGTCTCATTCTTAGGTAACAAAGACACAATAATTCTTTAGGTGATAAAACACTTCATAAAACATACTTAAATATATTATATTTATTCCAATAGCTCCTAAATATGTATGTACTTTTCAAATTAAACGTAAACTAGTGACATACATTTTTGTCCCCACGACACGTTGAAAAATGCAGGCTCCAAAGCACCATGCCATGCAATGGCAGTTGGAGTCACTTCGACCCTCTGCAGCTTCTTTTCTTGCCTTTTCATTTCATCTGAAGCATCCTTGGTGAGAGGGAATGCCTTTTTTCGTAACATAAAAAGGGAAACTGGACAGGTTAAAGTCTAGACGACACATTACAAATATATACATTAATTATAGAAAAAAAACGGCATTTCTTTCATCAACATTTCTTACTGTCTCTGGGACATCTTTTAGCATTTCTGCTCCATGGTATTTCCTCAGAGTCCGGCATTGAGTCATTGTCAATGCCTCTTCTTTGATATGTATTTTGGTCACCTCATTCTCAGCAGCCTATATGTCAAATGATAATAGTTTTAAAATAATATTTTAATAATGTGCATAGGCCTATCATAATATTTTACCAATGCACAGCAGAGTTTACACTTCACTTTCTTTTAATAAGACTGTTAATATTCCCGAATTGCAGCCATATAAACAAGTATTGGACATAATTAGAAAATAAGTCATATCATATGAAGAAGGGGTTTAGAAAAATAAAATAATAGGCTGGTCACGTTTCAAATTATGTGATTGTCAAAATCAAAATAGTGGGGCTTATAGGGTTATAGACAATTGTTTGAAGCTGCATTGAAAACCAGCTTTAAAACAAAACTATTTGGTATACACAGTGACTTGGATTTACTCACTGAGCAGACAAATCCCGCAATTGACCGAGTCTTTTTGGATCCACTGGATAGGGTATCGCACCCTCCAATCCTGTAGCCCACCCTTCTTCCGAAAGACATTTCTGGGTGTGCCAAAAAATACAATTGCATGTCAAAGAGATGAAAAGGTGTTATTGTGTCATATTTGTATTGTTGTAGCTGATGTATATTTACTTCAGAAGATCCATATCATCTTTGTCTAACTCGGTCCAGGTCTTCAAGGAGTCGTATATTCGAATTTCTTTTTTGGAGAAATCCAGAACCTTTTAAACAATGTCAAGATGTAATTCAACATATTTTTGGTTTATTATGTGTTGTGCTGTATTACATGATGATATAAAAAACACTTGTTTTACTTATAAGTCATACAATTTCTTCAATTTCAATGTTTGTTTCTAAACAGTCAATACATTGTAATAGCTGATGCATACCCATAAAATGAAGTGATTGCCTGTTTCTTTGGTGATATGACCAACGATCCTCGGCAGAAAGATTATTTCTGCATCCTGTTGTTGAATAAATAATTATAATTTAAGTCCATCACTGACAAACGTCTACTGAATCATTTCATTTTAAAAGGGTGTTAGTGATTGTCTTTCTTCCTTTTGCCCACACTTGTGTAAAAAACTTACCGGGAGTTGATTAACAAGCTTGTCATTGACATTTTTGTTAGTGATCCAGTCCCTGTGCCACAATATGAAGTCAAAATGACCAAGTGCAGCACTCTGTAAACAACATACATCATAAACAATATACAACAACAAACAGCCATAAAGTATTCCTGTGACCATGTGACATCCCTCACCTTCGAGTTGTCCAAGGCAATCTGTGCCACACGATAGTTGACGGCCTAAAGGGAAAATATTTCATCTTAATCAAAGGCCAAGCTGTGCATATTTATATTTATCAATACAGAATTTACCAAAATCATTTGAAAAACTGCATATTACTGTAATCATTGCAATTTAAAAAACTATTCCTACGAACACTATACATATAACTTACATCATCAGTGAGCCATGGCATTACCCCTGCCGATTCGCCCAGCAGTCCCACCGGACAGACACTGGAGATATCCAGTATGGATAAAGGAAAGCGCCGTTGGATGCTGGCAAAAACCTGCCTCTCATCCCGTGCCCCTGTCAGGAGTGTCCTCAACTTCGCCTGAATGATATACACATACACATACAAAATAATGCAAATAACTGTATTACTATAATTTGCATGAAGTACAAAGTCATGTAGTATCCACATATACAGTATTTAAGGTCATACAAAAGCAGCCATATATTAAAAAGATTTAGTTAATTAAAATAATTAACAGTTTTAATGTCGGAGAAATTATTGTTTCCATGGTGAATCTCACCTTCTCAGTATCCTCAACTATGTACATCTGGGCAGAGAATAACGTGATTTTGTCCAAGGCGGTCTCTGGTGCCAAATGTGGTGGTGCAGTGGCTGTTTGCTGAACTACAAAATAGTGTAAATTGTTAAATTACAAATCACATTTTTTAAATCAGAGCATGTACTTGTAAATTCTCACATAGTCAAGCTTTAAAGCTATTCTTCAACTTGAACAGTATAACATGTATAAATTGAAGGTTGCAGCATGAACAATTGGAGACTGATAGATTGAGCCATTGGTCAGACAATCTGTAGATGTTATCATGATGTACAGAAATATATACCAGAAGAATTCAACAGAAAAATGTTTTGCATTTGTTAAGCCTGGCTAATTAATGATGAATATGATGAAAGACATTCACTTTTACAGCCACAAAACAACATCTCTTATTGAGTAAATTTAAAACAGTAAACACAAAAAAGCATTATGTTATTACAATAGCAGGCACTTTGTGGCTGCAATTGCATAAGGCATACAGGTCAACAAAGGCTAGTTTCTTCAAAAACATTTTGGTATCTAAAACCCAAAATAATTAAGTCTATAACAAACGTTTGTTGACAACAATTTAAAAGAAATTAAAACAATAAAGATTTTGTTGCACGCTATTACCTGTTGATTCCAACACCAACCTGCCATTGTGACCTACTGCCAGTGGTGTGCTGCAGATCTTCATCATATTCTGCAGGAATTTACTGTTTATTTTTTCATTGTGCAATTCAATGAGAACCCGTAGAGTCTGTTTGAATTGGGCCTCCTTCATCTGGCAGCAGGAATATCTAAATGCTGCGAGCTCTCGATTAAATTGTTCCGCCACTGAGGAATTAATCTCTGAGCGTAAGGAGGGGCAGATGTTTAAGCTCCTCAGCTTTTCCTCTGGTCTGCGTTGGTGTTTTTGATGAAACCTATCGTAGAGCGCATATCTGTCATTTGTTTTGGTTATTGGGTGGCATGCAGTGAACCTATCAGTTGTTTGGCCAGGTTGCTCTGGTGCACCTGGAGACCTGAGATTTTTAATCCACTCAAGGTCAACTTCAAGTGTTTTTTTCTTGGCTTCATCAATGTTGGTATTTGATAGCGTACAGAGCCGGCCATCATGGGGTAGAAAGAACTTTTGTTGTGTCCTGTTATTGATATGACGAGTAACTTGTCCAGCCACATCTGAAATGTATACCGTTGGAAAACTTCTGAAGCTCAGAAGTCCATCGACATGATCTCTTGCCGATTCTGCCCAGAACAGAAAGTTTACATAGTACACCACGCCATGTGTACATGCAAAGTGCAACACACCACCTGGAAAAGGAAGCAACATTTCAATAAAAAACATTGTATGAATTTACTCACATGGTTTGAAAAAACACATTTCCTCTTTATTTCTCACCTCCTGTTTTTCTCACCTCTCTTTTAACAAAGAGCTTTGGGTATATTTCTTTGAAATTAAGCAGCTCCTCCAGTCTGTTGATGAGGTCAGTTATGGAACCCTCAGTCGTGACACGGAGTGCTGCACACGCATCTTGGAGGTCTTTCTTTTGTGGCTGAAATAACCAATGCCACTTTCAGTATACATTATAATGAAAGATATGCACAACTTCAATTATATTACATTGTGAACTTTATACACACCTTTTTTGACTCCAGAAGTGCAAGTATGATATCTTCATCCACCTTTTGGATAGAGACCTTGGTTTCTCCTGACCTTTTTTTCAAACCCTTTTTTAATTCCGTCTTTGGGAGTATGTTCCCAGCCCGTGTGTGCTTTCCCATCCATGGTGCTAATGCTGAGTAGGTACGCAAGGGCCTGTACGGGTTTACTGTGGTACTTCCTATTAGAAATGAAAGTACAGATACTTTTAAGTACTTTTGTTTTGTTTGGATATGTGCATTAACAACATTCTTAACTAGCATGTTAACTTTTGTTATTACAATAACGGAAAGAATAAATACATAATATGTATCAATGGAGCAGAGTACACCAATAGTACTAGATGTGATACCAGCATTAACAAAGATGACATACCTGATGTGAAGCCCTCAGCAATCATCTCCTTGTCCAGGTCTGCCCATGTCTTCTCAATGTCGATATTGAGGTCTGCGTCTGTCACAGTGTCCAGGTCTGGCCTCTTGAATGTCCCAACTGAGAATCAACATAGAGCTACAGTTATTTGAAAAATATTAAACCTATTTGCCTTTTTTACTTCTGTCATAAAATGTTTTGAACAGGGTAACTTGGTTATATGACATAAACATAACACTGTGCTATTGCTAAATTAGGTATATCAGAAGAGCTGCAAATTGTAAATCTATTCATGCACAATACAGAAAATGTTCTCATTTTGTGGGTGAGGGGGGATAAGAAACATAAGATAATCTCTCTCAGACATGGATTTGATTAATTTACCTGGCACATCGAAAGCCACTTTCCAGTTGGCATCAGCAATGACAACTGGAGGATTATGGCCACATTGGAGACAGGAGAACTTAAATTCAAAGTCCATCAGGGAAAGGAAGTGGTGGAAAGCCTTGCGTACTGTCTGGTGGTGGTATGTGTTTGTATTAAAGAGGTTGATGGTGTCCAACATGCGTCCACAGGCTGTCTTGTTCTGGAGAACAGAAGAAATAGCACATGGAGAGGATTTACTGCAAAGCATGATATTTTGGACCAACACTCAGAACACAACATACACCAGATTGATCATGGATACTTCAGAGAAAATCATACACACAAAGTAAATGTTTCAAAAGAACACCTAACACAATGCTATCATGTGTTATCTGTTAATGTATAAACAACTTACAGCCAAAGCAGAGAGCAGGAGTGCACATAGTGGAAGAGTGAGCAACACTCTGTCGTTGAAATTGTGAAACCCAGATGTGTAGTCTTGGAAACTGACATGATTTCCGCAGACAGGGCACTTCTTTATAGCAACAGAGACACCTTCAATTATAAACAAAAGAACATTTTATAACCCACGTTAGCAAGTTAGGGATTACGCAAACAGAAGACACCAATATTGTTTTCTTATAAAATGGGATAATCTGTAATGTTATTATAAATAGTAATTACTCCTACATTAAATGCATTTACAAAGACAAAGATAGACATGTATGTATGTTGTGACATTTTCATACTCGAAGGGGTAAAGTAATGCACTAACAAGGTCAGGAATCCTGTTCATGTAATAGACAATGTAATTACCTTTTTGAATGTAGGTGTATCCATAAACAGTAGCTTGTTTTGTTAATGTTTCTGTAGTTTCAGTTGTCAGACCTGGGGGTGTTGGTCCTGGGCAATATGGGCAATTGATCTCACTTGGGATGAAGCATGTCGGTGGAGGCTTCTCTTTGGTGCGTAGTTCGATTGGGATGTTTTGTAATGGTGGTATTCTCTTGGATTTTGCCAAGTACTCAGTCATAACGGCAACATTTTGGTCATTGAATGTGTATGACATACATGGCACTTCTGTATCAAGAATCTCAGTTTCCATGTCTTCGATTTCTTCTGGCTGGGTATCACAGTTACTAAGATAGTAAGATAGAGATTCTTGAAAGATCCACCACATGGCCACCATGTGATGGACACAGCGGTGTGATTGTCCCCTTTCCCTACAAGGACAATGCCACTGACCCCCCACAGAGTCAAAGCTGACTATGGTACGCTCAAAGCGACACCAATTGTCCTTTTTGTTGGTGGAGACAGAGAAAAATAACCATCTCTTTGAAAAGCCAACATGTCCATAAAAAATGGGGTTAATGGTTTCTGTTTTCTTGTTGTTGGCTGCTGTGTGCAACTCCTTGCACCGCTCACTCCATTCAGTAGAGATAAATCCCTTGTCCAACATTTCTTGTAGAGAAATATTTTTCACAGATGCTGGGGGTACATATGGATCTGCATATTTTGTTCTTTCCAGATGAATGCACTCTTTTCCTGGATTTCCGGACGCTTTTGCTATATCCATCAATTTCCGACGCAGTGAAACTTCACAATCAATAACGGGTGTGCCGGTACATTTGATGACATGAATCGGGAACAGAAGGCCTGACTCATGTTTTGGTGTGACATAGATGCCATGTTTAGGGTCAATGCACGTCATAGGTGTAGTCGGACGGTTGTGAACCTCACAGAAATGGCGTCTCAGATTTGAAGGAGATGTAAGAATTGCATTGCAATACACACATGGAAAAGGTTTGTCGGTCTGTGAAACCTTTTCATGTGGGATTTCACCTGCTTTGTCTTCGTCAGCCTTTTTTTGAGCTTTTTCTAAAATAATAAAAGAAAGGATTTTGAGAACACATTGTGACATTTATTTACTTGTCTTTTCCTACATTTTATAAAACAAGAAAAAGCAACAATATCGAAAGCAAATGTGTTTGCTTACATTGTCAAGTTGTGAAGTATTAAAGCAAAAATGGTCAAATACAGTAACCTGAGTAGACGGGGATTGGCAGGGATAATCGTAATAGTAGAAATAGAAGGTGCAACAAGTGAATGCATAGTAGAAGTTGGCTAGTATTAAAGTTTTATCAGTAATATTGCGCTATATATATATATATATCAAAAATGAGCGAGGAGACGTTAGTGTGTGGCTGTTAATGATAGCAGTAAGGCATGATGGATGGATAGATGATGGTGCTAGACATAAATTAAAACATTACCTCTTTTCTTGTATGATTGCAACAAGTGAATGCATAGTAGAAGTTGGCTAGTATTAAAGTTTTATCAGTAATATTGCGCTATATATATATATATATCAAAAATGAGCGAGGAGACGTTAGTGTGTGGCTGTTAATGATAGCAGTAAGGCATGATGGATGGATAGATGATGGTGCTAGACATAAATTAAAACATTACCTCTTTTCTTGTATGATTCAGTATCTGCAATTGATAGAAGAATTTGTCATCATTCCAATAAAATAAATATGTATAGTTACTTTATCACTTCAAGCCTTAAGCTATTCTTTAACATAATGGGTTCTCACCCTAATTCACACCCTAATATGAATAAATGCATATCTTCATAATGAAGTATTTTTACTTACTGATATAATGGGAATACATATACGTATTTAACCTAGACTACATGTATACTTCTCGTTATTAGTTGCATAATTTGTAATACATTTACAACATATTCACAAAAGGAGAGTCAACTGTCCTCTGATTGTTATGACATGTTGGTGCAACTAGAGGCATCAAATATATTTACAGGTGATATTTCTACATCATTTTGTTTTCAGATATAAAAATTGAATGGGACGCCAATGTTGTAATTCAGTACCTAATTCAGTACAGTAATTTATTTATGTCCAAACACAACCCTAAACATAGAACTAGTAATTCATATTCAAAGCCGAATAAGCAATATGTCACCAACAACATTCAAGAAACATTAAACATTCTCATCCATAACAACATGTATTTCTCTTAGTTGTTGGCCTTATAAATACCTTTGAGTGGGACATATACTTACTTATTTGTTGAAGATGCTTCCTGAAGCTTGTAGTTCGGGTGAACACTCTGTAGTTGCACAACGGACAATGATTGTGGGATCTATTGCTTTGATTTGTTTCCTAGCAAAAGCATGCCACCACCATTTTCTCTGTAGAAGATCATTTGATAGAATTAGGGATATATGTGACAATCAAATTTGCTTAAACTGATGTAAAAAAAAACGGGAGCATACAGTATTTTAATTTTGAAGTACCTGTGTCTGCATCGCGAAAATAGACAGCATCCCTTATATGTTTTTGATGTAGATGCACTGCAGTAGCCTCTACTGGCAGGGTGCAAAATATACACTGCAGACCAACAAACTGAAGAACAGACTCAGTATCATTGAAGACCTGGTGTGAATCTGTAAGAGAATATATGTATTTATTCATTTAAAAAAAAGAAATGTCAACAAATATAAAGGATGAAAGAAAAGCCCCTGCTTCATTCTAAACAAAAGATTTGTAAGATATGCCCGAACTCAACGTGTGCAGTATACAGAGAGAATACCGACTATACTCTATATCATATTTACACAAAGCTTAGATGTAAACTTTCCACACAGTTTTAAGACTCATCTCTATTTATTTAGTGTGTTTTTTTAAACAAAATGTATTTATGTTTGCTATCACTATAATCTTACTATGTTAGTTTGATATACCTGGATGTTATTTAACATTACTAAAAATCTAAGAGGACATAGAGAATATTTTAAATAACATATTGAGGTGACTACAGGCGTAGTGTAACATTAACCTATAGGAATGTACGAGTAAAGTGCCCCTTCGTAGACGTTTCCTTCATTAGTCTGAGGCACTGATACACTTATGTGAAATTAACATTCTCCTCCAGTTCACATCCAATAATTCGCAGTTAAATCATTTCCTCACCAATAAGTTTTCAATCATGAGTTTAGACAGGGACCATGTGTGTACGACAAGCCTAGTAACAGTAAAACTCGTAATTCTTTAATTTACATGTTATTCACATTGTAGTCTACAGCGACATCTAGTGTCAACGTGAAAACTGATTCAATGGCTGATCGCATTCATTTTTTATTTGAGAGCAAGAGAGCCGGCCGCGAGTTGCATGATGGATACAAAATGGCGAGCAGATTGACCATTCGTAGTTTTCACACGATTTCCACTTTATGTAAATTAGGTCCGTTTAGCAGTAAAATGGTCGCCAGGTTGACAGTGGTGTCTTTCCATTTGTTGGCTATTATTATTACAATTATTCTCTACCATATTTAAAGTGTCTAAGAGTATTTAAGCGCTGTATAAAATTAAAATATTATTATTAATATTATTATCATTCACACTCATTTGGGTGAAAATGACTTTGAAGAAAAAGTTATGTGTCCTTCACTCCTGCATTGATAACGGGTACTTTATAAATAATTTAATTAACTTTATTAAATTAATACAATATTTTTTGTTTGAAACATTAAATACATTTGTCGTCATTAAATCAGATGATACACAAAATGGATTCGACAAGCTGTTTATTTGATGCCTTATGTAGTCACTGCTTCTTTGTAATTTGCTTGCATAGGATGCATATAGGCGTCCAACTTAAAATATGTAAATAACCTAACCACAATTAAGTTAAGATAATTCGGAATTATTTTAGAAGTATGCATAATTCTTGGTACTACCACATGGGGGAAAAGTCTCAAAGTCCACTCATCTTACCTGCCATGTTGGGCTCATTAAGAGCATGTTCAATCTATGCCCAGTAAACGGAAAACCTTTTCATATTGTCTTTGACGTTTTCTTCAATATACATCAAATGATACTCAATTTAAAGGTTTTGAAATTCTTCTGACACTGCACCTATACTTCTCGACCTTCCTCATACGATGTCAGGCATGCAGTGTCAACAAAAACAAAAGGGGCTCGTTAACGGCCTCATCTCACCTCTGGTCTTAGAATTCCACCTACGCAAGGGGTGTAGGCAAGATCATATGGCCTGTTTTTTGTCGGAGAAATAGTTTTTTTGGCCAGATTTTCGTTTTTGAGTTAAGTAGATGTAATTATATATGTATATATTATCAGGTCGGCAACATTGTTTATTATTAGGGATGCAACAATACCATTTTTTACAAACCGATACGAGTACGAGTATTTTTATTTGTGTACTTGCCGATACCGAGTACCGATACCGATACTTCTTAGATTTGGTCTCCATGAAAGTGCAATTAATTTGGAGGCAGATTTTATTTTATCCTCTGCAGATTATGTCAAGCCTATAGTACAAAATTAACAGAAGGCTATCCCAAGCTTTAAACTTCTTGTGGAAGTCCCTCTAATGTCGGACCATAAAACGCCCCGTGTCCGGGTTCATAATGTAAGCGATAATATTAGGGATCGAGCAATTATATAGGAAGCTGTGTTCCAAGTTATGTTTCCGGTGCTTTTATTGTGGAGGGAGAAACGGAAAGGAAAAGAGGAGTGGAATTGTGGGATATACGTGTGTGAAGGAGATAAAAAAGTGGTTCAAGTTACCCTGCAGCGTGTTTTCATTTTATTAGAATTACAAATATAGACACACAACAGACACTCGGCTACAATAATATCATTCGTAGCCGCACAACAGCGTCTGAATGTGGCCGCTGCCAGCGCTGCTTCTGGCGGACCAGCAACAGTTTGATTCAAACCGGCGGGACGGCAGTAATTTTCCGTCGCGTTGGATGTGAACGCAGCATAACTCCACACACCTTGCTGCAAGAGAGCGACGAAAGAGCCGTATGCGGCTCTGGATCACGGGTGTCCGACCCCTGCCCTAGACATTGAAGTCAGGTAGGACAACAAATCTTTTTCTCCACAAAGCGCGACCAGTTTGTTGTAGTGAAATACTGTTGAGTGGTATCGGTTCTTGGTATCGGCAATTGAAATCGATACGAGTACGAGTATTTTAACGCAGTATCGACCCCCGAGGGGCATCCCTATTTATTATACATATGTGTGTGTATATATTTATATATATATTTCTTTTTTGTATGGGGGGAGGGGGTGGGGGGACATGCGCGCACTACTTTAAGGCAAATGCACTCTTAAAAAAGATGTTTTATTTTTAGCACATCTCTTTTAAGAGTGTGGGGCTGTTTCCACACCGCAGACATTCGTATCAAATAGTTTAGACTACTCTTAAAAGCTTATTACGGAGCTATGTGGACTGGTCATGAACATCAAACAGTAAAAAAAATAAAAAATAAAAGTCTGTCATTTTCTTGGCCCCGAGGTTCGTGTCCAAAATTAACCATGTCAATTGGCCCTGCATGCCCACCGTGTATTACGGTAGCAGGATAGAAGTCCGCTACATAAATGTAATTTCCTTCTTAACTGTGTTACATCAAAGTATGTGTCTTGTTATGACAATGGTAACACACCATATAAAAACAAACAGTTTTTGATCATGGTTGTGTCGATGGGTCATGTCAAGGTTTTTCTTGTCTTATCTTATCCTGTCGTGTGGTATACAGTGTTGTTCTGTCACTAAGCATGTAATAATAATTGAATACAAGTAGATTCAACATTGCTGATTTGATGCTATGATGTAAGATAACTTTTGATGTGTGTTAAAGTCACTACACTATTGATTGTGTATATACTACTACACGAATACACAGCAGGCTACATTATTATGTGTGTTATGTTATTGGCATCACACTATTACTATACAGCTATTAACAAGCTAAATGTGTGTTACCATATGTAGTGACCCGTTGCCTATCAATAAAAGATGCGTGCAATTAATGATGACATGTCTAGTTTCCAAATAAAAGTAATGAATCCATTAGAATTATATATTTTCCCACATGAACATAAGACAGTGCACGTTATCTGTCATAATCCATTTTTCTAAACCGTAGACTAAAATAAATCATAACATTTATTATCACAGATTATCATAAGTTATCACACATTCAAAAACTGTTTGCTCCTGACATCACAGCAACACCTGTCCTAGTGATCCTCCTGATTATATTGACTTTTTGCCTAATTGACAGCTGCCCCACCCCCAAAGTGGTGTAAAGTTAAACGAAATTATAAAGAAATGTCTCTTACACTATAGAAAGGAGCTCTTTCAGCAAAAAAACCCACCTAAGGCTACAAAATGGAACGATTGCTTCCAGCACAAATAAGTTCCAAGAAAGAAAAGAACATGATGCAAAGTCTGTCACAGTGTGACAGTGGCTCCTCCCCCTTCCTCGTGTGTCACCTGATCCCCAATTGTTTCCACCTGTGTCCTGTTATGTCATGTGTTTATAATCTGTGTTTTCTCCCTGGTCTGGTGCCGAAGTGTTTTTCGTCTATGGTCGGATCCACCCAAGCCAAGCCAAGCCAAGCCCAGCCCACAGCCACGCGTCCCGCTACAGGCCGTATCAACGTTTGTATGCCCCGTTACAGGTTTTCCTCCGTTGGAGTGGTTTTGTGTTTCCTCCGTTGGAGTAATTTTGTGTTTTCTCCGTATAGGGAGCTGTTTTGGTTTTTCCTCCGTTTGGAGTGAGTTTTGTGTTTTCCTCCTTCGGGAGTGATTTTGTATTTCCTCCGTTACAGGGAGCTTTTGGTTTTTTCCTCCGTTTGGAGTGAGTTTGTGTTTTCCTCCATCGGGAGTGATTTTGTATTTACATTGTGAACACTGTTTTTTGAACTCGTTAAGAGCGATATTTAAGTTGTACTTTGTATAAATAAAGACCTGCTCCCTGATCCCGCTGCGTCTGCGTCCTCCTACAAGTACCGGCCTGACAAAGTCATGAAAAACTCCAAAATAGTCAATATAGTATTAAAACATATTTTAAAACTTGACAGGATATTTATGATCTTGGAAATTCCTATTACATTTATCTCATCACATGCCCTCCCAATGACCTGCAGGAATTTGCATTGATTATAGCAGTAGATAATTGCATACCACTGAAAACTATATTGTGTCTTTTGTGCAATTCACTTGTTAATTAAATATCCCATGTGATAAATATCCTGCAAAAATAATTTAGCAGTTTCAAAATAAAACCCAAAGGGTGAATTGGAGACAAAGTTTGAGGTGAGTACACATTTTGTTGTGCGGCATTGGACATGTAAAGCTTAATAAACTATATTCCTCTGTATTGTATTCCTTGCACTAAACAAGTATAGGCTAAGTCTAAGCAAATACAAAAGAAAACACAAGTGTATGTGTTACTTTGTGAATGTTTATATAGATATGTTATAAACGCACAAGACACAAAAGTGTCTCTCAATGTTTTATATTTTTATTTCACAAAACACTTAAGTATTGACAATGCATTTCATTTTAAGGTTCATGTTGAAATTCTATTCTACAGAGGTTGTATGTTTTGCCAACATCCAAATGGGATTCAACTTTTTGTTTGTAAAGTCTGATAAAGTATGAAAGCTTATGCTCAACATATCAGTCCCTCATGTCTATTTTCTGAGGTACACATGAAAATACTGGACTACTATGCACATGCTTCATTGGGTCGAGGACATGTATTACAATAAATAAAAGTAGTAGTAGGGTGGTCCAGATTATCTGGACAATAACTTATTCAGTGTCCTCAACACCACTTTTTCAGGACAGATTGATGGACCAGGTTTTTAGGACCCTGGGGCTGATGCCATCAGGTCCCTCAGCCTTTCCTTAGTGGAGTTTCTCCAGCTGTCTTCTCACCTGGCCAGTGGTCACAAAGAGGGGGGGATGGGGGTGATGTTGAGGGCTCTGTTTGTTCAGCTCACCAGGGGGGGGAACGAGGTGGAGGGGTTTGGGAGGTGTGTTGTGTGGAGGAGACAGAGGAGGGCTGTAAGCTAAACCTATTGAAGAAACAGTTTAGCTCGTTGGCCCTCTCCAGGGAGCCCCCTTGTTGTCTACCACCAACTTTGAAGTTAGTTATCTCCTACATCCCAGTCCACACCTCCCTCACGTTGTTCTGCTGGAGTTTGGCCTCCAGCTTCCTCTTGTAGGAGTCCTTGCCCTCCCTGAGCTTCACCTTCGGGTCACTGGTGATCCATGGTTTGAACAAGACAACATGCTCAGCTGACAGAATGAAACACATTCAATAAAAAAAGTGGTTTGATAAAATGTCAGTGGAAGTTGTGTTTTCAATTACAAAAAAAAAGATGAAATAAAAAGGAATGGCACACTCCTCTGACTAATGGCAATCATCTGACAACTATTAGCACTTCTCTGACAAGTAGTGGCACCTTTCTGACTTCTGCCCCCTACTGGTGGCACCTGCCTGACTACTGGTGGCACTTGTCTGACTACTGGTGGCAAGTCTCTGATGTGTCGTGGCACTTCTGTGACAACTACTGGCACTGGCAGCTTGTGGCACCTACCAACACCTAACTACATATAAGGAGAGGACAAGTGGTGGTTTTATCCAACTTGTATTTAAAAAAATAAAATCTAACAAGTGGCCGAAATGAGTTTCCTATCTCTAAGGCTCAGCCTACACCTTCATTTCGAAAGGAGTCAGCTGAGGTGATTCGGGCAACTCATCAGGATGCCTCTTGGACGCCTCCCACTGGAGGTTTTCCAGGCATGTCCAACTTATTTTGCACTGTTGCTGAGTTACATTTCCCATCCAATTTCAATGGGATCCATTGAAATTGTGACTCAGCAACACTTTTTTTTTTGACAGTTGTCATAGATAAACAGGACCTGTTTATATTCGTAGAAAAAAAGTGTATTCTCCAGTTAATTAGAATCTATATAGTTGTGCGGGTGGAAAATATATTCCAGTGTTTAGCTAAGACTCTGGAGGAGGAGACAGAGTGATTATGCATCACTGTGAAAAAGACTTTGTTTGTTTGTTGACGGTTTCCATAACAGTATGGTATGACATGACATGACAATATATATATATATATATATATATATATATGTGTGTAAGCGTTAATATTAGGGATCGAGCAATATATATATATATTATTATTAAAAAAGGCGGGTACATGATACATATTAGGGTATATAAGTGTAATATATTATGAAGTGAAATGTAGTAGTAGCAAAACAATATTCAATAAAGTTAAGCAGTATTATACAGCAATATCTTATTGCATATTGTGAGTAAGTCTACAAAAAGACACATACTATCTATCTATCTGTACGCAATGACACAAGCAAAACCCGCAGCTCCTCCATTCTATGATCATAAAACTGATTTACGGCAGCTGACCTGTTGCAACAACAATGGGTGTTGCCAGGAAATGTGGCTCCACCCACACCCAAGTGTCGTTCACTTGCCTCACTTGAATGGCGATTGCCACTGAGGCGCGCCAACCCGTCGCTGACTCGCCGCTGGGTCGTCGCTGTCCTGACGCCTGGCTGGCAACTGCCACACACTAGATGACGACCGCCACGCTCTAGTTGACGATCGCCACACACCAGCTGACGACCGCCACACGATCGTTATGAGTCGTCGCTGCCAGTGATCGCCCTCGCTGTCTCTCCACACTCTTGCTTTCCCACATCAGCGCAGTAATGCCACTGATGCACGTATGTAACTAATCATTTCTCCCATAACTGTTTTCCTTATACGGATTAGGGTGGCGAGGTCCGGATTAGGGGGCGACTGTGGCTCAGTGGTTAGCAAGTCAGTCTTTCAACCAGAGGACCGGGGTTCAAACCCCGCCTCAGCCAGTCCATGTCGTTGTGTCCCTGAGCAAGACACTTAACCCCCAGTTGCTCCCCGGGCGCCTCACGAGGCTGCCCACTGCTCCTTAAAGGATGGGTCAAATGCAGAGGATAAATTTCCCCGGTGTGGGACTAATAAAGGGGTTTCTTCTTCTTCTTATTCTGTGGCAGGATTCAGTTTTCTCTGTTTTGCACAGTTTTACTAGTAAGATTATGTGTAATTGTTTGTTGTATACAGTTAGGTCCATAAATATTTGGACATTGACACATTTTTCATTATTTTGGCTCTGTACACCACAACAATGGAGTTGAAATGAAAAACATCAAGATGTGCTTTAAGTGCAGACTTTCAGCTTTAATTTGAGGGTATTTACATCCAAATCAGGTGAACGGTGTAGGAATTACAACAAATTCAAATGTGGCCACCCTCTTTTTAAGGGACCAAAAGTAATTGGACAATTGGCTGCTCAGCTGTTTCAAGGTCAGGTGTGTGTAATTCCCTCGTTATTTCATTTACAAGGAGTAGATAAAAGGTCTTGGGTTCATTTCAGGTGTGGTATTTGTGTTTGGAATCTGTTGCGGTCAACTTTCAATATGAAGTCCAAAGAGCTGTCACTATCAGTGAAGCAAGCCATCATTAGGCTGAAAAATCGAAACAAAACCATCAGAGAGATAGCAGACACATTAGGTGTGGCCAAATCAACTGTTTGGTACATTCTTAAGAAGAAAGAACGCACTGGTGAGCTCAGCTACACCAAAAGACCTGGAAGACCACAGAAGACAACTGTGGTGGATGACAGAAGAATCATTTCCCTGGTGAAGAAAAACCCCTTCACAACAGTTTGCCAGATCAAGAACACTCTCCAGGAGGTAGGTGTATCTGTGTCAAAGTCGAAAATCAAGTGAAGACTTCACCAGAGTAAATACAGAGGGTTCACCACAAGAGGTAAACCATTGGTGAGCCTCAAAAACAGGAAGACCAGATTAGAGTTTGCCAAAAGACATCTAAAAGAGCCTGTACAGTTCTGGAAGAACATCCTATGGACAGATGAGACGAAGATAAACTTGTACCAGAATGATGGGAAGAGAAGAGTATGGAGAAGGAAAGGAACTGCTCATGATCCAAAGCATACCACCTCATCAGTGAAGCATGGTGGAGGTAGTGATATGGCGTGGGCATGTATGGCTGCCAATGGAACTGGTTCCCTTGTATTTATTGATGATGTGACTGCTGACAAAAGTAGCAGGATGAATTCGGAAGTGTTTCGGGCAATATTATCTGCTCATATTCAGCCAAATGCTTCAGAACTCATTGGACGGCGCTTCACAGTGCAGATGGACAATGACCCGAAGCATACTGCGAAAGCAACCAAGGAGTTTTTTAAGGCAAAGAAGTGGAATGTTCTGCAATGGCCAAGTCAATCACCTGACCTGAATCCAATTGAGCATGCATTTCACTTGCTGAAGACAAAACTGAAGGGAAAATGCCCCAAGAACCAGCAGGAACTGAAGACGGTTGCAGTAGAGGCCTGGCAGAGCATCACCAGGGACGAAACCCAGCGTCTGGTGATGTCTATGGAATCCAGACTTCAGGCTGTCATTGACTGCAAAGGATTTTCAACAAAGTATTAAAAGTGACAATTAGATTTATGATTATATTAAATTTGTCAAATTACTTTTGGTCCCTTAAAAAGAGGGTGGCCACATTTTAATTTGTTGTAATTCCTACATACATAGGCGGAGGCACTGGTAACCGTCACCGTGTGCTGCAATGGGACATTTCCCCATTGACTAGGAAGAACCACAAGTTGGTTCTTCCAGTTCATTCTCCAGACAAGAAGGTAGTATAGTTATATCATTTATTAAACAAACTATTTTCTGTAGAAGACCGTTTCTCAAAATCACCCTTCTGTTGTTCCAGTTTGTTCTTGTAGTTGGAGACTCCCATCTGCGGGCTATTGCAGATGGGTTTGTGAAGATGCCAGAGGGAAAGCTTTCCTTCGGTATCATGTCAACGCCAGGGGCCAATGCCACTCAGCTCAGAGCTGAATTCGAGCATGCTCCTGCTCTACTGCACACATCTGATGCCATCTGTCTCATGGCACCGAGCAAAAATCTGACCTCCAGCAAGACAATTGATGAGGCAAGCGTGGACTTTGGCAGGCTCCTGGCCAGCGTCTACAGTCGCTGTCCTAATGTAAGCTTTTTTTCTGTGTTTTTCTTTAGTTTTTGTGTTTCTAATGTATTTGAATAAGCTGCTGCACAATATTGTATGCAGTTAATTACATCTTATATTGTACTATCAAACTTTTTTTAATCAGGTTTTTGTCCTGGACTTTCCTCCACGCCTCAATGTGGATGTGGCTTTTCAAGAAAGTATTCGACAGGCATTCCATCGCACGGCGGCACGGATTGGTATGTTTACAGTTAATTATACTGTCTTCAACAGACCGATTTCATATTAATTGTGGCTTTTAAAATTTACTATAAAAGAGTTTAATGTATGTACTTTTCAATAATTAATTGTTCTTTTTTAGGTGTGAAGTACTTTTCCATTGCAGAGTACTTCCCGTTTGACCGTCTTGAACTATGGAGTAGAGATGGCGTAAGTATTTGCTGTAGTGAAATGTAAATGTTTCATAGACACTTATGTTATTATGTGTTTTGTAAATCAACTTTAATTACCTTTTTGAAGATACACCTAAGTGATGATCATGGGATGAATATCCTGGTGCACCTGCTCTGGACACACGCTTATGAGGTGAGCCTTTCTATTTGCCTTTATTTTTATGAAACAAAATGTCCTTGCTTTTATTCTCTTATATAATGTGTATATACGTAGGTATCGTTAAAGTTTATATAGACGCTATATAATACATTTATATTGTTGTCATCATCAGCAAACACTTGACAAATCACCAGCACCTCAACCTAAGCCACCAGTTTCTCCCAGACCATCACCGCCACGGATCACTCCAACAGTCGTTGTTGTGGGAGAGGTCAGCGTGCCACCTTCACCTGACCCCTCAAAGTGGTCACATGTTGGGCATGGCAGGAAGGTAATAGCTTGCGCACTAATAACCTTTTAAAGTGATGTTACTAAAGAGGGTTAGGGGTAATGGTCAAAGGGTCGCTATGTATGAAATGCAAACTGTTTTCTCATTACAGAGAAACCAACCTGGCCAACTTGAGCCACCGTCTTATGCACCCAAAAGGAGGGCAGTCCATCAGCAGGTTTGTTTTGTTTCCATGTTGCTTTGACTTAAACAATTAGCAGGTGTATCAATTATACCAGTATGATTTGCTTTTTGACGTGAAAAATTGTCACCATTATATTTTCTGCATTTTTGTTTTGCAGGTAATGCTAAAGGACTGTTTCATTCCGCTAACACCTGTCCGATTTAGCAGTGCAATGTTGGTTGAGATGGATAAACTTGTCCCATCGCATCTTCCAAGCCCTGAGTGGACACCACCAGCTGTTCCACAAGTTACAAAGGTATGCATGGACATTATATGATTGTCGAGGCCTTATCTTAAATGCACAACTGTTTTTATTGTCCAAAATGATAATCCTCCAAATAATTTCTTGGTTTTTCTTGCATTAGAAACGGTCTAAAGAAAATGTGCAGAGGACCGCTGCACCCAAGAAAACCCTGGCTAAGAACCAGGTTTGTCTTTTTAAATCATGCAATATATGACACACCAGCTCTTCCACAAGTCACAAAGGTATGCATGGAAATTGTATGTGGGTGGAGGCCTTATCTTAAAGCACATATGTCAGAGTCAAGGCCCGCGGGCCACATCCGGCCCGCGAGAAGGTTTTTTACGGCCCCTGGGATGATCTTGATTTATTATTAGAACCAGACCGCAGCAAGCCGGCAGCCCGCAGATCTTTTACACGCACCAATACTACATTTCCCACAATGCAACGGTGACGCACCGAGCAGTAGGCTGCTTCATTTCAATATTTATTGGCACAGCAGTCGTCAGCATCACAGTAAAATTAACTTTCAGATACCCATCAAAAATGGCAAAACGGAAGGTGGACACTGAGAACCGGGGGTTTCAAACAAGGTGGCAGTCGAAGTATATGTTCACGGAGGTAGCTGGAAAACCTGTGTGTCTTCTGTGTGGAGAAAGTGTGGCGGTACTGAAAGAGTATAATCTGAGACGACATTATGAAACGAAACACGCGGACAAAAACAAGAATATGGACATGGAACAAAGGCTACAAAAGGCAGAGGAATTAAAACGAGGCCTCAAATCTCGACAGGCTCTGTTCAAAAAAGCCAAATCACAAGGCCAGGCTGCTGTCAAGGCCAGTTTTATTTTGGCAGAAGAGATCGCTAAATCAGCCCGGCCATTTACGGAGGGGGATTTCATCAAAAACTGCATGATTAAAGTTTGTGACGAAGTTTGCCCAGAAAAAAGGCAACTCTTTTTAAATGTGAGTCTGAGCAGAAACACCATTGCCGAGAGAGTAGACCAGTTGTCCATCAATCTAAAAGAGCAGCTTGTGAAAAAGGGAAAAGATTTCATTGCATATTCCTTGGCTGTGGATGAGAGCACCGACATTTCTGACATTTCCCAGTTGTCAATTTTCATCCGCGGAGTGGACTCCAGCCTAAGCGTGACAGAGGAGTTTTTGGCTTTACGTCCTATGCATGGCACAACTACGGGGCATGATTTGTATGAAGAGGTGTCAAGATGTGTAAATGAGATGGAGCTGCCTTGGGAAAAACTCGTGGGTTTGACAACCGACGGAGCACCTGCGATGTGTGGACACAGGAGCGGACTGGTGGCGAAGATACGGGAAAAGATGCAAGAGGAAAACGCGACAGGTGAGCTGACAGCTTATCATTGTATCATACACCAGGAAGCGTTGTGCGGTAAAGCCTTGAAAATGGAGCATGTAATGAGCATCATCACGCGCACAGTTAACTTTATCAGAGCCAAAGGTTTGAATCACCGCCAGTTCAAGGCATTTCTGACGGAGTTAGAAACGGAGCATGGTGATTTGCCTTATCACACAGAGGTGCGATGGCTAAGCCAGGGAAAGGTGCTTCAAAGATGTTTCGAGCTTCGTGAGGAGATTTGTCTGTTCTTGGACAGCAAAGGGAAAGACACAACACAACTCCGAGACGAAATGTTTCTGTGTGAAATGGCTTTTCTGTGTGACATTACGAGTCATCTGAATGCAATGAACTTGCAGCTGCAGGGTCGGGATCATGTCATCTCTGATATGTACAGTACAGTGAAGGCATTTAAAACCAAACTGACTCTGTGGGAGACGCAGATGCGGAAAGAAAATTTGAGCCACTTTCCCAGCTGCCAGACCATGAAAGAGAAGCTCTCTACCAGTGCGTTCCCGAGCGCACAGTTGGCTGATAAAATAGGTATGCTTGCCGCTGACTTTCGACGCCGATTTGCTGACTTTGAAGCACAAAAAAGCAGGTTGGAACTGCTCGGTAACCCATTTGCTGTTGACGTGGAAAGCTCACCACCAAACCTCCAAATGGAGTTGATTGACCTCCAATGCAATGATGCACTGAGGGCAAAATATGCGGCAGTGGGTGCTGCGGAGTTCGCCCGTTTCCTCCCCGACACAATGCCCCAGCTGCGCATCCAGGCTGCTCAAACGTTGTCTATGTTTGGCAGCACATACCTGTGTGAACAACTGTTTTCTTTGATGAACCTGAACAAAACATCACACAGAAGTCGACTTACTGCTGAACACCTCCACTCAATTCTGAGGATTTCCTCAGCTCAGAGCCTTACCCCGAACATTGATGAACTTGTGGGAAAGATGGGACACCACCAAGTATCACCCTCAACCTCAAACAAGTGAACATTACTGTGCAATCACATATTTAGAGTTTTTACTCAGTTCAAGTTTAAAAGTTAAAGTTTAATATTTGTTTTCACTGCATGTTACTTCTCCTTAAACAAAGTGTTTTTGATTAATAGATTTTTGCACTTTATTTTATTGTATTTCAATCCAATTATATTTTAAAAATATTTCAGTTGAGTGGATGATAGAAAATTGCTATTATTGTTTTTTCTTTGAAGTAAATTTAGCCCACTTTTGCCAAAATAGAAAATATAGGCTACTGATGGTGCCTTGAATACCGGTTTCTTCCATTTAATGTTCATGTTATGGGGATTTTTATATAAAGGAAATTTGTCTTTTGTGTCTGTTGAAAATTAAAGATTACTGACAGAGCCATAAGAAAATATTGCTTTATTTATCTGATCATATTGGAATATATTTGTTAGGTTTTCAGTAGGTTCAATTAGGTTCACTAGACTATATGCGTCATTTAAAAATTTTTCAATGAACATTCGAACAGTCCGGCCCTCGGCTTGTAGCTAAATTTTTTATTTGGCCCTCCGTCCATTTGACTTTGACACCGCTGCCTTAAAGTGTAGTGTGTCCTCCTTGACACTGAAATGCCTGACTGTTTTTATTATCCAAAATGAAAAGCCTCATATATATATATATATATATATATATATATATATTTTTTTTTTTTTTTTTTTCTTGCATTAGAAACCGACTGAGGAACATTTGCAGAGGACCGCTGCCTCCAAGAGAACCCTGGCTAAGAACCAGGTTAGTCTTTTTAGATCATGCAATATTGAGTGACGAGCAGCAACGTCATCTTTGCAGCATTACTTGATTGTGAAAACAAAAATGCATGCATTTGTTTCTGTTCATTCTTTCCTATTTTTGGAAGGTGGAGTCAGACCCATGTGTTGTGGAGGTGTCCAACAAAAAGGTTGTGGAGGTGTCAAACAAGCATGCAC
Source organism: Cottus gobio (assembly GCA_023566465.1). Classification (NCBI taxonomy): domain Eukaryota; kingdom Metazoa; phylum Chordata; class Actinopteri; order Perciformes; family Cottidae; genus Cottus; species Cottus gobio. Next base: position 10,656,248 of record CM042216.1, read on the forward strand.
CTACCAGTATTGAGAAGGTGGATGCGCCGGAGGAGGTTGGTACACTGTGAATGTCAGGCTAATTTTACAAACAATATTGTTTAATTGTGCATGCAAAGCCAATTAATTATTATTATTATTATCAGGTCCAGGCAACACCAGAGGATGAGGGGACTGCAGACTCGTCTTCTATTGGTGTTGAGCAAGTGGCTGTGCAGGATGAGGTTGGTGAATAATGTTCAACTAATTTAACAAATATATGTGTGGTGTGGTTCGACCTCGTGCCCCGTGTCCCCAAGGATCACAGACGCAGAGTATGCTTTGAGGACTTTATTTCGTCCCTCACCCCCCCTCGTGCAACAACAAACTTTCGCTCTCGTGCCGGCCGCTAGCTCTCTGCTTCTGCTTCCGCTTCCGCCGCACCAACCCCTTCCGGTTCCTCCGGTGTCCTTTTAAGGACCACCTTCCCAGGCTGCCTGCACACACACAAACACACCCACGCACACACACACACACCTCAGCCCAGGTGCGGCTCGTTGCCGTCATTGTCCGCACCTGTTCCCTGAGCCGCCCTTCTCTCTCCCCCTTCGCAGCTGCGCTTAACCACGCCCCTGCCCCACAATATGCAAGGCTATTTCAATGTCATTTTTAATGCAGTGTGAGTTTGATTTGTTGTCCTTTAATGGTCTAGGCGGTAGTATCATATGTACACAAATAATGACTATAGATGCCAAATTTGTGTATGTGAAATAAACTGAGGGAGAAAAAACATTTTCTATACACACAGCCAATGATGTGTCAATTCTGTGTTCATAATTATGAAACGATAAAATGTTGCATGTATTTGCAGTTCCTTAAATAGTTTTTTATTTTTTAGGTCCAGGCAACACCAGGTGCAGAGAGGTCTGGAGGGTCGTCTTCTCCTAGTGACGATGACGACCAAGTGGCTGTGAAGGTTAGTTCACTCATTCATTGCAGGTTTTTTATTTTTTATGGTAGCTGTATAGCCATTTAATTGTCATGGTTTCACTGTTTAAGTAATACATGCAGATCAGTCTGCTCATTAATGACTAAGTTGGTAGCCTTTTTATAACCTTGGTGGCATCAAATGAGGCCTTTTGTCTTTTCAATGATTGTGTGTCCATAAAGGACTATGATGAAAGTTGTTTGCACGTTTTACTCTTATTATAGCTGACCAAGAAGGCTTCTCGTAAGCGACACAACCAGAAATACATCGCAGGTAGGTGTGATGGTAAAAAGTCCATCAGAGGTAAGTCTGCTAAAAAATCCTGCACAGCTAAGAACGGCATTCATAGTACATCCTCCATGTGTACCCAAAAAACCCAGTCACCCGTTGTTGCTGGTACTCATGTTAGAGTGAAGTCAGGTGATTATGATGATGATGCATCAACTGCATGCAGTGTTGTGGCTGCAATCAGGCATGTCATTGCTCCAGTCTGTACATGGCAAGGGTCCGATGTTGAGGACATATGTGCAGAAGGGAGCAAGTTGAATGCATTTGTAGCAGATGAAAACCTGAAAAGTGGCACGGCCAAGTCTGCGTTGATTGAGCAGCACAGTGTGTTTGGCAAGGCAACAGCATTCAGAGAGTTCAGTGACTCTGGAGAGGAGCCTGAGATGTCCGAGATGCTGCAACAACACTTGCGGGGAGATGGCATGTGTTTGTTGAACATCCATGGTCAAGTCAGCGCCATCATTGATCATGGCAAACATGTAGTGTCCGTTGATTGTGGGACACGTGTGCATCCGGCATGGCATCGGATATTGGCACACCTGTGGCTGTCTTCAACAGCTGCCCTGGTGACTTGATGTTTCACATCTGCAATCTGAAGAAGTCTTCAGAAGCAGACTGGTATAGCATTTCTCGCCTTTCAGTGAAGGAAAGGGAAGTGTTTACAGAGAGTGACATTGAAGTTACAGCTGGTCTTGAAGATGGCAGTTGTGACGTCGAACTGCCCTCCCCTGCCATCCTCTTTCAGGGGATTGTTTCATCAGGGAGACCCTCGGTTTGAGCATGGAGGACTTCAGTGTATGGCAGTAAGTTTCGCCAGCATTGCCAAACATTCAACCGACAACTTTTCATGGCAGTCCGACAATCTGGACAAGGTTGTGGGTGATGCGTTGTATTCTGCTTTAAGTCGCAGCAAGTCCATCAGTGGCGGATCCCAACTGCTGTGTGTTCCAGACTTACCCAAAGAGTCTGTAATTGATGGACACAATTATCAATTCCATGAAGGTGACTTGGTTTCTGGAGATGTTTGTGCTTGAGGGAGAGCTTATTGACTGTGGTGTATACACCACTCTAAGCGAAGGCTTGACAAAGATCTGCCAGACATATGACACATGCCTTCTGACATTGAGTGGCAGTACGTGTGCCATCATTGGTCAACAGGGACAGTATGCTGTGGTTGACTCCCATGCACGCAGTGCACTTGGGATGCCCAGTGAGATGGGAAAAAGTCTGGTCTTGTATTTCAAGTGCCTTGATGATGTGTATAATCACATATGCAAATTTGCATCAACATTAATTCAAACTCCAAAGCCGTTTGAGATTGCTGGTGTTCACATCACTCTCAAAGACCGAGTTGGAAACAGTCCTTTGTCTCAAAAGACAACTGCTCAGCCAACATCTGGCTGCACCGACACGCGACATCACTCCTGGGACAGGAGAGCCTGCATTTGGTTGTAGTGGGGGGCGACTGTGGCTCAGTGGTTAGCAAGTCAGTCTTTCAATCAGAGGGTCGGTGGTTCAAACCCCGGCTCAGCCAGTCCATGTCGTTGTGTCCTTGAGCAAGACACTTAACCCTCATTGCTCACCGTTGCTGTGTCTACGGTCTACTGTATACTGTATATCATGTAAGTCGCTTTGGATAAAAGCGTCAGCTAAATGAAATGTAATGTAGTTTGTCTCAAACAAGTACAGTTCAGGCATTACTTGGCTGCATCAACAATCAGAGAGGTGCAAAGCGTAAGGTTTCAACGGGAGCTTGTAACTCAAAGAAGGTAAAGGGAAGAGATGTGACTTTAGTTAATTCAGACGTTGAATTTGTCAGTGATGTCACAAGTAGACAATTGACATTTGATCCCCTAAGTAGTATTGTTAAACAAGCGTTGTGCACAATGTTGAGTGCGGACTTCCTGATGCATCCTTTAGAAAATAGTTGGTGATGGAAACTGTTTCTTTAGAGCAGTCAGTCATGCTGTATCTGGTGCACAAACATCTCACTACAAAATTAGAAATGCTGTAGTCAAACTAATGAAAAACAATACAAAGGATTATCAGAGTCTTCTCAGATGTGAGTATTCCTCAATGGCAGAATACCTCCGTGTCAAAGATGCAGAGTGTTGGCACTTGGGCAACAGAAATGGAGATTCAAGCAGCAACAGATTATTTAGGCGTAAGTATTTTCACGTATCACAATGATCGATGGATTGAGTATAGTTGCAAGGGCAGCCGGTTATCCAATCAGGGAGTTTATTTGGAAAATTGCCGTGGTAACCATTATGAGACTGTTATTTGTGTTCTACAGCCTGGAATGCAGAGTTGTCATGGTTACTGCAAAGATAACACATCTTGTCCCCGAAGTTACAACACTAGGAAGAAAAGTAGGGTTTGTTTGAACAGTCCAAAACAAGTTGATATACAACAGCCTAGTACTGTAAATTGTAACCCAACTGTGTCTCCAATAGACACATTTGAGTTACAATTTAATCCCTTGTGCACTGAAGTTGCAAAAACACTATGCGGTAAATTTAAACTAGAATTTCAAAAGCAGCATGTACAAGGAACAACAGTGTCTGGGTCTTTAGGTGCTGTTTGTAAGACACAAAGTTAAAGAGGATGGCAATAGTTTCTTCAGAGCAATAGGTGAAGTTATCGGCGCTTCTCAAAATCGTCATTGGAAGATTAGACTTGGTGTTTTTAAGTTTATGGAGATTCATAGTGAAGAGCACATGAAGTTAGTGGGAAAGGGATATGTCAGACTATATCAACAAGACAAAGATGAAATATGTTGACAAATGTGCGACAAACGTGGAAATTCAAGGGACAGCAAATGCTCTTGGAGTGGACATTTATACATTCAGGGATGAGAAATTGATTAAATGCTGTACCAGTACAATGTTGTCCAATGAAGCTATATACTTCAAGCATTGTGAGAATAATTATTTTGAGCCAGTGGTTTGTGTCAAGCATGTAGCTGAGCAGATTTGCCTTGATTTGTGCAAAGAAAGTAATTCATCTGAGCCAAATCTTCGGAGAAGTGTAGATGCATGTACTGTGAAGGGAACTTCAAAGGAGAATGTTCAGAGTGATGCAACCATCTGCAGCTCAAACTGATTCTTTTTACTGAGAAACGGGAAGTATGCACATCTTGACCCTGAGATCTGAGTAGGTGGAGGGAACACTGCATGCCAGCAGATATGTGCTCATAACTAATGGGGAGCTGTTTTTCTGACCTGAAATGACTTTGGGCCTTTTCTGAAACTTAATGGTTTTAATATAATCCTCAACAATATCGCTGGCTATGGCCAGTTTCCCAGCAGTTGCACCGTTAAAACCCGTCCGGCAGACACACTCACCTCTTACCTTTGAGCATAAACTGTTTGTGTAGCTGTCCGTTAAACCAAAGAGGAGGTTACATTACTCCTGGTTGCACACTGTAGCTCAGTTAGAAGCTAAGAGACGGTAGTGTTTACGCTAGCGTACCTGCATTAGCCATTAGCTCCTGGTGACCACGATTAACTAGCTCTTCAAGTTATGTTAAACGCCAGTGATAGCAAGTAACGTTGTTGCAACTACATTGAAAGAGTCACAACATGATAGTTCATACAATTACAGATACTGAAGTTAGTGTCGCCAGCGCCGCTCCGCGTTGCCAGGTTCTCCGTTACACCCACTGTTGAAGAAATAAACTTACCTTGAGCCCAAAACGTACGCAGTTTCTTCTTTCAAACGTATCTCTCTCGTTCTGTGTGTGTGTGTGTGTGTGTGTGTGTGTTCTGGTAATCATCACGTTGTGGTGACATTGATCTGTTTACAGTCACGTCATGGGGACCTCTTGCAGTATGGGGACCAAAATTGAGGTCCCCATAAGGGAAACCATTTTAAATGAATGCTGAAGTCATTCTGAAGATGCCTGTGTGATTTTTAGCATTGGCCCATAACACACATTTTTCAGTTAGAGTGTGTGTGTGTGAAGTGTGCTCACTAGCACGCCTGCACTTTGAAAGTGGTATTGCACCCACTGCTTTTCACACACATATTCCAAATATGGTTAGTTACCGCCCACTTCCTAGTCCTCATTAGGAATGATTCAGCAGCAAAAAGGAATTATCAGTGTTAAGACTAAGGTGAATAGGGTAACATTTTAAAATAATAGATATCACAATGAAACTTCCTCAGTTGACTACTTACACAAGTATATAAAAGAATAAATTACAAGTTTTTGAAATGTGTATGTTTATGCAAATTAGGCATTATATCTATCTGTTTATGATAAAACCAGGTGCAAAATTATTTTGTCTCTGTTTACACACAAGATGAAAACAAAATTACTGAGGGATTTCAGGATATCTGATTTCATTACCTAGGAAATAAAAATATACTCTCCATAGCCTTAAAAAATAAATTTTTGGCATATGTTTTGATGAAATATTGCATAAATCAAGCCAGGAATTATTTATTAACAAATCCCTCTGTAAATATCTTCAGGATACTGTTAGTTGTATAACTGGAAAGTTTGGTGTACATAGATCCTACATAGGCTGAGTTTTTTATACTGGAGAATGACAAAAAACTAAGTTTGAGAAAACAGCATTTAGAGATTTAAAAAGGGTTAATTTATTACATATTTATTGCTAAAACAGGCCCTTAGTAATAATAATAATAGAGAATATTTCAAGCTCATGAAAATGTATTATTTAATAAAATGGCAGGCATACAAGGCCTACATCTGCAGTAACTCAATGAATTAACATTGGCGTATCATGCACAAAGTTGCCAACAAAACCCACGCTAGACAGTTGTATGGACACAGAACAAGACCAACAGTAGATGTCACATGTTAAAGTCTAATTGTCCATTCCAGCACCATATGCATTTTGTCTGTGCTCCAACTGTGCTCTGAAGCCACAACTTCTCCATAACAGAAAGCATGGCAGAGACACCTTCATTGAATGTGGAGATGGCCATACTTGCTGCTGCCTCGAGCTTACTTTTCCCCACAAAACAGTCCCCTCAGTCAGCTGATGGTGAAGCTAACTAACCAGGCTCCCATCAGCACTGGTTCATTACAACGCAACAGAACAAAACTAATTATGAATAATTCAAAATACCAATATTTAGAACATCGGAGAAAACAAAGTAGACTAAATTGTTATTTGACAGTATCTTCACACTGTCAGAGATACGAAGAAGAGACGGATCCTGGCTAAATACAGGCTCAGTGACCACCAACTTGGTCAGACAGAGATGCACTACCTCCTCCACTGTGAAAAACTATCTTCACTAAGAGATTTACACCTTAGAAAAATAGCCAAAAAAATAAAATTCCCAAAGTAAACACCAGAAAAGAAGCTGGAAGTTATTCTAGGAGAGGTGACAGCAGCTCCACTGACAGCTAACCTCTCAAGGATCACTGTACCATATACAGTGGGGCAAAAAAGTATTTAGTCAGCCACCAATTGTGCAAGTTCTCCCACTTAAAAAGATGAGAGAGGCCTGTAATTTTCATCATAAGTACACTTCAACTATGAGAGACAGAATGGGGGGAAATAATCCAGGAAATCACATTGTAGGATGTTTTATGAATTAATTGGTAAATTCCTCGGTCAAATAAGTATTTGGTCACCATCCTACTTTTTAAGACTCTAGGAACCACAAGTAGCCCCGCATTCATTGAGCGCAGCTCTCTGGCGGGACAATATGGTGCTATAAGCTCCCTAAGATATGATGGTGCATCACCAATTAAGGCTTTGTAGGTAAGAAGAAGGACTTTAAATACAATTCTCTGTCTTACAGGAAGCCAGTGGAGATCAGCTAATACAGGAGTAATGTGATCTCTCCTCTTAGCTCCTGTTAACACACGGGCTGCAGCATTCTGTATCAACTGTAGAGACCTGAGAGACCCAGCAGAGCAGCCTGATAATACAGAGTTACAGTAGTCCAGTCTTGAGGTAACAAATGCGTGGATCAATGTTTCTGCATCCCTTCGAGACAGGATGTGCCTGATCCTTGAAATGTTGCGTAGGTGAAAAAAGGCAGTCCTTGAGATCTGTTTCACGTGGGAACCGAAGGACAAGTCTTGATCAAAGACAACTCCCAGGTTCCTCACAGTGGTGGTTGACGCCAGAGCAATGCCATCAAGAGAAACAATATCAATCGATAATTGATTTCTCAGTTGCTCTGGGCCAAGCAAAATAACCTCAGTCTTGTCCGAGTTCAGCATCAGGAAGTTGCAGGTCATCCAGGTCTTCATGTCTTTAAGACATGCTTGAAGTTTAGCCACCTGGCTGGTTTCATCTGGCTTGATCGATATATATAGCTGGGTATCGTCGGCGTAGAAATGAAATTTGATTGAGTGTTTCCTGATAATATTGCCTAATGGAAGCATATATAGGTTGAACAAAATTGGACCAAGGACGGAGCCCTGTGGTACCCCATTTTGAACACCCGTGCTCACCGAGGCCACATCATTTACAAATACAAACTGTGATCGATCTGATAAATATGATTTAAACCAGCTTAGTGCTGTACCTTTAATACCAATCAACTGTTCTAGTCTTTCTAATAAAATGTCATGGTCAATGGTGTCGAATGCAGCACTAAGGTCTAACAGAACTAGAACTGTTATAAGTCCTCTATCTGATGCAACTAAAAGGTCGTTCGTAATTGTCACTAAAGCTGTCTCTGTGCTATGATGCTTTCTAAATCCGGACTGAAAGTCCTCAAATAAACTATTGCTATCTAAAAAGTCACATAACTGATTTACAACTACTTTCTCCAGAATCTTAGACAGGAAGGGCAGGTTAGAGATGGGTCTGTAGTTGGCCAACACCTCTGGATCGAGAGTTGGCTTCTTGAGTAGAGGTTTAATTACAGCCATTTTGAACGACTGTGGCACAACCAGTTAGTAGAGAACCATTAATAATATCCAGCAGAGCGGTGCCAATCAAAGGCAAAACCTCCTTCAGCAGCCTGGTTGGAATGGGGTCCAGCAGACAAGTAGAAGATTTGGATGCAGAAACCGTTGAAGACAGTTGGTCCAGGCTTATGGGGAGAAAGCCGTCCAAACACACATCAGGGCCCACAGCCGCCTCCGAGGCCAGTCCACTTGAGGATAAACAGTCAGTAGTTGAGGGCAGGAGATCGCCAATCCTGCCTCTGATGGCCAGAATCTTATCATTGAAGAAGGTCATGAAGTCATCACTGCTGAGGTCCGTAGGAATACGCGACTCCACCGAGCTGTGACTCTCCGTCAGCCTGGCCACAGTGCTGAAGAGAAACCTGGGGTTGCTCTTGTTCTTCTCTATTACTGATGAGTAGTAGGCTCCTCTGGCATTACGGAGGGCCTTCTTGTAGGTTGTCAGACTGTCCCGCCAGACCAACCAGGATTCCTCTAGTTTGTTGGAACGCCATAAACCCTCCAGCTTCCGTGATGCTTGCTTCAGCATGCGGGTCTGAGGGTTATACCATGGAGCGAGCCTCCTTTGTTTGATGATCCTCTTCTTTAGAGGGGCTATTGAGTCCAGTGTCATTTTCAGTGAGCTAGTAGCACTATCGACAAAATGATCAATCTGGGATGGACTGCAGTTAACACAAGAGTTATTATATTGAGGCATGGTAATACATTAAATACAGAAGGAATCACTTTCTTATATTCATCAATAGCAACATCAGTTATACCTCTGGTGTAGAAACTTCTGTCAGAGAGTACACACACCGGCAGCACAAACTCAAAAGTTATAAGACAATGGTCTGATAAAACAGGGTTCTGCGGAAAAACCACCAAATGCTCTACATCAATACCATATGCAAGAACAAGGTCGAGGGTGTGGCTAAAGCAGTGAGTCGGTTCATGTACTCTCTGACAGAAGCCAATCGAATCTAACAATGACATAAATGCAATACTAAGGCCATCATTGCTAACATCCACATGAACATTAAAGTCACCTACAATAATAACTTTGTCAGTCTTAAGGACCAAACTTGTCAAAAACTCCAGGTGCCCGGTACACCACAGCAAACAAAGTCGGCTGCGCCGTTTTACAGCTCGGATGTGAAAGACTCAAAACAAGGCTTTCAAACGAGCTGCAATTCAAGCCAGGCTTAGGGCCTATTAACAGGCCTGAGTCAAAGATGGCAGCTACTCCACCACCTCGACCAGTGCCTCGAGGAATGTGAGTATTTAAATGACTTTGAGGAGTTGATTCAGTCAGGCTGACATATTCCCCAGGTCTCAGCCAGGTCTCAGTCAGACAAAATACATCAATGTGACTGTCTGATATCAATTAATTTACTAAAACAGCTTTCGAAGACAGAGACCTAATATTTAGGAGTCCACATTTAATTCTCCTACCATGTTGCACTGCTGCAATAGTGGTGTTAACCTTTATGAGGTTATGTTCTATAACACCCCTATTAGTTACTTTTACATTAAAAAGTGGCCGTGGAACAGACACAGTCTCGATAGAGTTTAAGGTAGGCGACTGCCCTAAAGGAAATGCAGAGAAGGGTGCAAGACTACAACTCTGCTTCCTTGTTTGAACTCTGGATTGTCATGGACGAAGTTGACCAATAAACGTGGTCATATTTTCAGAAAGGAGACGTGCTCCATTCAAAGTGGGATGAATGCCGTCCCCCCTGATCAGACCAGGGTTCTCCCAGAATGTCTGCCAGTTATCCACGAAGCCCACATCGTTTGCTGGGCACCACCTCGACAACCAACGGTGGAATGATGACATGCGGCTATACATCTCATCAGTGACCGTATTTGGGACAGGGCCAGAGAAAACTACGGAGTCAGAGATTGTTTTGGCGTAAGCACACACCGATTCCACGTTGATTTTAGTGACCTCCGAGTGGCGAAGTCGGGAGTCATTACCACCGACGTGTATTACAATCTTACTGTATTTACGTTTATTTTTAGCCAACAGTTTTAAATAAGACTCAACGTCGCCCGCCCTGGCCCCAGAAATACATTTGACTGTGGTCCCGGACTTCGCTATCTTCACGTTTCTGACCACGGAGCTGCCGATAACCAAAGTTGGTTTCTCAGCGGGTGTGTCGCTAAGCGGGGAGAACCGGTCAGAAACGCGAAGAGGCTGCTGGTGCCCAGAGGGCTGCTTGGACTTATGCTTCCTTCGTTCAGTCACCCAGCGTCCCGGCTGCTCGGGGGCTGCCGGGGAACAACTCAAGCTAACAGAGGCTAAAGCTAGTTGGTCCGCACAGACTATGGAGGGGGGGCTGGCTAATGTAGCTAAAGTCTGAGCTTCGATGGTGCGGAGCCGTGCATCTAACCCACTAAGACCTGCCTCCAACCTAGCAAATAAACTACACTTATTACATATACCGTTATCATTAAAGGAGGCAGGCGAATAGCTAAACATGCGACACGCTGAGCAAGAAAGAGCAGAAAGGGGAGAAGAGGAAGACATTGCTAGCAGCCAAGCTAAAGCAAGATAGCTAGTGTTAGCTGAACTAACGATGTGAAAATAGGACAGTTAGATTTAAGCGATGAGTCGCTAAAAGAAGAAGAGAGTTAAGTGTTTAAACGTTGAAGATGTATAGCAGGCAAGCAGCCGCTTGTACTAAAGAATATCACACAATTAGCTGGAGCTGAGACAAGTACGTTGTCGACTAACACACACGGTGTCAACCGGAAGTGATTCAATACGCTTACCGTAGAACAGGTGATTGGACGCCACTTCCTTGAATCACAAGGTTATTAAAGTAGTAAACTGCCACAGAACCTATGATTCTGCGGATCAATGCTAACTTTAAGCCCTGTCCCTGTGCAATATGGACAAATTAAACCACCGATCAGTAATTCAGATGAGCTACATGAATTATCAGCCACTGCTGTGTGCACTCTGATTACCTCAGCTGTCTGAAAACTCCTGTTTTCCGAACAGTTTACACATCGATGTACTATGTGAAGGCATTTCATCATCTGCTGTCTTTGTTTGTAATCCCCTGTGTCTTCTTGCTAATGACAACTGATTTTGTCTTCTCTGAGATGATTTTCAACGTACTTCTTTCGACATTTTGAACTTCTGCAGAAATGTCACAGCACGTCACCTGCAGTGTCTCGCCTTAAAGGTCACAATTCACATGCTGGACGAGGAAGATTGTTTTCAGAAGATGCCAGCTAACTGGCTAATGATTTGTACAGAGAAACTAAAGTGAAACACAAGGTAAGTGAATTTATTTGTGGTAATGGGATATTTGTAGACAAATGACAAACCAATATAACCAGTGTTTAGTGCTCAAAATAGGTTAATTAGCTCTAATTTGTTTGCATAATAGCTAGATAGGATTAGGCTAACTATCCTGTAGACACAGAGTGCAGGCCTCAATTTGTTTTTGCATACAATTAATTGTAAAGGTGTTGAATGTAAACTAAAAAGACACTGCTAATTATTTAGTCTAACTAATTATTGTGTTAAGTTGATTGTATATATTTTATGAATGTGTATTTTATTATTTTGCTGTGATGTATATTTAAGTGAATGTGTAAAGTACTACATTTAAACTTAAATTGAGGCTTTTGACACAGTTGCTTTAAAAAAAATGTTTAAGTAATTTTAAATGACCAAATTTCACATGGTAGATTAAAATAGTGGCTCTATTTAACATGAAAATACAAAAAAGACTGTAGCTTCCGTTTTGGGGCTTTTAATTTGAAATCCCAAAGGAAGTCAAATGTACCTTTATGTAGGGAAACTTAACAGTTAGCTTAAGCAAAGCATGCTGATGGTCTGAGCTGCGTTACCATGTGCTCAGGTGGATAATGGCTGCAAGCACCTGTTGAAGGAAACGTGAGTATTCATGACAATAAATAATTGTATAAATGTTATATTGCTGTGCTGTAGACCAGCTACTAGCATATGTTAGAAGAGTTATTTTTAGTAGTTATACTGTGAATGCTGTTGAATGAGCATTCACATAATGCAATTTTAAACATTTATGCTTATATTATGCAGCGTTTAGGTCAAATTGATTATTTATTTTTCTCTATTTTCATATTCTAAAACGCTGTCACCATAAAATTTGTTTTTACAGACGACCAGCATTACAACTGACAGCATTGCAGCGGACAGGTCCAAACCTTCGCCCCTGTCAGACAATCAGATTGATGTCACTGGTCAACACAAAACTCACCAACAGGTACATTCATGTTCATCACTTCAGATTTCATTTTACAGTCTCTTTGTCAGTTTTGGTACTTGTGATGTGTTAAGTAGCTTAGAAGAGGAAGGAAGTGTAATGTAATGTGCTCTAGTATGAATTAGTACACTCAACAGTTTACTGTAATACATCTAGAAGGTTTGTGGAAGTACGGTAGACTATTTAGGGCAGTTCTTAACCTTCAAGAGGGTCTTTTTCATGGTTAATCATCATTGTTTTCTGGACACTGACGACGTCCCCACAGCACAAATTTGGTCAGTTTCTGAATATAAACTGTGTGAAACATTTTGGACCAAACTGGTCCCCATAAGACACTTTTACATTGTGTGTAAAATGTCCCCACAAAGCCTGGTGTGTTTGATTTGTGTGATTGCTTATATTATGCAGTGTTTAGGTCAAATTGATAATTTATTTTTCTCTATTTTCATATTCTAAAACGCTGTCACCATAAAATTTGTTTTTACAGACGACCAGCATTACAACTGACAGCATTGCAGCGGACAGGTCCAAACCTTCGCCCCTGTCAGACAATCAGATTGATGTCACTGGTCAACACAAAACTCACCAACAGGTACATTCATGTTCATCACTTCAGATTTCATTCTACAGTCTCTTTATGTCAGCTTTGGTACTTGTGATGTGTTAAGTAGCTTAGAAGAGGAAGGAAGTGTAATTTGCTCTAGTATGAATAACTACACTCAACAGTTTAACTCTTATTTATATGTACTCATTATTTAACATTTTTTTGCTATTCTACATATTTCTGATTACTCTATTTTTTTAAAATTTTAGATGAAAGACACACATCCTCAAGATTTGCTGATTGATGAATCCATATCAGAAAGTGCAATCAATGAGCAACAGCAAGATGGCATGTGTATGTGTTTGTGTTAAACCTTTGTTTACCTTTGTTTTGCTATGTTGTGAAGATGTGTGATATGCAAAAGTGATGGTTTAAATCACTCACCTTTTCAAGCTTCTTGCTATATATCTACATTATCTATAAACAACTAACCTAAGCTGAATTAAAAAAATAACTGTAATTAATTAATTAATTAATAATGAATGTATCCATATTTTCATTGTACTTAGATTAAATATGTAAAGTAAACCTTTGTTTAATTTATTTGTTGCAAAGTCCCCACTAATCACAATGAAAATTGTGTGAATTATGTAAATAACATGCAAATGAGGTCCCCACAAACAACGTTAACTCGGTTTTTTACAAGTCCCCATATATGCTGGTCAAGACATTACTTCATCAATTCAGATGTTTAAAGTTGTGTATAAGCTAACAAGGCTATGGTGAGTGTACCTGATTTTTTTCATACCTCTAGCACCTTTAGAAAGGGTGGTCCCCGCAAGTAATGGTTAAAATTGTGGTCCCCAAAAAACATATAAACCAGTATGTGTGTGTGTGTGTTTATCTATATAATATGCAACTCCAATTTCAACTTGTCAGGTTTGTACCTTTCAGTGAACTCCTCAAAGATGAAGAGGCCGAGTGGGTGGGACTTAGCTGTTTTATAAAACCATCAAACGTGTTCAGCCAATCAGATTGAATGTGCGCATTGCATCGACTCAGAATACAGAAACATTTTTTCCCAGCATTCAACATGATAGTACGATGGAGTTTATTTTATATTGCTGTTGTAATGAATGATATTGTTGTTAATAGCTATGTGCAATATTGTGACAAATGAAGTGTTTTCATTGAACTGTTAATGTGAATCAACTAGTTAATCCTAAAAGTGCACTTGCACTGTAACATGAGACCCGTAACGTCGTTATTAAACATGGTCATCCATGGTGCGGAGCATTTCACACGAAATAAATCTAAAAAGCGACATGACATGGCACGGGAGCACCACCGTGATGATTCAGCACCTAAAACGTAAACACGTTGGAGTATTTAATGAGGAGGGTGTTCAACAGCACAGTAGGAGCTCAAACCGTGGTAGCAGCAGGTAGCAGAGGCTAGAGTCAGGTGCCATGACTAGCGCGTGAGGAACGTAACGTCCCAGAACAGGGACAGACTTCATGATGAGCAAACAGCTGTGACAGATCCAGCTGTTTGTCATTGAATAAGCACTTCATTTTTCCTGTGTCAGCAATACTGGTAGCAAATATGAAAAGTACCTCTATAAGTTTGCAAGACTATAAACCTTGTTAAAAATGTGTAATAAAGGGAAAATATTATATATACAGTGTTTCCCCAACAACAATGTTGTAACAAAATGGTCCATGCTGATTCTTGCAATAACAATGTTTGACTTTGCTTTTATAAATACAATAAAGAAAATTGCAATCAATTTAGAGTAAACCAGTTTGCTCCAGACAAAAATCAATAAAATGTGCCATGACTCTGCTTTTCACGCAACATAGTGTTAGACGCTACAGAGCAGAGAAGAGTTGTAAACGTGTGACCATGTAGGGACAGAAATGCCATGTATGTCATGTAGATAAGATCAAAAATATAAATTATCGACTGATTAATCGATTATGAAAAAAATCGTTAGTTGCAGCCCTAAAGGTATCATTAATGCTGTGTGTTAATTTTGTGTGTAATGTGTAATGTTGGTTAGAAAAATGGCCAGCCCCAGCAAATTTCCATCCCTAAACGATAAAGATGTGGAGGCTGTTCGGCAGTCCCTACAACTAGTGACTGAGTATTACATGTGCTGGATTTGTGCCAAGTCTCTAGATTTAGTCATCTAAAGTCTTCATTCATGTTCTATGATTGATATATACATTTGTATGATTGACATGTACATTTTTTGTAATTGCAGTACACAACAATGGATCAGTCGGTGTTGCGCCAAGACATCTACAACCGTCTCCTGCTGGTTAGCAAGGAGACATTAGATGTCTTGCTGCGACACGTTCGTAGAGGCAGAGCAGCAGATCAAAAAATAGTACTGCTGCAGGTAGCGCTGGCAGAAATATCAGCTAAGCTATCAGATGCGCTCCTGCAGCAGGAAAACGCTGACATTTTGGCGTGTTTGGAAGCTGATGGTGAGTGTTAGTGTTCTGCTAAGTAAATATTGAACATACAGAAATTAAAAAAACGTCTATAAAGTGAAGGCTTTCTGTAACGTTGTCTATGTATATTTATTTATTTCAGAATGGCACTCAGACAGCTCATCACAACGAGGCCCCAGGTGCCGTACGCTGAAACCCTGCCTCTGCACATCTGTGTGGTGGCGGTAAAGTCCCAGCCCAGGATGGTGAGCTGGGACTTTACCGCCGATGCTCAAGCCAGAGCAACTAAAGACAACGCCATAATGGCCATAAGCGATGGGCGTTCCGTTGCAAAAGTAACACTTTATGAACAATTTAAAACCAAAGTTGCAGAGGGATGCTCGTACGTCCTTCGGTGGTACGGGTTGAAGGGCTCGTCTCCCCCTTAACAGCTGAACGTGACTAAAGAGACGGCGTTCCATCGCTCCTCTGAGATTAAAATATCAGAAGAGCTGAAAGAAGAGGCAGAAGCGCTCCTCAATCCCTACTCGCCTCTTACCCCCCTCAGCACCTGCAGGGAGTCCGTGGGTCTTCTGATGGTCAATGGGGAGGAAGTAAGTCATTTTCTGTCTGACAGGAATGCGATGTGTAAACAAATGTATAGTATATTCTTGGAGAATATAAAATATAAAAATGTTTTTTATGAAATGTGAAAATGAACACAAATCCACCATGTTCAGATCACTGCTGTAAAGAAGGTGGTGGCTGGGGAGGGACACAGTCCCTCTGCGAAATGTAACCTCGAAGCAGGTAGGCTATTTAATAAAGGCCCGTGGGTTACTTTGCATATTGTCAACATTGTAAAATACTTGTATATTTACAGGGGGAGACCAGGGTTCCGCTGTGCCTGTGGAGGGAGGCAGCCCTCCACAATTTGCCAATCGGGACTTCTGTTAGGGTGTTCTACCTGAGAGGGTCCGGCTCCAATCAACCGTAAGCCTGGAGGTTGAAGTATGTTTACTTAGCTTTTGCTGCTTTTTTCTTCTGTTGATTAAATGATTCTTTCACACCTTTTTCTTTTTCCTTCGATTTTGAATAGCAGTGGATGTGTATTTTAGCAGAGCTCTGTAAGCATTCATAGCTAAACAATCACATTTTCAAAATGTACAGGAAAATGATAATGACTAGGATTATAATATTACTTCATCAATTTAACAATCAATACAATTAATTTTCAAAGAAAGTGCTGTACCAGAGATGTTGACGTATGCCCTCATTGTAGTCATTTGACATTATGCTGTCTTTCGTCAGGTGTTAAGCTCCACAAGCCTGGAGGTGGTCAGGGCATACGGGGTCATGGATGTGGAGGGCAGTCCAGGAGATCTGGAACTGCTCCTAGATGACTTAAAGTGGGAGCCGATCACGGCAATAATGCAAACGCCACCGATAAAAGTAGAAATATCAATAAAAGGAAACAGAATTGAGATGATCAAAGTGTTTAGGGGAGAGGAGGCATGATATTAATTAGTTTTTTAAATGTGTTGTAAATAGTGTTAGATTGTGTTAGATTTGTATAATTGTTCAAATGCATTATCTAATACTTTTTTTTTTTTTTTAAATGTAGTGTTATGATATAAAGTGTGTGTTCATTTGTGTTTTATTATATAAAAGTATTTTATATGAATAAATGTTTATGTGCAAATTGTTGGCTTTGTTTCAAACGCCTGTTGAATAACCATTAGCAACGCATAAGGCTATTAGATTGCTGTAGATGTTCATTATTGATATGGCCTTCTATTTATACATCTTACTCTTTGCACATGCATGATTTATTTTTTGAATTTGTATGTTGATTACACTAATTAAGGCAAGCAGAATAAGTGTCATAAAGAAAAAGTACTTAAAAATATTTTTTGAATGGGTCAACTGAGATTGAACACCTGACGTTGGTGACAATCCGAGAGATCCTGGCACCGATCACCAACAAGTCAAACTGGCTACTAGTCAGCCTGAAGTAGTGCTGGAAGCAGCAGAGCTGTGTGCACCTGCGGATAATGTTATGAACCCAAACACGATGGCGTTTGATGTTCCGGTGTTTGAGATTTTCATAACAAGTATAAAGCAGAAATAGTGGCTACTTTCAGGCGCAAATTAAATTTGACACACAAATTAACCACATATTGTAAAAATCAGGTGAGACTCAGAAAAGATGGTCTTTTCATCAGCGCACTCAAGCCCTATTCTGATCGGCACCAGAAGCATGTTTACGTGATTGCAGCAAGACACAACACTTTAACAAGTTTCTCTAGTGTAGTATTCCTTCAGGTTTCCTTTTTGCAACTTGACATTAATTACAGACAGCAATCTTCTCAAGTAACGTTACCGTGTAGCGCTATGGGACTTTAAAGAGGGAAGTAGGGACACACTTTCCTGCACTAGTAAGCTAACGTTAGTAACTCATTTTACCAAAGGATTAAGTTGTGATAAATCATTTAGCTTCATATAGTTGATAAATTGCATGCGGTAGTGTAACTAATTAAATTAATTGGAACCCTACGTTTGTTGCTGCTCGTTAGCTAAGGCTCACTTCGTTAGAAAAAGTTTTGACTCTTCGTGGCACAAGTAACGTTGCCGAGCACCACTGAAGCGGACCACGGCGCCACCCGAACGCAACA
The DNA here is from genome assembly GCA_023566465.1 of Cottus gobio. Classification (NCBI taxonomy): domain Eukaryota; kingdom Metazoa; phylum Chordata; class Actinopteri; order Perciformes; family Cottidae; genus Cottus; species Cottus gobio. Next base: position 10,674,293 of record CM042216.1, read on the forward strand.
GGCAAGCTTTTTAGACAGCACAACATGTGCTTGTTCTGAGCTAACAGCTATCTCATGGCAGACTCTGCAACAGCTGGTATAAAGTTGTATATATTGTTGCTCGCTAAACCCCCGTCGTATTTGAGTCTAATCTGACCGATATACAATTTAATCAATCAAATATTGTGCTTTACATCGAACCTTATATCCTCCACGCTAGGTTCAAGTGAGTTATTAACATGTATATTGACTGTTGACTACAGTTCAGGTTGTCACATACTAAGTTACAGTGGTTGGCCGTGCATTTTCTCCCTGGGCCTTCTGTGCCATCTGATATTGTATACATATCACGTACCGGGCTACGGAGCCCGCATACCGGGTTACGTACTGGACTACATGGCACGACGCTACAGCGGCTCAGCAGCAACAGTGGTTTATAAACCGCCATGGCTTGTTTATGATTAAATACACTGCAGATTAGGGCTGCAACTAACGATTATTTTAATAATCGATTAATCTGTCGATTAATTGATGAGTCGGATAAAAAAAAAAAAACATTTCCAACCCTTTATTCAAAAACAGAATAGACAATGAAAAAATCTTCAGAAAGTGCACAAACAGGTTGCTCCTTGAACATCCCTGAGCTGCTAAAGTAATAATAAAAAAATTAAATAAATACACTAACACAAACATACACATGTATGCTTTACATCTGCCAAATATATAGGCTTTTATTAATTAAAAATACTAATCAGAAAACTTACCAGGATTTGTTTGAACGTCAGAACTTGCTCTCTACACTCTACTCAAACTTTCACAGACACACATAAAAACACACACAGCTGAGCCTTAACCGGAAGTTCCTCTACTAGCTGCCGCTGCCACGGTTTGAGCTCCTACTGTGCTGTTGAACGGCCTTGCTTCCGCGATGTGTTTCAGAACAATGTTTGTCACGGTGCGACCACGGAACTCAAGCACGACTCTCAAGACGGAGGTCAACAACGAATTTCCTTTACTTGGAACAAAACAGAACAATAAACCTGGAGCGCTTGGTACAAATACACAAGACAATCTGGCAGAGGGCAAGTGAGGGGACCTAAATAGTGAGGGACTAATGAGGGAATGGGCTGCAGGTGAGGTATGAGGACCAGGTGAAGGGAATGAGGGCTGACGAGGAGGGAGTGACTGAGAGTGAGGAGGGTGTGGCGCTGAACTGTGACAGTTTCGGTCTCTCAGATGGTCTCTCCTCTACCTCCGCTCTTTACTCAACTTTTTCTTCATACTCAAACATCTCCGTGACTTATTGAGTGGCGTAATAATCGCGCGACACAACAAATCGATAATGAAATTCATTGCCAACGCTTTTAATAATCAAATTTTATTGATTTGTTCTTGCAGCCCTATGTATGACAGTCAAGGATACCGTCCCCATGTACTTTAATCTGCACAGTCTACCTAGATGCTCTTCTTCCATGCAGACAGAGGTGAAATCTGATTGGATGAGAGCTCTCCATACCAAGCTGCACTGCAAGCAGAGCAACAAACGCAGACAGCAGCTGTGCAATGAGAAAATAAGCTAATAGGGAAAAATAATTATAATACATGTAGTGTATTTGAGAAAAACAATTAAATTATAAAATAGCTATAACTTTGTCATTTTTTTTTAGGCCAGACGTGCACATGTTTATTTGTGATCTTTTTTATTGTTGACTATCTGTGCATTGTCCAAATATGTGAAAGACATTCCACTACTAACTTACATCATTTTACATTTTTAATAAGAACTCCACCTTTAAAAACAAAGGAAAGCATTCTATCAAATATATTTTTCATAATTTATCCCATTAACAGAGCTATAGTCCCCGCGTGGCCTGCGATATAGGATATATCAGTAAGTTTGGGGATACGGCATGCGCGAGGAGTTACGTAAAGTAAGTCAACAGGCCCTTCATTGTCTCTGAGCACCAATTCTTAGGTTGCTGTTAAAATGCATATCAAATATTAATCTGGAAAAGGACAATAAGTGTATGTCTTCAAGAGATTCACAGTAAAGAAAACAAAATTAGAATTCGTATGAGACGACGCATGAGCTACGGCCAGGGCGAAATGCTAGATAACCAAAAATAACGAATTGAAAGAAGAAAAAAAAAGCATTAATAGATAAGCGTATCAGTTGATAAGTGTATTTGTTGTAAAAAATAAGGAAGAAGAAAGCGCTGTATCTGTTGTACAGGGTGATTACCTGTTGTATGTCTTATGTGTGGAAGTGCTGTTTATTGCTAAAACTTTGAAGTAAGAAATATAGGCTCTGAGAGAAGTAGAACAAAGAGTCATTAAAAAGGAGACAAGGTGTTAAGGGGGAAGGGAATTTAAGAAGGAAGGTATCAAATCAAGAGGGAACCTTAAGAAGAGAGAATTAGAATGAGGACAAGGACACACACAGTTAATTCAGGATGGACAGCTGTTTAGAACTTTAGAAGTAGAGGGATGTGAAGTGACTTTTTTGGAGTGTTTCCGGAGCATGCAGATCTGTCATTCTAGCACCTGAAAGTAGAAAACTAAATTGATGGGGCAAAAAGATAGTACCATTTCGTTAGAACAGCATTTGTAATCCTAAATCCTTAAACATGACTATAAGCAAAACAGTTCAAGTTATCTAAGAAACTGTCCAGTAAATTTTAAGCAGAGAGCATATTGGTGACAAAGTTTAGGATGTTTGTTGGCAGGATGAGTACAAGGGGAGAACACAGCAGCATGATATCAGGAATGTAAGAAGAATTGAGATGACTTCTGCACATCAACTGCTGTCCGCATATCAAAGAGAGAGCATCCTGGATTCACCACACCTACTGCAAGAAGGTGCACCGGTTGTCTGCAGAAAACTGTAGTGCTGAGGACTCCTAAGCGGGCACCCATCTCCTCTGTGGTGAAGTCTGGTTACAAAGGGAGGTGAAACCAATAGGGGCACTTGTCTCAACACAGTTTAGAAATCATCAAACACCCAGAGGCTTAGGGAGTGTGTTTATCAAGGGGAGCTCAGTGTTGATTTTAGGAGAAACTACAACTATTGACAATAGCCAAAAGGAATTGTTAATTTTACTGTGATACTGAGAAAGGCGGAGTCTGTAAAATGTTTGGATCTGCCCGTTTTATTTTCATCCTAACCGACACAGCTCCTGACGGATCAGTGACCGAAGTGCTGATTGGTCTTACGGCATTGAGTCAGAACCTTGCAGAGAATGCTGGGATTGATGATCCCATCACAAGCTGGTTGGACAGTATGTTTGGAAGATGCATTTCTGTCCATAATAACCTCACTTTGTCTTGCCACTACAGTCGTGATCCCCTGAGGATGCTGCTGCATCCATGGACTTCTGCAGAGATTGATTGAAGCTGCATTTAGTAAAAAACATTCAAGGGAATCAATTAAGAGTTGAAGAAATAAGCTTTTGATTGATGCAATTGTTTATCAAGGGGGGACAAGATTAAGTCTGTAAATGAATGACGATTATGGGAGTTGTAACAGCAAGTTAAGTTTACGATAATCAGAGTGTGTCTTGCATGACTTTTGTATACTCACTATAAATAGTGAGTAAGGGGGATTGTTAGAAAATAATGCTTTTTAGTGCTCCTAGTGAGAGCTAGAGAGTTTACATTGGAGGGTCAAGACAAATAACTATGGATTATCAAATATTGAATATTGAATGACACTGTATGTACTACACACACGTATTAATTAGAATTATCGAATGTATTAAGTGATTGTGGAATGAATCCTGAAATCAGGAGCCCACAAACAGTTACGCAGCCTGAAGATTGGAGCAGATAGATAAGGAGGATGTGCTCAGAAATGTCTCTGAGTGGGGGTTGATTGAAGTCCTGAGTACTGTTATTTATTTACTGAGACATTTTGAGAACATCAGCAGATCTGTGGGTGCCTTCTGGCGGGCAGGTATGTATCGATCTGCTGCAAAATGGATAAAATGTTGTCCCATGTAACATAAGCACAGTCTCCCCAATTTGTTTCCACTTTCCCTTTTCACCCCACCATTGTATCATAAAGACAGACACCATATGAATAAGTTCTTTATTTAAGTATTTGCATCACAAAAATAATTCGTTCATTTATTCATTTCAAAGCTTCACCAGAGGCATGGTGTGAATGAAGCAAATGAAGCTTCGGCCCACAAGCGAACCAATTGATGGAAAGCTTCAAAGCTTCACCTCGCCATCACTACTCAATGCGTCACAAGGCTTCATCCGCCCATCCCTATACATTCTCAAAGGCACAGCTCAGTTGGCCACCATAAACTACCACAAGCACTAAACAGCCAGTCTGGCGATGAGTGGAGGACTGAAGCAGCTTTTATGCAGCAGAGAGTGTAGGTGGCTTGATTGCAGATGAGCAGCACATGTGCAGGTTTGAGTGGCAGCAGCCAACCAGGAAACCCCGCCCAGCTTCAGACAAACACAAAGGGAGAATAAATTAAGCTAAATGAGATAAACATTAAGAAATCAGATGACCCTGATGGATTAGATCCATATTTTGTCCAGTCTGCTGCTGAGAATATTGCTAAATATTTTACTTTTACTAAAAGGCAGGTCATGTTGTTCAGAGCAGGGCCCCGTTCCTCGTACCTGGCTTACTGAGTAAGCAGGATAATTTTCAGGATAAGATTACATAACCCAGGCTTTTCGGTTCCATAAAGCAAGTTTGGAAAAATCACCATAGCAACACATCCATAAACTTGATCCTGCTCCAGCGCAGGTTTACTTCAGTAAGCTGGATAAGCGTGCCACTACCCCGAAAACTAATGGCAGTTCCTTCATCAGAGATCGTTGAAGGAGCGATATTAGTTAGAATAGCGTTTTATAGGAGAGAGTTCTACGAGATCGTCAAGATCCGTTATCACATCATGATGACTTCCTGTACGAGCACTATCGATTCTGCCCACAAGGAATAATTTATTTACGAGACCTTCTCGAGCCTTACATTGAACACCACACAAGCAGCCGAGCATTGAGTCTCAATATATAAGTCTATGTTTATATATTGTATGTGTGCATAGCCTTGTGGTCTGTACAGTGTCGGCGATGCGGAGAACATCGGGAAAGCCGCTGCATGCCGCGCTGCTCGTAAAGTTGATTTGGAGCTTAAGAAACTTCTGGATGTGTTCATTACATTCATGTCCGAGTAGATGCAATCAAAGAGGGCTCACAATTATATGACAGGGTTATTAGTACAACACAGCATATCATTATTGTAGAAAATGATTTAGGTGGACTCATGATAAGAATAGAGAGAATCACACACCATTCAGTATTTACCTACGGATAAGGCAATCAGAACAAAAGTACATTTTGTATAATTGAATCTTCTTGAATTGCATGTTTTGTTAAATTTATTTTGAGTTTGTGGATAAAAGCTGCTCCTCAAGACACTGAATTGCCTAAAGTTACTAAATTGCTATGCATGTTGGATTACCTTGTGTCCTTAAGATGCACTTTTGGGCTTTTAATTGACTGTAAAAGGGAATATTTCTAACTTATTTTTTCATGTTGGCAGACTGATATTCTGTACCATCCCAGGTTCAAACTGCACCATCTTTTCATTAAATCAGTTTGAGAAGTTGAGAATGTTTTAAAGCTCCCTCATTTGATGTGATCTACAGACTCATTTAAGCTTTATGTAGATTATTGTATTAATTTGAATGGTTTTAAAAAAAGGATTAAGTATTTGACCACTGAAAGGGCTGTGGCTGGACATTCACGTTTTAAGTTTTTTGCTTGTTCCTTTGACGTGAAACCTTTTATGCTGCCATATTGACCAGACGATTTTCAATCCCAAAGGAAAATATTTGAGTAAAAAATAAAGGTTAAATAATTATAAATAACATAAGTAATGACATCTCAGAGTAACATTGGCAAAGAGATTTGTAGCTCTCCTCAAACGTTTTATGGAGTTTGTTCCACGCAGACACTGAGGGGGGCAATAGTACAATGCCACAGGTTACTGTCCTTGCTGAAAATGTCCTTGAGCCACATTGCAGATCAAATTATTCTCCAATGTGAATGCAGATATCTCTGCTACCTTAAAATGCTACACTCAATTTTACATATATATATATATATATATATATATATATATATAGAGAGAGAGAGAGAGAGAGAGAGAGAGAGAGAATGTGCCAATGCTTTGGATTTGATTTGTTCAGGTGTGTCTAATGACCTGATTGGCTTCATGTGTGTTCAATCAAGCCTCTGATGATTGACTTAGTCCACCTGTGGCACAACCTACATATAGAGCACCTCATTGTGCAGTTCTCTTCTGGCACTAAGGAGCATCAGACATGGACAGCAGCAGGTCCACCTGATGCACTTCTACACCATCAATACAACTCAATCATGTTTTTAATTTCAACATTTGAAAAACAGACTATAGGCTGTAAAGTTGTTTATATTTCAATAATTATGCTGTGTGTGTGAGAAACACTCTGCTCTTAAGCATGCACTTTTCCATCTGTTATATGCTGAAAAAGCCTTCCAGTGTCTGTTATCATTTATAGAAACTGTCACGGTGTACAGAGAGAAAGGACCCAAGGTTTATTACCAAACCAGGCGCAGAACAAGGCGCAAAAACAGGCACAGAAAACACCACACTCACCACCCATGAACACCCATCGACAAATAACAATCTGACAAGGGACAAAGGACACACAGGGCTTACATACAAAGGGAAGGTGATTGGACACAGCAGGGAATAATTAAAACACAGGGTAGACAGACAATCTCTGGGGAAGGAAGTGCAGGGACAGAGGAAACACGAGGCAAGACTTCACAATAAGACAGACACATGACAGAAACGTGTCCATTGGAATAATCAAAAACCTGCTCAACAAGAAGTCACTGTTGAAAAACCGGCAGGGAATCCTTTGGTACAAGAATTTGCAAAAGAGTTTGTCAAAGTGAAAACATTTGTACAAACTATAGTTAATAATTTAAACCGTGTAAAAAAGGGTTTGCATAATCACTCCCTTTTATTATAACGTATCTGACATAATTCAACAGGGGGCCAGCTAGTTGACGCCAGCAGTGTCACAATTAGTGAAATGAAGATCACCTGAGTGCCGTTGATGAGTGTAGTATAAAAACACCTGTCTGGGAGGTCCAGTCTCTAAGGAACAGGAGAGGAAACGGTGATATCAATACTTTGATTTGGACTAGGGATTTATGCGTACAAAAACAAAAGTGAACTCTTTTTTTTTTTTTTTTTTTAAACTCTTGAACTATTTTGAAAAAAAGCAGGTTGAACGTTCCTTAAAAATAAAATGCTTAAAATGTAATGTTGAGTCCTCATATTCACGACATGAAAATGCCGAAATGCTCCAACTGCCGTCTGCGTCTCTTCCTTCCTGAAGCGTGCAGCTGTCAACCTGAATATAAAAAAGGAACTATTTTACTGAACAATGTAAAATACAGCCTATATTTGCAATATAATAGCAAATTAAAATATTTACTTTACCTGGTTAATGTGACTTTTGCTCCTGAAGCTTAGCGCACAGCGTCTGCACATCAGCACTGTAAGTCGTTACCTTCATCTTCACGCAAGATTGTAGGCTGTCATCTGTGAGGCGTGAGCGATGTTTTTTTTTTTTTATGTAGTTCATGGTCGACAACACCTGCTCACATACATATGTGGATCCGAATATCGACTGAACTCCAAATGCATATTTTTTTCATGTTGGTGTAAGTTTCGGGGATGGCTTTCCACGTTTCAAAAACAACTTGGTTTGGTCCGGTTTTCAATCTCTTTCCATTTGTGATTTTGAGCAAGCATGGCCATCTGACGGGCAACATCTTCAAGATCAGCTGTCAAGCGCTGGAACTTGGACACCCACATATCTTTGTTGGCTATTTCGGCCAGTTCCATCTCCAGATCTGCTTGAGTTACACTCGCAAATGCTGTCATATTCAGTCGGGATGGATCGATGGTCAGGGGAGTGACGGGGAAGGATAATGTGTTTTTTACATCTCAGAAGTCACAGAATCGTTTCCCAAACAATGTTTGCATTGCAGTGATTGCAGACTGCAAATCCTCCACATTTATAATGATGTGAGCTTGTTTGTCTCACTTCCCCTCTTTGAGAGAGTTCAGTGTACCTCTCTGGCAAACACTGTTAGCTTGCGCTCGAATGCCGACACCTCCTCCAGCATGTGCAGGGCTGTGCCTCCTTTCCCCTGAAGTCGCGTTCAGCGTGTTCAGATGCGCTGTCATATCCACCATGAAGTGGCGTTTTTCCAGCCACTCTGGCTGTTCCAGCTCAGGAAAGCTTTCACCCCATCCAGACACAGGCCAAAGCGTTTTAGCACCTCCCCTCTGGACAGCCACCGGACTCTGTTGTGCAGCAGGAGATCCGAATGCGTGCTTTCCACCTCGTCCAGTAACAAACGGAACTGACTGTGATTTAAGCTTTTTGCCATTATTTTGTTGACAATCTGAATGACAACATTCATTACTTCTGTGCATTCCGGAGGAAATGTTTGAGCACACAATGCATCCTGGTGCAGGATGCAGTGAAATGTCACCAGCGACATACTCGGTGCCCCATCAGTAGCCACCGACACCAGGTGGGTGGTGTTTATTTCTTTGGTTCTTAGACAATCCAAGACAGCCTCACAGATTTCCTCCCCCCGTGTTTGGCTTTTCAGTGGTATCAACTCAATTATTTCTTCCTGTGGTCCAGCAGAATTCACATATCGGCAGAACAATGCTATTTGTTCAATATCACTTCTGTCTTTGGACTCATCACAGGCGATTGAGTACGCCACAGCTGAATTAATGTCTTTTATTTGCTGTGTGGTGACGTTTTCTGTAATTTTTATGGTTCTGTCTTTGACAGTCTTTGCAGAGAGGCATATCTCAGATTTTCTGCACAATTTCACTCTTGTTTTTAAAGTCTGTGAACAGATGTTCTGAAATCTTAACGAATGATTCCTTTAAATATTCACCATCTGTGAACTGCTTCCCGTGCATGACGATTTCCTGGGCGGCCACAAAATTAGCATACGTAGTTGAATTTGCAGACTTCATCCACTTCTTGAAATTATTTTGGCTCCATTCAGCCATCTGCATCAGTTCTAAAACGGCTTTTTTTTCTCTGATCTCCATCCGGATATGTTTCAGCAAAGGCTGTGTGCTTATTCTGGAAATGTCTTGCAACATTTTACTTTTTGTTGTTTGCTAATTTCTCACCACATATTAAACATACTGGTAAACCAGTCTTGTCAGTGGTGAAAGCAAATTAATTTACCCACGTAGCATTGAATGTTCTGTTTTCCTCAAACTATTCTTTTATTAGCTTTATCCATGATTGGCTTACCTTGGGTCGAAAAGTTAAATAAATAGCGGGCTGCGGATGCTGGCGTGTGTCGCACATCGGCAGTTGTGACGTATATTTTGAGCAACAAAAAATTAAACATTTTATTTTAGTGTTAAAAGATCACCATATATTCAAACTATTCACTCCGCTGACTGCGGAGTGAATGAGGCAGTTAGCGTGAAAAAGTGAAGGACTTTGATCAGCGTCCTTACTCTACACACCTTGCCGCGGGTTGCCGACCCCTGCCCCAAACCAACGTGAACGTTTAAAAGAAGAGGTTAGCTATATGCTGGAAAATATCATTGCTGAGCCATGATCATCTAGTTGGTCTTCCCCATGTCTACTTGTTAAGAAGCCAGATGGAACTTTTAGGCCATGCACTGATCTCCAAAAGGTAAATCAGGGGACTAAGCCAGACTGTGTGGACCAGGTTGGCTCTGCTAAGTTTGTCAGTAAGTTTGACCTACTTAAAGGTTACTGGCAGATTCCGTTAACTGCCAGAGCTAGGGAGATTGCCAGCTTTGTAACGCCGAGTGGGTTGTATTCCTATGCAGTTTGGGTTACGTAATGCTCCAGCCAGATTCCAGCGCCTAATGAACAAGGTGGTGTCTGGGTTGGTCGGGTGTGCTGTGTACTTGATGTGGTGATTACAGCGGATAGTCAGGTCTGCAGAGAGAACTATTGGTTCCAGCCTGCCCTCCATCCTGGACTTGTACACCTCCAGAGTCAGGAAGCGGGCTGGAAAGATCACTGCAGACCCCTCACACCCTGGACACAAGCAGTTTCACCTCCTCCCCTCTGGTAGGCGCTACAGAGCACTGTACGCCAAAACTACCAGACACAGGAACAGCTTCTTTCCACTGGCCGTCACCCTGATGAACAATTAATCAGACTCCCCCATCTGCACTACTTGCACTAATCGGACTACTTTTTCTTTTTTAATGTTTTAAAAAATATATATTTATCTTGCTTATTGTAAATGTGTATATATGTATAATGAGAGCTATGTGTAACTGGAGTCAAATTCCATGTGAGTGTAAACACACATGGCCAATAAAGCTGATTCTGATTTACAGTGACACTTGGTAGGATCATCTTAAACGCGTTAGAGCGCTGTTTGATCGTCTTGCCTGGGCTGGTCTGTCCATAAATCTAGCTAAGTGCGAGTTTGCTGAGGCAACAGTAACCTACCTGGGAAATGTTGTGGGCAAGTTCGGCCAGTGAGAGCAAAGGTGTTGGCAGTTGATCAGTTTCCTGTTCCTACTACTAAGAAGGAACTTTCTCGTTTCTTGGGTATGGTTGGGTACCATTGTGGGTTTTGCAGAGATTTTTCCACAGAAGTTTCCCCACTTACTTCTCTTCTCAGCCCAAAAGTCAAGTTTGAGTGGTCTCTCATTTGTCAGAAAGCCTTTGAGGCTGTGAGGTTGTTGTGTCTGCATCTGTCTTAGCAGCCCCCCGATTGACCAGCCTTTTTCGCTGTATGCGGACACCAGTAAGGTGGGAGCTGGGACTGTATTGATGCAGGATAATGGAAGTGGTGTAGACTGCCTGGTGAGTTACTTTTCCAAAAAGTTCAACTCTCACCAGTTGAACTACTCCTAACTACTACTTTGTTGGATGTATTTTTTCGTGAAAATAAATGAACTGCACCCTACTTCTTTTATTAAATTGAAGACCGCAGCTTAAGGTTGTTGGTCCGTCACTCGCTGTCTTTTTAACCCGTGGTCTTTACAAAACCTCAGAGTATTGCTCACGACGCTCCTCTACGCAAGCCACATTCAAATATCAAGTGGTTTCGTATGTCCACATCAATACAGCCACTATGCATCATGTTTTGTACAATTTTATTTAGGGTAACAGGCTGAAGTCCATATTGTGTGCTACAGCAGCGCAAATAGCCCAGTTTCCACAGAAAATGCTGATGATATTGTGAGAATTTTAGTGACAATTTATTCAGCACACCTTATCTTTAACTTTGCCAGCTCAAATGAAGTATAGCAGATAATTATGTATAGTTTAGCACACCACTTTGTGTATGAGAGAGCAGTATAGTAAAAAGAACTGACAAAGATTTTGTCATCTCTGCATTTGCAGCTGACGCCAACAAGTATTTTCATAATTGACTATACCGGTGTTGTACTGGTGCCCAGTTCATCTGGGTACTTTGCGGACATTACTGTCGGAGGACGGTACGAAGTTTGTGGGGATAAAACTCCGCCCTCAACAGCCACAGCAAGCCAGGAACTGGCTCATCAACCGAACCTATTCCGTTTTGGAACCAGGCCTGTGGCGTCTGCTGGCCATCCAGGACATGCTGCACCTGCCGTGTTTTTCCATGTTTGTTTAGACCTAAACCAAATATAGAGCTGAGCATTGATAATTACAATGCACTGAGGGCAACCTTCTAGGATTATTCTTGAAAACATAAAACCATTCTATGTTTACAGGCTGAATAAGAAAAACAACATGCTTAATGTCTCTTTACATTGGTTTTCTCTCTCAACAGAAACATATCCATAGGAATTGTGGATGGGGGTAGCCTTCGGGCTGATGGGGGTACGGTACCCTTTACATACATTTTCTCCAGCATGAGGCCAACTTAAAGATGATATCAGAAAAACCCTTACTAGAAGGGCCGGGGACCACTGGTATGTTATTGTAAAAACTTCATTCCTAGTTAAGTGAATATTGTATGTCAATTATTGGTCGATTCTTGTCTAATTAGCTATCCAATTCCTTGGATTCATTTGACTTTTCATTCTATAACATTATTTATGATGACATGATGATTAAGTAATACAATTGAAATTGAAATTTTAACTCGTTATGTTTTCTTTAGGTCTGGGGTTTTGGAGGCAAAATGCCCGGCGCATTATTGCCCTGCGTGACAGGGTAACAAGCACAGTTTTCAGTGCCATTTCTGAATGCAAGACAGTTATTGTGCCACAATAGGCTCTGAAGAGTGAAATGTAAATACACAGATCAGAGTCTCCAAATGTAGAATTAACTTTTTAAGTCACCATGTCCTTTTGAACACCACCTGACAAAGAGCCAACACAAGCACATTGACAGAGACTTCTACATTCATAGATCAGAAGTCATGAATCATTCCCGTGACGTAACGATAACCCATGCTGAATACACACCCTTTAAGCCCCAGGCTTTAAAAAAAAAAATGAAATGTATGTTTTATCATCCATACTAAAATGAGTGTATCTCCTCAACCACAAGGGCTATTTGAATACTTTTGGTGTGATAACAAAGAAAACACTTGTGTGCTTAGTTCAGATGTGTAAATATAAGTCTATGTTACTGGCTAAGAAAAGAATGCAATGGCACACAGCACAAATTAGAAAAAATGTTAGGTCCGCCTAGAAAAAAAGCATTTTCAGGATGATTCTGCCCTTTTAGAATGATGGTATGAACAGTTTTGACTCTATATGATCCTAACACAATATGTGAACAGTCTCACTGCACAGTTTGAGTTTGAAAAAGTGAAGCAGAACAGGATAAAATAGGTTTTTTAGTAAAGAATTTTTAGGCGAGGTCTCCAGAATTAGCATTTCGGCACATTTCGGCACCATATGTGCCGTTTGCATTTTCTCATGTCCAATACTATATATTTCACTTTTATATTACAAATGGTGTTCAGTACATGTAGTAGAGTACAAATAAAGCATTTTTTTTAAAACATGCGTGTGTGTGTGTGTGTTGAATATGTCCCTATTCAAAAACACCACAAATCAACAGAATGTAACAGATTTATTTGGCGATCTGTACACTAAAAACTGTAAAAAACAAACACAGGTATACATGCCACTCAGTGCAACATTTACATTTACAATATGTAAAAATGACCTCCCTGTGTAAGACACCCCCCCCCGCCAAAAAAAAAAACCTGGAAGAGCAACAGAGGAGAGAAAGGGGGCAAATAAACTATTTACATGTTTATTTATCATGCCATTGCTGGAAGCAGTTTTTCTTTGATGTGAAGCAGAGAGGAACATCACACTTCCTGCAATAGACGGATGTTTTTATCCTCAGGTGTCCATTGTCAAGACACCACTTGCAAATTCTGCGGGCATTGGCTGCGTAGTACATAGGCATGCAAGTGGTAGCGGGGGCGGCACCAGCAAACGCCACCATCTCCTTGGTCAGCAGCTCCCTGAAGGACTTGTGGGTTAGTGGATAGTTCTGAATGGAGCCATGCTGGCGCTTGAATAGCTCCCTGTGTAAGAGGAAACTGTTCACGGTGGCAATGTCAATGAAATGGAAGAACATGGTCTTGTACCATTTCATGGTCTTGTGGAGGACCGTGTATGCCGTGATGAGTGCGTCAGATAGGTCAACGCCACCCATGTACCGATTGTAGTCCAGGATGCAGTCAGGAACCGGGATGCACTTTATCTGCCACGCCCCAGCCACCTTCAGTTTCCTCTTTACAGTGTTACCGCTGGATGCCGGGTGGATTGTGGTGCACATGGTGACCTCCCTTGTGTCCATCCATTTGACGAAGGTCAGTTTGCCATCCTGGATCCAACGGATGTCTCCCCTGACAGCCTTTTTGGGCAGGTCATTTTCCACCGTCTTTGGGAACCCAACACGATTTTTTCGGATCGTACCGCAACAGCCAATGTTCTTCTGCAGCAAATCAAGGAAGAGTTTCGGGCTTGTATAAAAATTGTCCGTAAACAATTTGTACCCGCACCCAAGAAGTGAATATGGCAGAAGGTCGGCCGCTGCGGAAAAACTAAGTCCATGATCTGCTGTGGGGGAGTCGCTCTTTCCAGTATAAAGGAAAAAATTCCATGTGTAGCCAATGGACGCATCAGCCAGTACAAACATCTTGAAGCCCCACTTTGTGGGCTTGTCCTTCATATACTGTTTGAAGGCGATGCGTGCCTTGCTACGGACCATCCTCTCATCAATTGACACATGTTGATAGGGCTGGAAGTGGGCTTTGCAAGCGTCTACCATCTCAGTGTAGAGGGGCTTGATCTTGAAGAGACGGTCGTACTCTGGCGTGTTCCTTTTTTTTCATTTTCTTCATCCTCTTTTGGATCACTGAGGTGAAGTGACCAAATGATGGTGTCAAATCGGTTCCTTGGCATGGAACTGCTAGGGAACGGAAAGTTATAAGGCCACCCCTTTTTCCAGTAGTCTGACCATTGATGTAGTGGCACATAGCCAGAGGAAATGATTATGCTCAAAAACACAAAAATCTTTCACTGAGGGGATTCCACTGGAATGCCATCCCGGCTTTCTTTCTTCTTTCACCATTGGCATTTGTGTTGTTGATTAGATTTCTTACAACCGATGTTGAAAAGAAAAGTTGAAAGATGCTGAGGGGAGACCATTCAATGGTGGTGTCAAATTGGGGGCCTAGCCGGTGCAAATCTTGGCAAGGAATGTGCGATGGACTCCTCATCCTTATCATGCCACCTGCCCTCCCCCCCTGCAGATGACAGCCTGCTCTTCAACGGAGCAGAAGCTCTGCGAGAGGAGCGTCCTTTGGTCGGCGGAGGTGCCAACAACTGAGTGTGTTGGCCTTCTGGAGTCGTGAGTGCTGGTCCTGGTTGAGACTGCTGAAGTCCAGGAGCCGATCTCCGAGATCTTTTTCTCAGACTCTGTTGTGGTGCCCTTGAAGGTCCTGCAGCACATGCACTGGGTGGCACATAGTCCTCATCCTCCTCCTTGTCCTCGTCACTTTAAACACAAATATAAATATATGCATTCAGTGGTCTGGTTATGAAATAGATGTAAACATAAAAAGCAGTACACTTGGTACTCTCCTCTGCACTGATGGGTGACAAATTGCCCATGCAATCCCACAATGATCTTTGTCATCCCTGCAGCAGATGACTGATACGTTTGGCTATTTGCATGCAAATAGAGCGCCACAGGTGTTTAACAGCCACACACATCCCGCTCCCCCCCAGAAGGTGCTATGTCCGCATTTAACAATGAGCCACACATCCCCCCTCCCCCAGAAGGTGTTATGTCCACAACTAACAATGAGCCACACATCCCCCCTCCCCCAGAAGGTGCTATGTCCGCAACTAACAATGAGCCACACATCCCCCCTCCCCCAGAAGGTGTTATGTCCACAACTAACTATGAGCCACACATCCCCCCTCCCCCAGCGCAGGGGGAGAAGACATAATTTTACCTGTAGAAATATAAATGGAAAATAAATCCTATGACATGTATAAGACATGTAATAATGTAATAGACATGTATAAGACATGTATGCAGAGAAAACACAGTATCTAGAGGAATGAAGACCAAGCAAGCACGCACGCACAATTATTATATATATATTATATTTCCTATATTCCCCTAATAACCAATAAATATATACATTCATAAACATTACATATATAAAACAACCCGTACCTTTCTGGTGAACTGTCAGAGCTTTCAATGGTCTTTGTTGGAGTGGTCCTGCGGAACACCAGATCCTCTTCGTCAGAAGATGACTCTATAGGACATGCGCTTGTCGTATCCTCCCAGTCCATCATCGCTACGGCTTGCGCAAGATTGTAAAACTTTTGGTTTTTTTTTCCCGACATCTTTCACAAGATGAATGACAACAAACTACGGAAAACTCAATTGGAAAACTAATAAACACGGCGGAAGAAAGTTGCTCCTGTGCGTTGCGCTTCCAGCTGCGTAATGGTCACGAAGATTACGCATGGGCATATCTTTTGAACCCCTAGGTCGATTTCAGTGGTTGAGACCTCCTTCGAATCGTCAGAGCCAATAGAATTGATTGGTATGAACCAAGACAAGATTGACAGCACTATGAGCCAATAGCATGCATCAAGGCGTCGTCAATTGTGAATGGAAGGATCTGATATGCTGAGAGTTTCTTCCTTTACCTGGTCAGAAAAGCACCTCTGCATGTCCGGAATGATTTGAGTCAGACACAGGATATCCTTTGAATATTTATTAGTGTGGATTTGCCGGGAAAAATGCTTTTTCTTCATCGAATCTTCAAAAGGTAAGCAGATTTAGCTGACCATAAAGCGATGAAGCGATTCATGTTGCTGTGTTCTTTGGCTTGTATCTCGGTGATGCTTTGGCTTTAGAGATATTTGATATGTGTGGATTCTGTGTGAAATTCTCTTGCTTTTGGTCGTCTTGGTTTTCCGGCTAGCACGTAGCTACGGGTTGCTAGGTCAGGAGAAAGTGCCAAGTTGGCTGATTTATAGCGATTTATAGAAATTATATCTTTGTGATTATTTTGGTATTGTTTCAGTTGTGTTTGGCGCATTTGAAAATGGCTTATGGATTATTGTAGCTGAGATTCTGCTGTTTAATTTGATATACAACATTATTATATTCGAGTTGATAACAGTTACTGATAACTAAACTACTGAACTACAAGTTATAGTTTGACCCAAAATTGGGCTAGATGGGGCCTATATGGTTAAAACTTATGCAAAACTGGTTAAAATACAGTGTATTTAATTTCATCCGTCGCGTGTATATATAACTATTGCAACACGGTCAAAGCCGTCAGTTATGTATTTATCATAACTCGATGCTACGAACACATTCACACCTCTTCAGGTGGAAGAAACCTCTGAGTTTCACAAACACATAAAATCTCTCACTCAACATAAAGCTTCCACTCATGCACTGACGTCATCTTTCATTCAACATACATCTATATGCTGCACCACTGTCATTATTTGAACATTAACCTTATGTAATTTTTACTCTAATAATTTATTACCTCGTCAGACCAGCCTTCCCTGCTCACAACTAAATTGTCCTAGGTCTACCTAAACAAGGTTCGGTTATCAACAGGTCCTTGTCATTACCTTTTTAGTGAGGCCTCATGTGAGCAGAGAGAAGGGATCATCCAAGGGGTCCCAGAGAGAAGTCTGGTCCTTTGATCAAATCACTATTCTTCAACCACAACTCACCATATTGACCAAGGCCTCATCCACATCACTCTTAGATAGATATGCTGTCCCTTTCGTCAAAAGTCACAGGTGGTGACCTTTGACCTTAGTGTGGGGGTTTAGTCCAATGAGAATCGTTTTCGGTCATTGTTTCTAAACCATAGTAGTGATTTTCAAACAAACAAACCGCTTTTTGTCCCTCCTTGGGGTTGCTGTCTGGAATTGAGAGGGTTCGGGCCTCATCCCCTCTGTAAAACACTACAATTTTACACTGTAAAATCTAATTTTTCAATGTCGCTAAAGGTCACCGCAGTCTGATGGGATAGACCCACACGAGTGTGAATCCCTCTGCCCATTCTAACCGCCTGTGGATCTGAAAACCCGGGATTCATTAAATGAGCTAAATTGATGGCAAAGCACAGTTGATTACCGGTATTTTGTACAACGTACAGGAAATGCCTCTTCTTATCAACCACCTCGTGCAGCATTTTTCCCAGCATTCTTTTAACACCACCTTGGGGGTTACGGATCACCTGAGCCACCAGTTCTAACCCGCTATCTGCCATAACAGATGCGTTGGATTGAATGCTCCTCTCCAGGAGAGCCTCGAAACCAGCCAAATCCATGGCTTAAAATAGTCGCTGACATATTTCTCCTGCTCTGCGTGGGTTTTAATGTGACCGGGATACCCGGACGCTTCTTGCTTACACTTAAACGTATTGACATAACCCTTGAACAAAGTGTCTGTCTTGTTGGGGAAATGCCATACTTCGTCAATGGACACAATCGTGTCCCTTTTAATGGCCTTTTGAAGTTCGAATGAGACCCACACACCTGATAGCTGTCTATCGCGGTCACTGTGTGCACAGGGGGCTGTCTGATTCAAAGCCACAGCACATGAACTGCACAGAGGAAACATTAGTTTTCCGTGACACCTGAACGGCAAAACAGGATGGAACAACCCTTTTGGCGGAAGTACTGTACACTTTACAAAGCCAAAATAGTTATCAACAGAGTCAAAGTCCTTGAAGATTAGATTAGATTCAACTTTATTGTCATTACACATGTACAAGTACAGAGCAACGAAATGCAGTTTAGCATCCAACCAGAAGTGCAATAGCAGTAAATACCAATATACAGATAATAATAAGTATTTTACAGATAATAAGTTAGTGATATAGGTACGGGATATACAGATTGATTGCGGTAATATGTACATGTTATACAGGTTGATTTGTGCATTAAATGTAGGTAGACTATAAGCAGGAACTATAAACATAATTTACAAAAGGCAAATGGGCATATGATAAGTTAAGTAATACAGATTGAGTGAACGTTAAATAGTGCATAATAATAATAAACAGTAGCTGCCTAACGTTACTAGACTAGTGCAATACTCAGTTTTTAGTGCAGACAGTTCAAAAGTATTTGAGTGCAGGTGTAAAGTCTTTGGTCAGTGGGGGGAGATGACGAGGAGATGGGTTTGTGGGTGGAGGTGGTTGGGGAGTAGGGGGGGTGTCAGCATGGGGCAGAGTTCAATAAGGAAACAGCTCTGGGGAAGAAACTGTTCCTCAGTCTGCTGGTCCTTGTCCGGAAGCATCTGAACCGTCTGCCTGAGGGCAGGAGGGAAAACAGTCTGTGTGCAGGGTGGGAGGCGTCCTTGAGAATGCTGCGAGCTCGACGCAGAAAGCGTTTCCTCTGGATTTCCTCAATGGCCGGAAGTGGAGTTCCTGTGATGCGTTGGGCAGTTTTCACCACCCGCTGCAGTCCCTTGCGCTCCGCAACAGAGCAGCTCCCATACCAGACTGTGACACAGTTGGTTAGGATGCTCTCGATCACACAGCGGTAAAAGTTCACCAGGATGGCTGAAGACAGATGGTTTTTCTTCAGTGTCCTCAAGAAGAAGAGGCGCTGGTGAGCTTTCTTGACAAGGCTGGAGGTGTTGGTGGTCCAAGACAGGTCTTCCGAGATGTGGGTCCCCAGGAACTTGAAGCTGGAGACACGCTCAACATCCATCCCATTGATGTGGATGGGCGCATGCTTGCTTCTTTTCTCCTTCCTGAAGTCCACGATGAGCTCCTTGGTTTTGCTGGTGTTCAGGAGCAGGTTATTTTCGGCGCACCATGTGGCCAGGTGCTGTACCTCTTCCCTGTAGGCTGTCTCATCGTTGTTGCTGATGAGACCAATCACCGTGGTGTCGTCTGCGAACTTGATGATGGAGTTGGATCTATGCATAGGTCTGCAGTCGTAGGCGAAGAGGGAGTAGAGGAATGGGCTGAGTACGCAGCCCTGTGGCACACCGGTGCTGAGTGAGATGGTGGTGGAGCAGGTATGGCCTGACCTAACATGTTGAGGTCTGTTAGTCAGAAAGTCCAAAATCCAGTTGCAGAGGGAGGTGTTGGTGCCCAGGTCTCCAAGTTTAGTGATTAACTTGGAGGGGATGACAGTGTTGAAAGCCGAGCTGAAGTCAGCAAACAGCAATCGCGCGTAGGTGTCGGTGTTGTCCAGGTGTGTGAGCACAGAGTGCAGTGCTGAGGAGACTGCATCGTCTATGCTCCTATTGCTGCGGTAGGCAAACTGGAGTGGGTCCAGTGTGGGTGGGAGGGAGTCCTTCAGGTGTGCCAGGACCAGCCGCTCAAAGCACTTCATGATGATGGGTGTGAGTGCTACAGGGCGGTAGTCGTTGAGGCACGTCGGCTTGGAGTGTTTCGGCACTTGCACGATGGATGTGGTTTTAAAGCATGTTGGCACAGCTGCTTGGGCAAGGGACAGGTTGAAGATGTCCGTGAAAACCCCAGTGAGCTGTTCCGCACATGCCCTGAGCACACGTCCAGGAATGCCGTCAGGTCCAGCCGCCTTGCGTGCGTTGATCCGGCTCAGTGCTGTGTGGACAGCAGTGGAGGAGAGTGTGGTGGGCTGGTGATCTGCTGGGAGAGTTGTCTTGGTGGCTCTGTCTCTGTTTTCCCTCTCGAAGCGAGCATAGAAGTGGTTAAGCTCGTTCAGGAAGGAGATGTCTGTGGCTGTGGGGGTGAGGTTGCTGGGTCTGTAGTCAGTGATGGCCTGGATGCCCTGCCACATGCGTCTGGGGTCGGAGTTGGAGAAGTGACCCTCTATTTTTTGCTTGTAGCAGTTCTTGGCCTTCTTGATGCCCCTCCTCAGGTTAGTCCTGGATGTGCTGTAGGCCTGTGCATCCCCCGATCTGAAGGCCGTGTTGCGGGCCTTTAGCAGGAGTCGCACCTCCTTGCTCATCCATGGCTTCTGGTTGGGGTATGTGGTGATCTGCTTCTCTGTGGTGACGCCATCAATGATGGTGGTGATGTAATCATGACAGAGGAAGCATAGATGTTAATGTCAGTGTGTGAGCCACAGGTGGCCCGAGAAGCAAACATACTCCAGTCCGTGTGTTGAAACTTATCCTGGAGTACAGAGTCTGTCCCTGCTGGCCACACCTTGATGGTCCTCACTGATGGCTTCACACGGTTGATGAGGGGTGAATATTTGGGGGTGAGGAACAAAGAGAGGTGATCCGACTGTCCGAGGTGGGGGAGGGGGGTCGCGGTGTAGGCAGCAGCCATGTTTGTGTAAACATGATCCAAAGTTTTGTTTCCTCTGGTGTGGCAGGAAACGTGCTGGTGGAATTTGGGGAGCACCGTCTTTAAGTTGGAATGATTAAAATCCCCCGCAACAATAAAGGCAGCCTCCGGGTGATCAGTTTGTTGTTTGCTAATGGCAGCGTGAAGTTCCTTCATTGCAAGCTTGGCATTAGCATCCGGTGGAATGTAAGCAGCGGTGATAATGTTGGATGTGAACTCACGTGGCAGATAGAAAGGTCTACACTTAACCATGATGAACTCTAGGGGATGGCCAACGGGGTAGTGTATCTAATTTTTTCATCTACCGCAACATCAGCGCTGACCTTGTGGTACAACTTCATAGCGTTCGTACGACCACCAAAGAGAGCCTCTCGGGGGTCTAAACGCACACGCTTTTTGTATGTTGCCAAAAAGGTCTGCACACCAGCACTGGTTAGCTTTAACGCTGCCCACTCACACTCCCACATCACAACAACCGCTAGACCATGCTGTCTCTGCAAGGCATCTATTTTGTCCATAAATGCCTTGTATTGTCTACCATAGGTGACCTTGGTGACAGGATTCATGCCACTCTGTACATGACATTTGACACACCCGTGGAAGAAGCATCCTGCAAACTCATAACATCTGTTTGCCACAGCGTTATAGCCATCCACATAGAGGGGGGTGGGGGGGGGGGGGGGGGTGGTGTATGCTTCTTCATACGTCAACGCTATGGTGTCTCTGGGCAAGAACATGCAGAACCCATGCAGCTAGAGGCCATGTTTTACCACGCACCGTCTCATACCAAGTCATGAAGGCTGTTTTGTCACTGTCAGACATCTCGGCATAGCCGTAGTATGAGGGATCAGGGTATTTACCATCATAATATTCGTGATCTCTGGTGTTGAACTTGTGTGGGAAATGCCAGATCCTCAAAGCCTAAGGCCTCAGGTGTTTTGGACAGACGCATGGGTAGAAAACTGAATGAGTCAATCCATCTCTGCTGATGTTTTGTCATACATGAGTATGACCCGGCTACCCCTCATGGTCACATTAGGTGTGATGCCCTGCTTGACAAAATACTCCAATAGTATATAGTTGTCAAAACCAGAGGCATTGTGGGCTATGAACGTGTACCCTCTGTACTTTGGCTTTCTGTACGAATGTCTCGACACATTTCAGTGTGGGAAAACAAAACTTGTGTCCGTCAACATCCGTAGCACACACATAATTTGCCTCGTGTTTACCATTGTGATAGCGTGTCTCAAAATCAAACAGTATATACGCGTTTTGGGCGTCTTTCTTTTCGCAGGGCTGTATAAAACACTCATGCTCAGCGTCAGCCTCCATCCGGGGCTCGCCACAGTGTAGACATGATGGTTGTGTGCATGTATGGGGTTTCTTGGTAACTTTGAAAGTTTTTCCGCAAGCCTCGCAGTAGTTCATGTTTTTACAGGGGATTTTGGAATGGACATTCTCTGGTTGTATCTGCATGTTGTATCTGTGCTGCATATGTCATTTTGTCATGCTCTGTCATGGATGGAGTTTTAAAATGAGCTAGACAGATAGCGAAAAAGAGATTATTTCCTACATTGGCACAGTTGTATAGGAAACGCACTTTCTTGGAAATGATCTCATCATAGGTTATACGGCCTAGTTTGAGACGACGCCCTGCACCTCCGTTTCTATTTTGAGCAACAGTCACCATAATTTCCAGCTCATCTGCTATGGACTCATCGTTGCTCTGCAGAACCTGTGCTATCTGCTCCATAAACAGGTCTATATTGTACGCATCATTGGTTTGTAAAATGGCTTGCACATCACTGGCCAGAGAGGGACCACTCAACACTACATTAAAAACGCTCCCTGCCGAAGAGGCAGCCAACGCCTGACTGATAACACCCGATACCATGTCTGGGACCTGCTCGATGTCATTGAGGTTAATACTACTGAAATCCACACGTTGGCGCAATTCAAAAACATTCAAATTGGTGATACCGCGTGTATGAATGGCATCCCTATTGCCGCGACCCACTTGATATGCTCCTCCTGTCCCATAAGTGGTAGTAGTAGCCCCAGCAGTAGCATCAGCATTAACATTAGCATCACCATCATTAGCCATAGCATTATCGCACACATCAGCATCACCACACACTGGACGTTCGACAATAATAACATCATCCTCATCAATCACTATTATATCCTCGGTTGTATGGATTTGTACATAAGCACCAGGATATGTCATATGCACAATCACATGTTCAGGCATCACCAACTCATTATCAACAACCGGCAAAGCATAGCTTCAGGCATAGCCTCAGCCGTGGCCTCTGCCATGGCCTCTGCCTCTGACATAGAATCAACACATGCTGCTACCTCCGCATCTAGCCGTGTCTGCTCGGCCATACATGCAACCAATGCACTTAATGCTGCCTCGTTATCAATTGCATCCTGATGCAATGTATTGAAATTCAGCTCAGAGTCATCGATATTAAGTTATATGCCGCCGCATCAGCATGATCATTGTCCCCTGAAGCTGCGGCTGCGGTAGCCATCTGATCTGCCAATACCGTTAATTGTAATAGGAGAGCCACAGACTCCTGATAAATGACGTTGACATGCGGTATAGAGCCATTGTCATTAGTAGCCAAGTGGTCAGACATATTATTGCTATATACATGCTCTATACTCTGTCTTAAAACTTTGCTGTGGGGCTCCATGATAGCCCTCGTTAATAGATACAAAAAAAACAAATAAAATCACCTCTTTAAGCCAACACTTTTGGGGTGTATAGTATGGCCATTTTATCATTTCTTGGTAGCAATGCGGTTGATGTCTAGCACAGATTGGAATGCCCTGTTCTGTATAAGAGACTGTCTAGATTGTTGATCACGGATAGCTACGACCATATCATATAACAGGCTGCTGACAGCGTGTAGCGATGTGATCCCAGACCTCAACTCCTCATACTGTTTGTTTGTGTAACTACCGTCCCACATAGTTGACGCCCATGCTTCTAAGGACGCCGCACTATTTACCACATCTACAGGGTCACCTGACGGTATGTCACTACACTGTGTACTTTGGTCAACTGTATGTATGGCAACTGTTTCTAGCACTGGGGTGGCGGACACAAGGCTGTCGGTGATCATACACTGGATACCTTGTTCAACAGTATGTACAGTAACTGTTTCTAACACCGGTGTGGTGGGCACAGGCTGTCGGTGATCAAACTCTGTGTGCCTTGTTCGGCGGTATGTACTGTCACTAGTTCTACCACAGGGATGGCGGGCACCAGGTTAACAGCGTTCAAACACACATTTGCCGCTTCTGGAACAGGTGCAATGAGCTGTTCGCGGTTACCTGGTGTTGATGTTGGGGTGTATGGTTGTATATCCAATACGCCTGTAAAGACAATGCTGCTGTTGTGGTTGTTGGCGGTAACTGCGTTGTTTACCGAGTTGATAGGGCTGTTCAACTCTGGCACTGCATGAGCTGATGGGTTGTTCTGCACCTTCAAACTCCTAAGACACAAACACAATTAATTAATTACATAATAAAATTAACAAGCATCTATAAGGCAGATATCCTGGTAGTAAAACACAGTGATCTTAATTCGCTACATACCTTTGGCACAGCCGCTTTGAGGGGTTGTCGGGATTATCCTCTGAAGATTCAATGATCTGCTCTGCTGCCGATGATGGGGCTGGCTGCACTTTCGGTCTCCGGAGAGATAATCTGTTATAAAATATAATTAATAGTTTATTATAAATAACATAGTAAAATGTATACAGTAATAAGAAATAGATGTAGTGCTGATAGTAATCTTTTCATTTGTTACATACTGATCCTCGAGCACAGCTACCGCTAGGGCCGTTTCACTATGGTCAACATCAACATCAACCCTCTCTCTACCACTTTGTAACACCTGTGAGTTTACACGGTTTTCGGCAAATATAGGATCTCTGATAGTATCTATGGCCCTGTTTAAAGTAGCGGTGTCGCAGCCACCTCACAGTCGTGGGGGGTGGTGGGGGCTGTGGTAGGTGTGGGGGGTACTTCGACACCTCGGCGCTTCTCTTTTGACGGTGTCTGAGACCCAGGGCTCAGGCGCCTGCATACACAATGTTAAAACAGATATACGTTAACGTCAATAATAATAACAGTCGCTGTAGTAATAACCTTTAATCTTGAGGCTGGTACATACCGTCTGGCTTTTGGCGCTGTTTTAGCGACCTGCTTCTTTGTCCGCTGCGCTTGTTCAGGGCCGGATGAAGCGACTGGGGGTTGCGCATTCACACCTCGCAATTGTGCTTTCACTGTGGGGTGTGGCACTCCCCTCACACAGCCAGATACAATGTGTTAAAAACAGAATACATTCAGGCTATTTAACGCTAGTATTAAACAAATTCTTAGTTTTATACATACCCTTTGGCTTTATCCCCCGCTTTAAGGTTTTTGTTAACTGCTGGTAGTCCGGATCCTGCTTGTTTATTACAGTGGGGCGGCGCCTCGTTTTCTTTCAAAGCAGCAGAATCCTGTTTCGCCCTCCTTGAGACAATCAATGTTAAAAATAAACATACAGATAGATAGATAGCATAAAATCCAGTGCTAGTGTTAAACCACAGTGCTGCTAATGAACCCTTCAATACATACTTTTGGGTCTTTCTGGCACTCTTAACTGCTGTTTTCAGCAGAGCCGGTCTCCCATGCTGCGACCACGTGCGCGGAAGGACAAAGTCGTCCTCGGAGTCTAAAGTAATAGATACACCTTAAAATACAAATGTTACATTGAAATAAAATACATATTTAGATTGTACAGACACATCCACACAAACTTTACCTGTGTCAAACAATGGCCATATCGGAGTTCTCGCGGATTTGACTTCAACACGTGGTGCATCCAACCGCTCTCTTCCTGAAGCAGATCTGCTGTTGTCTGCTAAATCGCTCGTGCTGCTGCTACGGCTCACTTCTAAACATGCGTATATACATTTAAACTGTTTTAAAAACAAAATGTTATTAATTGTTTCAATATCATACTATCTCCGTTGTAAAGAATGTGTTAAGTGTCTATCCTGTGGCTAGCTATATCATGGATATGCCTGTATGGGCTTAACATTACATCAAGCTACTCACAGGCCACCACGTGGTAGAGACATGTCCTACAAATGCGAAAAATACAGATACAAAGTATGTACCAATACCATGAACTCAGGAGCAGGAGCAGAGGTCAATGAAGAAGTAGATCCAGAGGCAAGAGAATCAGTACCTGAAAACATCCGTATTTATATACATGCCTGGAGGTTTTAAGATAACCTCTCCTCCTCCTCCATATGTTAATTGACCCGTGCACAAACGGCAGTCTCAGATTGGTCAATGGATATCAGGTATGCCTTTTTATTTTTAAAATGGATGCCGGACATTTTTTGATATTTTTTCAAAATGGCGGCCGGGCAAAGGCCAGGCCGGACATTTTTCAAAAATTGCTGTTTAAACTGATGGTGCGACTGTGTTTACCTTGATGGAAAACATTCTGCGTCAGCATCATTACACTCATATTCCTGTGATGTCTGTATTGTGTGAAAATCCTGACCACTTCCGGATGATTGGCGGCTTGAAATATGACATCGTCCAGAATAATCAAGTGACTATGATCGGGGGGAAACAGGTCATCGTCTTCAAAAGAATCAGGAAGTCCTTTGAATTCTTTTTATTTTTCTTTTGCAATTCGGCATACAAGGGTTGAAATGAAGTGTATATCCATACAATGTTGTCGGGCACTATATCCATGACATGTTGACAGTTTTCTAAAACATTTTTCACTTATAAGTTTTTCCACATCCGCTAGGGCCCACAATTTTACAGGAAAAAGGAACCCTCAGTCTGGGATTAAAGTGATCAATTTGGTTAGGCTCAAACATTATTCAATATCCAAAAGGTAAGGTCTGACCTTGGCCCAGCAGACGTCTCTTGCCGTACACCATTCGAAATTTTTTCACAAATGTAGAGTTTCTAGGAAAGAAATCCCGCACAATCCCGTGCTGAGGGGCTTCAAGGACTGTCTCGTCGTCAGTTGCGCACATAGCCCTCCACCAACTCCTTACTGCTGTTAAAATTGACCCTTTCACAGCATTCGTGCATCTGTGTGATACCTTTTAAATGCAGCACTGATCTTTTGTTTCTGGTTTGATAGGCATAACTTTTGGGACCCGCTGCTACAAATTCTTGTATAGAGTCACCACCCAGCTCGTCAGTCAGATCCCCCAAATAATTACCCAATTCGAGAAGCGGCTCCCCCTCTTTTGTGACATATCTGTATCACAGTACAGCACCCTGTCTTGCAGCTGTTCCAGATAACTGTACAGCTTGAGCCGTCCATACATTCTAAAAAATATGACCAATGGTAACTTAATAAAATTATGGCAACAAAGTGACAATTAATAAAAAATATTGAATAGATTAACTAAATCTAAACAGAAAAAGTATGTAAATTATAATAAAAGCAACAGTTAAAATGTGTTGGATTTAGTAATAGAGGGCCAAATGATGAGTTATATAGACCAAAAATATTTAGTAAATACAAATGAATTTCACAAGGAGAATTATTTATATTTACTTAGAATATCATCAACATTGATTTACATTTACTGAATATTTAGGTAAAATTTATTTGTATTTACTGAATATTTAGGTAAAATTTATTTGTATTTACTGAATATTTAGGTAAAATTTATTTGTATTTACTGAATATTTAGGTAAAATTGATTTGTATTTACTGAATATTTGGGTGAAATTGATTTACATTTACTGAATATTTTTGGTGCAATTGAGTCATAAATATTAATTATCTGGGTGAAATTGAGTTGGATTTACTGAATAAAATTAATTATATCAACTCACACTTTAGCACATTGTTGCTTAATTCAACACATTGCCAATGCTAATCTGAATCTAAATTAATTGTTTAAATCCAAGGTTGAATTGGTATCACATGACATGAAATCTATTCAATAATATTACTTGTCACTTTGTTGCCATAATTTTTCTATGTCTAATTCACTCAATACTATGTCATCTTGGTGTCACAGTAAACTTAACTTAAGCCAACAGATCATCATACATACAAAGTACAGCAGGTAAACATTTATTTGTGCAAATTTGTTACACATGGAGAATTTTAGATAAATGTAACTCCTCAATAAAAACACAATTTTCAATCCTGGTGTACACAGTTGAAACACTATACACGAACAGCTGCTTGTGCATCAAATAACTTCTCTTAAATGAGGGTGGTTTGTATATTGAACAACCACCTGCAGCAAACTCAGTTGAAGAGGCAAACTACACTTCTCACTGGGATTCTTAAAACAATTATAAACTCAAGCATTGAACGAGTTGAACTTAATCACAGATGAGAGTTTGAAAAGTGATATAACACTTTTTTTGCAAGGGTCCATTCTATTAAGTAAGCAGTTTGTTCTTGTTTACTTTCGGGGACAGCTTTGAACAGTCCAGCTCCGGTAAGAGTTTCTGGAAGACCTTGAATGTGTATCGGAGCTCCTTGAGATAGGCAAGGTTGACTGCATACACCAACCCAACCAGCATGCAACAAGCCCTCAAATGTTATCCAGAGCAGTCAGAACTTGTATTCCTTATATAACGATACCGACATCTTCTGGACCCTCCGCCCTATAGATTTTCATCTTTTGCATGGCAAGATCCTGCGATACACCGTCTTCATCAGCATCCTGAAATAGCAAGAAGGTTGTGTATTACGGACTGTACAGCCAAAAGATAAGGTCCGAATTGAACATCTACAAAATTGCTTCCAACCCTTTGGACAAGAAAACCTGTAACTGTTGCACATAATGCACCCCATTTACATCAGTGATTTGGAAATTTCAGAGATAATGTTTTGCAAAAGTGTTTCGTTAAGTGTACAATCAGTTCAATAACCAGAGATAATGATCTGAACAAATGATCTTTATATTTCAACATGTACTTCAACTTACATCATACTCTTTTAAGAGGTGATCCGTGGATTCCCCAAGGTACACCATCAAACACCGAATGATGGCATCTCTGATGATGTGGATGCTCAGGTTGCTTGGAGCCTAAAATGACAAAAATAAACATGAGTAAAGATCATCAACTGATCTAAAACTAGTTGACTAGGTTATTACTGTTTAAAAAACCTATCAATGATCCTTGATGTGCTGTCTCAGGATCCAGCCCAATGAGACACTTCCTGTCATTAATTCCACAGAACCATCTGTGACTCCAGGAGGTCAATCACATAAACTCTGGTATCAAGACATTCTAACTTTGAACATTCTTCATTTTAATAAATATATACCTAATAAAGTGTGACCTGAGTGTATAGAAACTAAAATGTATGCAGTTAGATCAATTCTTTTTTTTAGAGAAAATCAAATGTAAACATTGCCTCTTGTAGATTTAAGTAATAAGCAACTGCTATTCCAACTTTTTGATTATACAATCTCTAAAATGAAATATTTGCAAACATAATATTCAATAAATGACACCTTGAGTAGGATAGGCTTCAACCTCAGCCCCATGTTCTGCCTTTGGAGTGGAAGAGGTTCAGAAGACTGAGTGTATTCATCCAGCATAGACATGAACATTGTCTCAAGGTGCACTGTTGTGATCCTGTGAAAGACAAATAATGAAAGCCGCCTTAAAGCAACAAATATGACAAGTGTACATATGGTTCTTACATTTTTAAAAGCAGGAAGCAACCTAATTCTGATAATACTTTTTAATATAATTGTATGACCTTCATGTTTGTGTTTACATTCTAAGTTAAATCATTGGACAGTACAGCATGTCATATGTTTTGACAAGCATTTTACAATCTTTCATGTTAGTCACATATACTTTCAATGATTGAAGTTATAAACTGTCTAACCATGTAATGCAGCAAAAACAAAACAATTCTGGAATAGAATAAGCAGATGAAGTATAAAAACAATAGCATTTTAACATATGTACAAAGTTAAATGTGTATTACTGTAGTTGCCAACAGTCTCTCTCGCAGCTCAAAGTCCGCACCGTGCTCTAAATTACTGACCTCAAACCAGCATTCTCTGCAACGTCAACTATCAGCACGAGCTCCGATAGAGAAAACAGAAACATGGCGATCTGAATCTCCTGCTGCGGCCTCTCAGTACCATGAACGCAGACTGCAGCTGCATGAATAAAAATAAAATGAAAGAGGAAACTGCACTCTTAATTTGTTTCACTCACTATTCTCCAGAAATGTACCTTACCATTAAAGCTGCATGGTCTATCCCAACTGCTTTTAACAACATGTTAGGTTAACGTTACTTGACAAAACGAAATGCAGTGATATTAATATAACTCGTATGCCTCATTACTAACCTTTGGGAGCAAGAGTGTCTGTTCCTACATTTGCATTAACCTTAATGCGCTCTTAAGTTCTGCTGCTTTTTCTGCTATCTAGTTAGGTTAGCTTGTTACATTGCTTTTTGCTTTTTCTGCTAGCTAGTTACGTTAGCTTGTTACATTAGCTGGTTACGATATCTCAGAAGAGCATAATATAGGGATAACATTATAAATGAGGAACGTCGTGAAATTGTGGCATTGCACCACTTCAGTCCTTGCCATGTCTTTAGCGGCTCAAAGACAACGTAGATCGACTTAAAAAAAAAAAAATATCACCAATCGGAACCATTTATTGCCATGTATGTTTACACATACAAGGAATTTGTCCTGGCGGGAAGGTGCATACATTTAACAATACACATTTAGCAGTTAACGCAGTGCAATAAATGAAGATGAATTAGATCAACATTAGCTTACTTAAGTTAACTTACGTTAAGTTAAATAAAGTGACAGCACATTAAGGTTTACATGTTTGTTAACTTTTCAGTAACGCAAAACAATGTTCAACTGCTGCAACAACTTGGTTATAATTTGTTCGTTAACCAACAATAATTAAACAGGTCTTACCTTTGGGAAAATGGCAGCCCCTTCAACACGTGGCAGAGAATGCGTTAGGCTGAAGTGTACGTTGATTAAATGTGTATGTTAAAACAAAGACCTCCAAATGAGTAAAATTCATCAATTTCCTGCATCTTTGGCTTTACTGATGAAATCTAATTAAAATCTACTCAGTGATTCACAGCTGATTTTATTCACACAAAATTAAGTAAAATGTAATTAATAATTAAACAACATTTCTTGAATTCAGCTCAGTGTAATTCAAAACAGTGCGTACTCTTTTTTTATTAATTAAAGGTTACTATTATTTATTTAGCAGATATTAATTAATGCAAATCCCAGTTTTTACAGTGTAGGCTGTGGTGAAGGCCGCTACAAAAACATTATTCACCTTGTTTGGAGGGGCTACACACCGGTCGCCGTGACTCCACTGAACCAGAGCCACACTGTCGCTGAGAAAGGAAAAGTACTTGACGTTATATTTCTCAGAAAACAGATAGCTGAAAAACTCTTCCGGTTCATTTCTCCGTATGCGCTGGGTCCGGAGCTAAAGGCTGAATGTAACACTGGTGACTCTCGCCCTCGGGCCCCTTGCAGATTCTGCATTTCTGTGCCTGGCATCTGTGAGGGCCTCCCTTTCCACTCATGGCGGTGTAGTAAAGCCTCTGGCAATCATTACAGTATTTATACAGATCGCAGCTGCTGACGACCTTCATTTGCCGCTTTCTCAGTACAGGCTCCTTATGCTTGCTCAGACAATAGAGGGAACGACAGACTCTGTTACACGAGTCACAAATGACAGTTTGTGACTCTGCCCGAGAAACACAGGAGGGATCAAAGCAGACTGAACAGTGATCCTGACAATGGTGACTCAGTACATTGGCATAACCTGTGTCGCAATGTTTACATACATAGTCTGACCCCAAAAAAAATTGAGGTTTTTAATGCCGTAGTAGTGATTTTCAAACTGAAACATAAACAGCTTTTTGTCCCTCCTTGGGGTTGCTGTCTGGAATTTTGAGAGGGTTCGGGCCTCATCCCCTCTGTAAAACACTACAATTTTACACTCTAAAATCCTCTAATTTTTCAATGTTGCTAAAGGTCACCGCAGTCTGATGGGATAGACCCCCACAAGTCTGAATCTCTCTGCCCATTCTAACCGCCTGTGGATCTGAACCCGGGATTCATTAAATGAGCTAAATTGATGGCAAAGCACAGTTGATTACCGGTATTTTGTACAAGGTACAGGAAACGCCTCTTATCAACCACCTCATTGTGCAGCATTTTTCCCAGCATTCTTTTAACACCACCACCACCTCGAGGGTTACGGATCACCTGAGCCACCAGTTCTAACCCGCTATCTGCCATAACGGATGCATTGGATTGAATGCTCCTCTCCAGGAGAGCCTCAAAACCAGCCAAATCCATGTCAGAGTCAGCCCTTAAAACAACAGAGACATTACCCCTCAGACTCTCACCAGTCAGCTAGAGTTGTATCACATCCCCTCGCGTAGCTTCTGCAAAGAGTCTTTCTGCCAACTCGTGAAGGCACCCCAGCACAGCTGTGTAATATAATGCATAGTTTCCACCGGGATCAACAGGAGACACGTTTAACGTATGCCCTTGTCACCTGCCTCGATGTACCTCTAGTCTGACCCCCCCCCCCCGTTTGAATTACATCAATCTGATCCGCAGTGATAGCTTGACCTTGTGAATGGTTTTTCATCATTTGGGTCTAAATTATTTTCATCAATTGGATCCAATTTATTTTCATCAATCTGATTTTATAGCAGAGGTGTTTATCGTTCGTTGTACAGTGTACAACGAACCATTTAAGCCCCAGGCTTTAAAAAAGAAATGAAATGTATGTTTTATCAACTATACTAAAATGAGTATCTCCTCAACCACAAGGGCTATTTGAATAATTTTGGTGTAATAACAAAGAAAACACTTGTGTGCTTAGTTCAGATGTGTAAATATAAGTCTATGTTACTGGCTAGGAAAAGAATGAAATGGCACACAGCACAAATTAGAAAAAATGTTATGTCCGCCTAGAAAAAAAGCACTTTCAGGATGATTCTGCCCTTTAAAATGATATGAACAGTTTTGACTCTATATGATCATAGCACAATATGTGAACAGTCTCACTGCACAGTTTGAGTTTGAAAAAGTGAAGCAGAACAGGATAAAAAAGGTTTTTTAGTAAAGTATTTTTAGGCGAGGTCTCCAGAATTAGCATTTCGGCACCATATGTGCCGTTTGCATTTTCTCATGTCCAATACTATATATTTCACTTTTATATTACAAATGGTGTTCAGTACATGTAGTAGAGTACAAATAAAGTGTGTGTGTGTGTGTGTGTGATGTCCCTATTCAAAAACACCACACATCAACAGAATGTTAAATTAAAATGTAACAGATTTATTTGGCAAATGATCTGTACACTACAAACTGTAAAAAAAACAAACACAGGTATACGTACCACTCAGTGCAACATTTACAGTCTGTAAACAATATGTAAACATGACCTCCCTGTGTAAGACACCCCCCCCCCCCCCTCCCAAAAAAAAGGAAACTTCTGGAAGAGCAACAGAGGAGGAGGAGAGAAAGGGGGGCTGTACTGCTCTAATTGCAGTGTTTATTTGTCATGCCATTGCTGGAAGCAGTTTTTCTTGGATGTGAAGCAGAGAGGAAGATCACACCTCCTGCAATAGACAGATGTTTTTACCCTCGGGTGTCCATTGTCATGACACCACTTGCAACATCTGCGGGCATCGGCTGGGTAGTACGTAGGCATGCAAGTGATAGCGGGGGCGGATGGGGCGGCACCAGCAAACGCCATCATCTCCTTGGTCAGCAGCTCTCTGAAGGCCTTGTGCGTTAGTGGGTATTTCTGAATGGAGCCATGCTTCAGCTTGAATAGCTCCCTGTGCAAGAGGAAACTGTTCACGGTGGCAATGTCGATGAAATGGAAGAACATGGTCTTGTACCATTTCATGGTCTTGTGGAGGACCGTGTATGACGTGATGAGTGCGTCAGATAGGTCAACGCCACCCATGTAGCGATTGTAATCCAGGATGCAGTCAGGAACCGGGATGCACTTTGTCTGCCACGCCCCAGCCACCTTCACTTTCCTCTTCAGTGTTACCGCTGTATGCCGGGTTGATAGTTGTGCACATGGTGACCTCCCTTATGTCCATCCATTTGATGAAGGTCAGTTTGCCATCCTGAATCCAACGGATGTCTCCCTTGACAGCCTTTTTGGGCAGGTCATTTTACACTGTCTTTGGGAATCCAACACGTAGCAAATCAAGGAATAGTTTCGGGCTTGTGTAAAAATTGTCCGTAAACAATTTGTACCCGCACCCAAGAAGTGAGTATGGCAAAAGGTCGGCCACTGCGGAATAGTTAAGTCCATGTTCTGCTGTGGGGGAGTTGCTCTTTCCAGTATATAGGAAGAAATTCCACGTGTAGCCAATGCACGCATCAGCCAATTGTGAATAGAAGGATCTGATATGCTGAGAGTTTCTTCCTGTACCTGGTCAGAAAAGCACCTCTGCATGTCCGGAATGATTTGAGTCAGACACAGGATATCCTTTGAATAATTATTAGTGTGGATTTGCCGGGAAAAATGCTTTTTCTTCATCGAATCTTCAAAAGGTAAGCAGATTTAGCTGACCATAAAGCGATGAAGTGATTCATGTTGCTGTGTTCTTTGGCTTGTATCTCGGTGATGCTTTGGCTTTAGAGATATTTGAGTGTTTGAGATATGTGTGGATTCTGTGTGAAATTCTCTTGCTTTTGGTCGCCTTGGTTTTCCGGCTAGCACGTAGCTACGGGTTGCTAGGTCAGGAGAACATGCCAAGTTGGCTGACTTATAGCGATTTATAGAAATTATATCTTTGTGATTATTTTGGTATTGTTTCAGTTGTGTTAGGCGCATTTGAAAATGGCTTACGGATTATTGTAGCTGAGATTCTGCTGTTTATATGGGGTCTACGGAGGCATTTATGGCATCAAGGCCTGTAAAGTCTCCGCCTTCAGACCCTGCGAATCTCCCCGCTTGATAGGGATTGCGCCATCTACCCCAGATTTCACTGGATTCCACTCAATGATAACAACTTGATCCTTTTTTTCCTTTTTATTCAGGTCAAACATCACGTCATTGATCCATATGTTTAATGGGAGCAAGCTCCCTTAAACAGAGGTAAAAAACCTTAAAATAGAATAAAACAGAACACCCAACATTTCAATATAAATGTATAAGCAAACACTTATCTCAATCCGTGCAATCTGTCTAAACACATATTTCATCACATCCTGGTATCCCAGCTGTGCCTCCACCCACATGTGATTAGCAAAATAATATAAACAGTCAGACAATCAACAAACCGATATGTTAACAAACAATTCACTCTCGCCACCCGTAAGTGATTTGCCGAGCCCCGTGACGTGTCTGGCGCTCGCGCTAACCAGTGATCAATACAGTCAGTCAGCGTTTAGAGTCCGCCTCTCTTACCGGCTGCCTCTCTGGTCTGGTAGATGTCGCTCTCATTGATCTGTTACCGGCGGGTTTGTTCTCCCGACTTTTCAAAGCGCACCTTGGTTACTTCCGGTGTTTTTTCTCTTTTTTAGCTCCGCCCCGTTTCCTGTGTAAGATCGTCTCTTCTATTAATTGCTTTGCTTATTTAATTTTCAATTACTTTTCCCATGTTCCAAATTGTTTTATTCGTTTACAATTATTGTTATTTGCTCTATTTTATTTATTTTTATTTTCCTTTATTTTATTTTTTATTTTTTACTTTTTATATCTTTTTATATAAAAAACCCCGTTTGACTTCACAAGGCCTGAATAGGCTGTAGATTGTGTGCAATAGGGTTCATTGAGGGACTCGAGAGCATTGTTTAAGGCCACGAAAGGATCTACAGGTTCAGAGGTGGAGGGACTTTCATTTAATCTATCAATGGCATTTTGCAATTCATATGGTACAACAAAAACCTGATCAGTATCATTTAACGCATGTACAGGTATGGTTGTACACATGGTGGTTGTCCATGACACCGAAAAGAAAAACAAACCAAAACTCAGTAACTACAGTCATTAAGACATTCCACTGGCACAGCACAATACTCTACCCATCAGATACAAAAGCTCTCGGGATCTTTCGCTCCTGCAACGACTCCTCCTCCTGCTCCCTGAAATATAGAATTACAAAACGTGTGTGTGTGTGTGTGAAGCGATCATGCTGTCGTGTAATAGTATACATAAAAGATTAGAAGAAAATTTTTAAAAAAAACTCACCGCTGGTATTTCGAGGTCCGGATCTAGATAGTCGGGAGCCGGAGGATGTGGAACCGGAGGAGCTGGACCCGGAAGAGGAAACGGATCCGAAAAACGAGGTTGACCCGGAAGCATTTAACCCTGCTGTTGAATTTCTCGGGTCGGTAGGGTTGTTGTTCGGACCATAAAACGCCCCGTGTCCTGGTTCATAATGTAAGCGATAATATTAGGGATCGAGCAATTATATAGGAAGCTGTGTTCCAAGTTATGTTTCCGGTGCTTTTATTGTGGAGGGAGGAAAGGAAAAGAGGAGTGGAATTGTGGGATATACGTGTGTGAAGGAGATAAAAAAGTGGTTCAAGTTACCCTGCAGCGTGTTTTCATTTTATTAGAATTACAAATATAGACACACAACAGACACTAGTCTACAATAATATCATCCGTAGCCGCACAACAGCGTCTGAATGAGGCCGCTGCCAGCGCTACTTCTGGCGGACCAGCAACAGTTTGATTCAAACCGGCAGGACGGCAGTAATTTGCGTCGCGTTCGGTGTGAACGCACCATTACTCTACACACCTTGCTGCAAGAGCCGCAAGAGAGCGACGAAAGAGCCGCATGCGGCTCTGGAGCCGCGGGTTGCCGACCCCTGCCCTAGACGTTGAAGTCAGGTAGGACAACAAATCTTTTTCTCCACAAAGCGCGACCAGTTTGTTGTAGCGAAATACTGTTGAGTGGTATCGGTTCTTGGTATCGGCAATTGAAACCGATACGAGTACGAGTATTTTAACGCAGTATCGACCCCCGATACCCGATACCGGTATCGGTGCATCCCTAGTAAAAACAAAACAGGAAAGACGCATGGCTTAGCATTGGAAGAGTGTTCAGTATACCAGTTAAACAACGGTCATTATTTATGTTTTCCTGTGTATGTGTCTGTGTGTGGGGTTACCGGGCTTGTTGTGATGGTCGCGGCTCAATCTAAGAAAGATCCACAGGTGTCAGGATCCAAATAAGATAGAGGATTTTGAAATCTCAACCAACATGGCACTGCTAAACCGGACAGGTGTTAGCGGGATAAACCAGTCCTTCAGCGTTACCTGCAAAACAAGCTTTTAAGCTTTTTGTTAAAGTCAAAGCAACATACAAACAAAACAAACCTGCTGTTGGACCGCCCTCCTTTTGGTTGCACCACATGATGGCTCAAGTTGGCCAGGTTGGTTTCTCTGTAATGAGAAAACAGTTTGTATTTCATAAATAGCTACCCTTTGACCATTACCCCTAACCCTGCCTAGGCGATTATGACATTTACTCACACACAGAGATGGTGTTTTAAACATTTATTGAAACATAATATATGTTATGCAATATTTATCACAAGGGGGGATATTTCACACAGCGTGATCCGAAAAAGGTGCTTGAAACACGAGTATTTATGACACTGAGTCCTAGCTGGAGGAGCTGTCCTCTATTCTGACTGCCACGTATAGCCTTGATGCCGCTTTTCGCCTTGAGATTCTCACGGGGGAGCTGGAGTCTGAAGCTGATCGGCCAGCAGCGGCACAAGAGTCCCGACTGGAGCTGTCCAGCACCTGCTATGAAACGCTGGCTGAGCCGTCTGTCTCGTCCGACGCCTCTTCATGTATTCTGGGTGCTGCTTTCCGCTTTGTGAGTCTCACAGGGGAGCCGGAGTCCGAAGTAGCTCGGCCAGCAGTGGCGGTTGAGGCAGGTGTGTGTGTGTGTGGTGTGTGCCGCCCCAGTTCCTTGGCCTGGCCTCTGTCCAGAACTAAAGCGTAGAAGCGGTCAGCAGTGCTTGTATCATGGCACATAAATGTGTCCAGTTGCTGCCGTACGTCTGGGTGGTGGATGTTTTTGGCCTGGAAACAGTAAAAAGGTGTTATTAAAGCAAGCAAAGTGGTATTATAATCACAGGGAGAGTGGCTGATAAAAAGTAACTTGCGTGTCCAGAGACAGCCGTCCTGAGGTCAGTGAAGGTGGGACTTCCAGGCAGACACATCTGCGCTCACTCCATCTGCATGTAACGAACCAGGTGTTTCACAGGACCTCCACCGCCTCTTGTAATTAGTACCAGGTTATGGGACGGCTTACTACGAGCTCGGCTTTTGAGCTACTTCTCCAGCCAGGCAAATTCTTCAAAGGTTAGAAAGATCTGAGCACCCCCAAAATCACGGTTTGTCTTGTGTTCATCAACCTGCAATACACAGAGGCACTTTAGAGGTTCCAACCCGGGTTAAATCTGTACTAAAGTGGGCATATATATTATGTGATGTGTGTCAAAGGATCCATGATGCACTTGTCATGCAGTTTATCCAGGTTTGAGTGACAAATCGGGCAGGAGCTGGTGAGGATATGTGTGCACTCCCTCCCTCCTGAGATTGGTACCTACCGTGATTACATACCCCTCAACTGAGGCGAGGAGCTGTCCAGC
Organism: Cottus gobio; assembly: GCA_023566465.1. Taxonomy (NCBI): domain Eukaryota; kingdom Metazoa; phylum Chordata; class Actinopteri; order Perciformes; family Cottidae; genus Cottus; species Cottus gobio. The sequence continues at coordinate 10,712,855 of CM042216.1, forward strand.
CGCACGGACCTCATCCACTGTCATGTTAGTTAGAACACCAGGATGCCCATAAAATAGACATGATGAAAGCCGTAAAAGGCATGGCGCACTTGAAGATCCGCCCCAGCCTGCAGCCTGTCTGAAAGGAGGAGATGGAGGTAAAGACATGGCAATAGCTGGCAGAGAGAGACACACGTTTATTGCATGGTACTATGTTTTCTTCAAGTCATACACTCACCAGCTTACCCAGTAACTTCGGGATCATTTTCTTTGCCAGCTCCTTACACCTCTTCAGGCTGGTCCGGGGAATCATTCGCGACATCTTGTCGGCTTTCACATGGAGTTGGTGAATTACGACCGGTTAATTGACGCCACGCAATACAGCTTGCACAGCCCTCAACACACCAGTGAGCTGGGACTTGGAAACTCCGCCGAAGCAATGTAGACTTTCATTCATGAAGTAGCAGAACTGTAATATGTTTCTCAGGTAATTATTCACGGTCGTTATAGCTTTCCCCTAGGCCTTAAGATGGCTCGCATAGTTCCCAATTCCATGTTATGTAGAAAAAGCCAGTTTGAGACGTCTTTCCTTCCCACACTTAAATAGTAAATGAACGACCTCAGACGGCTGATTTTCGAGAGGGCATTTTCATTCTGTTTGCTGGTGGGTGTACTGTCGACCTGGAAAGTCTGGTATTCCCCCAGGAAACGCTCTGTTAAAAGAAATGACATTACATTGAAATGTAATATTAAACCACACACATTGCTTCGGCGGAGTTTCCTTCATGAAGTAGCAGAACTGTAATATGTTTCTCAGGTAATAATTCACGGTCGTTATAGCCCCTTGGCCTTAAGATGGCTCGCATAGTTACCAATTCCATCCATGTTATGTAGAAAAAGCCAGTTTGAGACGTCGTTCCTTCCCACACTTAAATAGTACATTTTCCTTCTGTTTGCTGGTGGGTGTACTGTCCTCCTGGAAAGTCTGGTATTCCCCCAGGAAACTCTGGTAAAAGAAATGGCATTGCATTGAAATGTAATATTAAACCACACACATAATGTACTTTTTGAGCTTGCATTACCCATAGACTGTGGGAGTCTCAAACGGGTCATTGAGGCTCTTCTCCCAGTGCCTTTGAAAAGGTCTGAGAGGTCAATCAGCTTCCCATTCTCCTGGAGGGTTGGCCTCCGGTGTCAGCGATGGCTCCCTGCTTGGCCCGGCCTCGGCCTCCTCTCCCTGAGTGCCAGCTTTGCCTAGCCTCCGGTGATAATTGTGGAGCTTTTTGGCTGTTGTCTTATTTTGTTTTAATGCCAGGAGGGACTCTTCATCCTTCTTCAGATTATGTTTGAGCGCTGCGTTTTCCTGCCTGGTCTGAACACATGGAAGCAATTGCCAACCACCCTTCCCAGCCTCCTCAGGCTTGCTCCCCCTCGTCCACTAGCTCCATGTCGAGCATGGTCCCCATCTGTAGTGCTGGGTCTGAAGCCCTCAAGGCTGCCAGGAGCTTCAATGTGGTGCTCCGCTTCACACGTTGTAGGTGGAGAGCCAAGCCAGCTTTGTCCAGCTCCGGATGACCGTTGACGAGGTGTTTGCACGGATATTGACTCGACCGGATGATAGAGTGAGCAAAAGTTGTCTCTCAGTAACATTATTGACTTGATGAATATGCTTAAGGTGACTCAATAGTGCTAAATACTTATCTGAACAAATAGGACAGAAGATGGTCGACTGTTAAGGGAACATATCTACCAGAAAAAGAGAAAACTTCAGTCAAATTTTAGCAGTGAACCATTCCCCGACACGTGGATTAATTTAGTCCGTACTTACTGTGTCAAAGACCAGGGGAGAATGACACGGCTTTAACAGTGGGACATGGGTACACCCACTGCTGATGACTGCAAATGATTAGTTACAAATGTGCAATAGTGGCATTCCTGCGTTGATGGGGGGGGAAAGCGTCGCTTTGTCTCCCTCAGCTTGGTTGCCTCTGACCTGTGGTATGACATCTGAAAGTATGTTGGGCACCAAGAATTAATATTGACATTACATTATATTTCATTTAGCTGACGCTTTTTCCAAAGCGACTTACATGCTATACAGTAGACCGTAGACACAGCAACGGTGAGCAATTAGGGTTAAGTGTCTTGCTCAAGGACACAACACGGACTAGCGGATCTGGGGATAGAACCACCGATCCTTGAAATACAGACCTGCTAACCACTGACCCACAGTCGCCCCATTGACATTACAAGAAACACCAATAACACATCGCTATCACTAGCATACTTAGATGAGATGTATGAAGCTCCCAAAAGATTATTTCTGCTCTGTTACAGTAGTTTGCTTTTGATCACAACACTGAACTCCACCTAGGAAGCATCCCCATAAATCATAGCCTATTTCAATGGCAATTTTATAATGACAGCTACAATGATTTGAGTCTCTCAGACAATATCCTTCAATATTTGCAAAGCCTTTCAAAGATCTTTATTACCTGGTTTGGTCGCATTTCTCTTCCCGCTAAATTGCTCATTCAATTCAACCAAGCTTTTATGAAAGCTTGGGTTTCTGCATCTGTAACTGAAGTCAAATAAATGAATGAGGGCTGAGTGAGACTATCAAAAACATCACTTTACAGCAGTTTTCAGCAACCGCAATGTAACAGTCGTAGTTTGCCAGCATGTTTAATCAGAATCAGAATGCCAGAAAACCATTTATTGCCATATGTTTACACATACAAGGAATTTGTCCTGGCGGGAAGGTGCATACATTTAACATTTAACAATACACATTTAACAGTTAACGCAGTGCAATAAATGAGGATGAATGAATATTTACAATTGAAACAGTAGCATATCAAAAATAAGATAAAGTGCATGGAATGTGCGTGTTGTGTGAAAGTGGCAAGTGTAATGTGAAAGTGTCAAGTGTATTTAAGTATAAGGCTATGTGCAGGGGAGTGTCCGGTGGGAAATTGTCTGGGGGTGACAGAGTCAGTGGGGGACCCGGGCTCTGTTGATGAGCCCGACTGCAGACGGGAAGAAAGAAACTGAAAGAAACTGTTTGTGTGGCGTGAGGTCTTGGTCCTGATGGACCGCAGCCTCCTGCCAGAGGGGAGGGACAGGAACAGTTTGTGTCCAGGGTGAGAGGGATCAGCAACAATCTTCCTCGCCCGCTTCAGGGTCCTTGAAGCAAACAAGTCCTGGAGGGACGGCAGATTGCGGCCAATCACCCTTTCGGCGGAGCGAATGATGCGCTGCAGCCTGGCCTTGTCCTTGGCAGTGGCTGCAGCGTACCATTACATTACATTACATTTAGCTGACGCTTTTATCCAAAGCGACTTACATGATATACAGTGTACAGTAGACCGTAGACACAGCAACGGTGAGCAATGAGGGTTAAGTGTCTTGCTCAAGGACACAACGACACGGACTGCCGGAGCCGGGGATCGAACCACCGACCTTCTGATTGAAAGACCGACTTGCTAACCACTGAGCCACAGTCGCCCCTAGGAGACCAGACGGAGATGGAGGAACAGAGGATGGAATCGATGATGGCAGTGTAGAAGTGCACCATCATTGTCTTTGGCAGGTTGAATTTCCTCAGCTGCCTCAGGAAGAACATCCTCTGCTGCGCCTTCTTGGAGATGGAGCTGATGTTGAGCTCCCACTTGAGGTCCTGGGTAATGATGGAGCCCAGGAAGCGGAAGGACTCCACAGCTTTGACGGGGGAGTCACACAGGGTGAGAGGGGCTGGGGCTTGGGGGCCTGAGATCTTTCTGAAGTCCACAACCATCTCCACTGTCTTCAGAGCGTTGAGCTCCAGGTTGTTTTGGCTGCACCAAGTCACCAGGTGGTCAGTCTCCCACCTGTAGGCGGACTCGTCCCCACCAGAGATGAGTCCAATGAGGGTGGTGTCATCCGCAAACTTCAGGAGCTTGACGGACTGGTGACTGGGGGTGCAGCTGTTGGTGTACAGGGAGAAGAGCAGAGGGGAAAGAACGCAGCCTTGGGGGGAACCGGTGCTGATGGACCGAGAGGCTGAGACGTGTTTCCCCAGCCTCACGTGCTGCTTCCTGTCAGACAGGAAGTCTGTGATCCACTTGCAGGTGGAGTCGGGCACGTGCAGCTGGGAGAGCTTGTCCTGCAGCAGAGACGGGATGATGGTGTTGAAGGCAGAGCTGAAGTCCACAAACAGGATCCTGGCGTAGGTTCCTGGGGTGTCCAGATGCTGGAGGATGGAGTGGAGGGTCATGTTGACTGCATCGTCCACAGACCTGTTGACTCTGTAGGCGAACTGCAGGGGATCCAGGAGTGGGTCGGTGAGGGTTTTGAGGTGGGACAGGACCAGGCGCTCAAAGGACTTAATGACCACAGAGGTCAGGGCGACGGGCCTGTAGTCATTGAGTCCTGTGATCCTAGGTTTTTTGAGGACGGGGATGATGGTGGAGGCCTTGAAGCAGGCTGGTACATGGCATGTTTATGGGAGGTGTTGAAGATGTCTGTAAACACCGGGGACAGCTGATCAGCACAATGCTTCAGGGTGGAGGGGGAGACAGAGTCCGGGCCGGCTGCTTTGCAGGGGTTCTGCTTTTTAAAAAGCCTGTTAACGTCTCTCTCTTGGATAATGAGGGTCGTCACTGTGGAGGGGGTAGGGGGCGCTGTGAACGATAGTACAGAGGCGTGAGCCCCTGATGGGCTGAGGGAGGGAGGGCTGGTGGTCTGTGGCTGGTTGATGGGGCTGGTTGATGGGGCTGTGGGGGATGGCGTCAGGACTGTTCCATTGTCTTTCAAATCTGCAGTAGAACTCATTCAGCTTGTCTGCCAGGCGGAGGTCGTTCATGGAGTGGGGGTTTTTGGGCTTGTAGTTGGTGATCTGTTTGAGCCATCTCCAGACCGACGCAGAATCACTTGCTGAGAGCTGGTGTTGCAGTTTCTCAGAGTACAGTCATTTAGCGTCCTTCACCGCCCTGCTAAACCTGTATTTTGATTCTGTGTACAAGTCTGTGTCCCCACTCCTGAATGCCTGGTCCTTTTGCAGCCGTAGTTTTCTGAGTTCTGCTGTGAACCAGGGTTTGTCGTTGTTGTAGCTCACCCTGGTGCTGGTTGGAACACAGCTGTCTTCACAGAAGCTGATGTAGGAAGTCACAGCCTCTGTGTACTCATCCAGACTGTTGGTAGCAGTCCTGAAGACATCCCAGTCAGTACAGTCCAAGCACGCCCGAAGATCCTCCAGAGCCTCACTGGTCCACTTCTTGAACTTCCTCACCTCAGGTTTGCAGAGCTTTAGTTTCTGCCTGTATGCAGGAATCAGATGGACCATGACGTGGTCAGAGTGACCCAGTGCAGCTCGAGGGACGGCGTGATAGGCCCCGCTGATGGTGGTGTAGCAGTGGTCCAGAATGCTCTCCTCTCTAGTTGGGCATTTAATAAACTGTTTGTACTTAGGGAGTTCATGTCCGAGGTTTCCTTTGTTAGTCACCAAGAACAATAACTAAGAATTCCGGGTAGGACCGCTCCACACTCCGTATCTGCTCGGTGAGGGTCCGCTGTGCCTCCTGCACGTTGCCCTGCGGTGGCATGTAAACTCCGGCCAGGATGAATGAAGCGAACTCACGGGGGGAATAGAAGGGTTTGCAGTGGATGATGAATGATTCCAGGTCCAGAGAACAGTGCTGCAGAATCACTGTCACGTCGTTGCACCAGCTGTTGTTGACGTAGAAGCAGATTCCTCCACCCTTCGTTTTGCCGGAGAGCTCCGTGTCGCGGTCCGCTCTGAACAGCTGGAAGCCCGCCAGCTGGAATGCGGAGTCCGGTATCGATCCACAGAGCCAGGTCTCCGTGAAGCACAAAACGGAGGATGAAGAAAAGTATCTGTCTCCCCACCAACAGCTGGAGCTCGTCCAGTTTGTGAGCGGACGTTGGAGAGAAATATGCCCGGCAGCGATGTGCGAGATCCGCGTTTGCGGAGTCGCACGAGCGCGCCGGCCCGTTTCCCTCTCCTGCGGCGTCTCACTGCGTGAGTTAAGGTGAGCACACCTTTAACGAAAATGTCCAGAAGTTCCACGGAAGTTAAAAAAGTTGGAAGTAAGTCCGCTGGAGTTGTTCCCCTGATGTTCATGAGCTCATCTCTGGTGAAAAGCTCCGGGAATCGCAGCAGAAGACCGAATTAAAAACAAAAACAATACAAAACGAGCACCGACACACCGATCTTAGTAAAGTTCACAGATTATTGAAAGTTCACAACATCGAAACATTTCCAAGTGACGCTAATGGTTCTTGTTCTTGTGAACGCCGAGTAATGCGTCCCTTTAAATATTGCCGCCACAAGGAATTGTGGGTCGGCATTATCTCCTTTCGTAAAGGAAGCTCCTTTAGCTTAGGAACCACTGAACCTGAGTTAGGAAGCATTGAAGCTCCTTTCCTTTGCATTTAGAGAATTCGACCATCACTTATCATGGCGGCCACTTAGGTACTTTCAGGTCATTTCACTCAGTTAGGGAGGTTCCTGAGTTAGGAAGGTTCCTAACCAAAAAGGCCTTTTCGACGACAGCCAGAGTCTTTGCCAGTGAAGAGTGAATTACAGTAGTCCTGTCTTGAGGAGATAAAGGCCTGGGAGAGATTCTCTGCATTTTACAGGGTTAAAGTGGGGTGGAGTTTGGAGTTTGGAGTTTTTTTTTTAAAGATAAAAGGTTTTGCACAGGTATTATATAGTCATTAAAGGTCAGGTGAGTCAAACCTAGCTCCCAGATTAATGACTGGAGAGGGGTATGACCTGACTGTCAAAGGTGAGATGAGTTATGGAGGATGACTGAACCTGGTGTGGGGTGCCAACAAGGAGGGCTTTGGTTTTGCTACTGTTTCATTTTACATCTGTAATGTGTGTTCACACCGAACGCGACGCAAATTATTTGCGCGACCAGATTACATGTAAAGTCAATGCACAGACGCAAATTTCCAACGGCCGGTGCGAATGACGTGAGTAACGCGCAGTGAATATCGTGGCGCACTACGGATGAGTTGTGCGGCAGAGAGACTGACTGTCTGACTGACTCCAACGGCGAGCCCTGCGGGACACGGGGACACCTACGGGTCGAGCCGTGCCTACCGAACACCAACCAACCGCACTGCGGCCTCGCGCACCCGATCACCTGCCTCGTTGGGAAGAAAACAGTGTTTCCCGACCGCCCCCAACTTGACGCACTCACTTCTCCTCCAACCCCTTGCAAGGAGTTTCAACCGTTATGAGTCCCTCTCCCCGCCTCCGGGCAAAAACAGCGCTGCCTGGCAGGGAGCCAGGGGCTCTCTCCCTAAATACAACTGATTACAAACCAGATCTATATGCGCAGGATATGTCATGTACCATTTAGTTCAGGGGGTTTATCAGTGGTGTAGCCGTAGTGGATGTAGCTCAAACTTACCTCCCTTGCGGTTCGCCTAAACATCTCCTTTTTTACCCTCCAGGTGCACCGGCCTCATTCTCGCTGAGCTGGCACAATCCTTCTCAGTCAAAACCACAAGATTCCTCTTCACAGATAAAAACCTTTAACATACATTTAATACATATACATTTAAAGAGGACAATAAATATTCAATCCCTTGTTATACGTTCGATTAGTAACACATTGATTATTATAAATCATGAACTTCACACAATGTCATATCATCAATTATAACAGGTAATCAAATTAAGGTATTGTATCTTATAAAAATCATTGAAAGATCATCACTTTTACCCATTTCATTATCATTTTCCTGATCAACATCGAACCTTTTCTTTCTCATTTTTATTAAACCATCAAAATTCATCAACATCTTTTTATTCCTTTACTTTTACTTATCAATCAAGTTACTAAAATTTTAAATCTACTATCTTACAACCTTCAACCCTGGTTTGTAGGTAATCTTTTAACATCATCATTTATTATGAAATCATTCAATCATCGACATCACTTTATTAGAAAGTTTGATTCAACAAATCATCTGCAGTTGGTCTCACGGAACCCAGCCGGGCATCGTGTAGACCTACTTCTCCTTTTGTCTCCCAAGCGCGTCAGTCATATTTATGACCCTTCTTTTTTTGTATAGAATTGTGCTGCAATGGCAGATTTTCATCCTTCCCCTTTGTCTGCCTCAGACTAACGGCAGGAAGCCAAGTTTTCTCCCACCGCAACATAGAGGCCCATGTCTAGATTTAGATAACGATAAGAGTCCCTGTTCAATCAGACCGGCGGAGGGTCTGAGCCCATTGTTGACCAAATATTCAGATAAAACTGCATGTTGTCCAACATAGAATACCAAAAGTTATACTTTTGGTATTCTATTAACACATTAGAAATATTAATTGTGTGTGTGTGAGTAATTGGAATAAGCCAATATTCCTCACAAAGAAATCACACTTTCTTATTACTATGCTATATTACTTTGTACACATACTATTGTCCATTCAAATATAATATTGTCATTAAAATATTATAAATGTATTAACAGTACCCTAAAAGCTGCATGAACTCCCAGCTAGTAATCAAAATAACTGGTTCTAAATGTACCATGTGTCAGGCCTCGTGAACCGGACCCAAAAGCAAACCACGGACAGCAGATAAGGAAGAACAAAAAGGTGTAATTTATTGTCTCTTCACAAAAACCAAAACTCAAAAACTCAGGCACGAAGGCGACACTCAACAAAACGTAGTCCAATGACTCTTGTAAACAAAACTCAAAAACTCGGGCCCGAAGGCAATACTCAATAAAACGTAATCCAAAGTCCTTTCTGGAAACGTGCCGCTGCACTGGCGGCGTGTCTTGTCTCGTGTCTCGTGTCTTCTCCCGCAGAGTGTAGGCAATCTCCCGACGCCGAACCTCCGGGAGGAAGCCACCTATAAGCTGCGCCGTGATGATTTGATTTCCTGCAGCCGCGAGCGGCGGCCGTCCTCCCAGCTGTTCCGCGTCTCCTTAATTAACACACACACACACACTCTGGTCCCAGCCAGCGTTACAATGGCACCCCCTGCTGGTGGTGCCCAGAACCCCCACACCATGTTAAATTCAACACAAACAGAATTACCATGTTTCAAAAATACAATGACAAACAGGCGAACTGCTCATTATTACATTTTCGCCTTATGACAGCTCTCACGTCCGAGGAACTTGTCGAAGGAAATTCTTGAATCACAGCATCTGTTAAGATGAGATGTCACACAGCATATTCATACAACATGTTCTTATATTTTGACTACACAGGAAATTCTGTTGAACCAATATTATTTTTTGAACAGTAAATCCGGATTAACATAAAAAAAACTATATCAATGTGACATGTCAATATTTTTACCGTGCAGGTCATCACGTTTATCACGACCATGTGATCCTGCTGCTTTATAAATCACAGAAGCTTTAAATTGTCTACATGCAACTCAAGACAATTACCTGTTTTGGCCTGCACTTTGGCAACGTCCAGTTGGTCTTTAGGAGGTTCCCCATTTCCCAGACTTCCCAGTCAGGGTGGACTGCAAGCACCTCCTTTGAGAACACCAGGGCAGCCAGCTTGTGGCAAAAAAGTGTCATTTGTGACCTATTAAGCCACAGGAAGGCCCTCTTCGAAACCATCAGTGCTGGCAGCCAAGGCGTGCTGTGTGGAACACATTAATATACAGTTGTAAGATCTCTACATACATATTATGAATTAATAGACGTTATTCACATATGAATACAATGTGCTTAATTATTTAAAACACTGCTAGTAGTCTGTACATCTCTCTTTGGAGTGGTACCACCAGTAGTGTGTAGGTTCCCACTCTACTAATTACACATGTAACCTAGTAAATCCCATGACTTTATTTCTCACACATTTTAACTTTGACAGCAGACGATGCTGGCAGAGACATTTTTCTATAGCCCTTGCACTGTGCAATCAACATTTACTTCTCATTGACAAGTTAAAGCAAAAAAGCTTTTGTTTTTACATACCGTTTCACCGGTAGAAAGCGATGACTATGGCATCACGGATGGTGTCCCGATAGCCGAGGGCATCATTGCGCGGACATACTCAATACACTCTTTCATTTGCTTTATCAGTTCTGGGAGTTCTAGGTGAATGTAACAATAAGTGGAAAAATAAAGTTATTTGTTTGATTGGTATGAACTGTGTACATTGTACAAAACAGAAGGATTGAATATAAATGTTGGCCAGTAGTAGATGGATAATAATACTTTCCAGTACAGAGCAATATTGTGTATCGTCCATCTGTTGATGCAAGAAAGAATGGAATACAAAACAAAGGAAAAAATGTATTAGTTACTTTAAACCACATGTCCTTGTCAGGTACAGATAACTGACGTGTTACCATCATAGGACTGATATTTAAATTTATTTTTGGGTCTGTATGTTTTGTTAAAGTGACCAAAACCTTCAGAATGAAAATGATTTAAATGTTGTATTACATTACATTAGAGTCTACAGGTGAGGGTGAGTTATGGTCCGACTGAAACACTTTTAAGTTTTCCTCAGTTCGGTGTAGGATTGCTGACTGATGACCATCATTCAAGGCTCTATTTTGATTGTACTTGCCATTTTTCGGGGTTGATGATGGACCTTCCTCACAGTCGCTTTCCAGACTCTTTAAAGAAATGAAGAGAATAGAGCTGTAAAAGGCTATACAACAAATAAATAATTTGTGTCTAAAAGAGTACACAAACGGCAGAGAAATAAGTATGACTTACAATGTCAGGATGTTGTGGGCTGTCTATAAATCAGTCATCAGAGGTTTGGGACTGAATGCAAGAGGAAGATGTCTGGCTGCCTTTTTTGGTCAATTTACCTGGACAAAAAGTAAAGTAGGGGAACTGTATAAGCGGTATCCTAAAAAATGTAACATCACATTTTACTCATGATGAGAATATTTGTTACAGAACACTTTAATACCTAAGCCAGTGGTTCTCAAATTGTGTGGCACGACCCTCTAGTGGGGCGCAGAGGTATTACAGGTGGGGCGCGAGAGGGTTGGGGAAATGTAGATTTTTATTTCTTTTTTTATTTTAAATAATTGTGAAAATGCCCGGATGTGATTTGATCCGCCCATTTTACCGGGGATGCATAGGATGAGACTTGTGCGTACTTGAGACAGACAATATCCCAGAATGCATTTCGCATTTTCAAATCTGTGGTTTAAATTACGCCGTTACGGTTCCGCATGCGCGACCGCGACAGATCCTTTACGAGTTGCGACTCACACTTGTAGACCTAATGGTGTGTTACTCGCGTGAGTTTAGTCGCTCGACTTTATGTGGTTAATTCGCGTCATTCGCTACTGGCTTTACGCGGCCTTAGAAGGGGGCGGGGCTTATCTCCGTAAAAACAGTACCGTTTCTCCCATCCACCATTAAACTAGCCAATAGTTCTGCTTTAAACTTCTTGTGGAAGTCCCTCTAATGTCGGACCATCAGACGCCCCCGTGTCCGGGTTCATAATATCATCCGTAGCCGCACAACAGCGTCTGAATGACGGCCGCTGCCAGCAATACTTCAGGTGGATCAGCAGCTGTCTGATTCAGCACCGGCCGGACGGCTGTGATGACGTGCAGAGCTTCCTCTGTGAGATCGGCGTTTCTGCTGTTGCCTCTCTCAAAACAAAATACAGATCGAAGCTCAACTTTGAGAATGAATTGAGAGTGGCCGTATCAAATCTACAACCCCGTTTTACAATGATTTGTAGTGGAAAGCAGGCTCATATCTGCACTAATTTAGTTTTGTTTTGCACCGGTTGCACGTTATTGTTGTTTTGAAAAGATATGCAGTGTAAAACTCTTTATTGCCAAATATTTTTAACTGGTTTTATTTAGTTTTTCACAGGTTGAACTTTATTGTTATCCTGAAAAGATATTCAGTACAAAACATGTTAATTAGGCTATTACAATGAGCTATTTTTTCCAAATATTAGTTCTTTTTTTGCACAACTTTGTATTGTTCTAACAAAGTGATTGCACATTTTATTTGTTTTTGTCCGATGGAGCAATCTGGTTTACATGAAAGTGACATTTTTTGATCTATTATTAATAAAAGCACAGAGTCACAAAATGTCGTTATTTCAATAAAAAGTCAGCATGGACCATTTTGTTACAATTTTGTAGGGGCGGTGGGGCCCGAACATTTTTCGTCCTCCAAAGTGGGGCTTGACAAAAAAAGTTTGAGAACCACTGACCTAAGCAATTGAAAAACTAGTTTAATAACCAACAAATAGCATGCAACAACGTAGCCAACTACTCAAGAAAAGAGTGTCTTACATGTTGTGGAGATCCATTTCAGAACTTGTTTCCAGGGAACTCTTCTGAGACAGGACGTCTTCAGGTTTGTAAAACCTGGTTCCTGGCAGCCTAAATATGCCCAAATATGTGACAATAGGAACAAAGATAAGAGTTTTTAACCAAGGTTTAGAAGAAACCTGGAGGAACATGACGAGTCTCCCTTAAATAATTTACTAAGACCACAGCAGAATAGGAGATATCATCTTTTGTGTATTACTGGATAATATAACAGAATAGGTAAACTAAAGTTATTTTGGTGATTGCAATTGGTTTACCAAAGGTCTTAGGTTCACAATAGCAGTAGAATATATGAATACAATGGTAGATACATGTATTGTTTTTTGAGTAGAACAAAATATGTAGTATGTATAAAACCTATTTAACATGTTTACACAATGTGCATGTTTCACTATCAAGAAAACGTTTTTTTCATTCGCACACTCCTGCTTTCCTCCCCGGCCCGTATGTCCTTCCCAAGAATGAATAAACCCTTCTTGGTGACATGTTCTTCGTACGAATCTGATAAAACATGACAAGTATAAAAAGTTAAGCGTTCATGTTCTTCAGACAAAACAATACAATTAAGGAGTTAGACAACTGAAAAAGAAAAACGTGAACCGCAAACTCACTGCCAAACAGCAGGACTTTTGCCGCCATTGTCTTCTCCGGTTGTTTTCTGGCTGGACATTTTATTTCAATCCAGTTCTCGTCCTCATTAAGGTCAGGCTTTGATGTGACTTGATAAAGTTGGTTGGCTTTATCAAGAATGATAGATGTACTCTCCACTTTTAATGTTTTATTACATAAGTAATATATAGCGAATTGAAACGGCATGATGTATTTGTCTTGAAGACCTGCGTTGAAGGTAAGCTAGCATGCAACGAACGCATGACGTTGGTCGCTCTGATTGGCTGAATGTGATCAACAAAAATGCTGCACTTGATAAGTCAGTGACTTGGTGCCGACCTATTAAAAAGATACTACTGAACTTACTGCTTTAAGCAGTCTTTTTTTAATCAAATGCATCACGGCATCACAACGAAAATATAAGAGATTTGAATTCTGATGAGACTCAACCGGTGACACCAAGAACAACTATATACCGAAGACTTCAACAGAAACGATAAAGACCATTTGTTAACCTTTTAAAAACAAACCAAAATGTAGGCCTCTAGCTCGAAAATTGCATACCCAAACTAAAAAGGGTGTATCGCTGCAACTTCTAGGGCTATTTGAATAATTTTGGTGTTAAATATCAGTCTATATTTTACTGGTTAAGAGTAAAATGAAGATGGCACAAAGCAAAAATAAAAGTTTCAGGTCCGCCTAGAAAGAAAAAGCACTTTCAGGATGATTATTTCTTTGGAAAACCTCTCCCAAATTATAGCACAATATGTGAACATTGTCTCTGCAAAGTTTGAGTTTAACTAAAAAAGTGAAGCAGAACAAAGTTAGAGAGGTTTTAGTACAGAGAGTTCGGCGATGTCTCAAATGGTCATTTTGGTCATCTGTTCCATTTGAATTTTCTCATGTACCAAACCATATATTTCACTTGTATGTTACTTATGATCAATATATCGAAATACATAATTTTTCTTTATTTTTTTAATTCATAAAACAACCTATATTTTCCCATAAAAACAAGTACACAAATTAACTGAATAAACAGATTTTATTTTGATCAAACTGTAACAACACACTAATAAACACACTAACACTGAGGCTGAGAGGAACTAAACACCTTTCACAATAGGCTGGTGTCTTTACCCTCAGGATTCCATCATCCTGGTACCGTTTACAAAACTTGCGGGTCCTGGAATCCTCACTATAATACACGGGCAAGCAGTGGAAGAGGCTTGGCTGCCATGGTGCCTGCTGAGCCGCCACCAAACTCCAGCATCTCCTTTGCCAACACCTCCCTGGGGTCCTGCCTAAGCTTGAGCATTGTTCAATATATAACTGTTCACAACAGCAATGTCCACAAAGTGGTAAAAAAAAGTTTTATACCACTTCATTGACTTGTGGCACACGCTGTATGTTCCAATTAGTGCATCAGACAAATCAACCCCACCCATACAGCGGTTGTAGTCCAAAACAGCGTTATATTCAGCCAGTGCTCTGCGTTGCAAAAAAGCACTTTACCTTTTTTTGGTATTTCTCAGTGAGTGTGGGAGCCACTCGACCTGCCAGCACTGGTGACAGAAAAATGTCCCCAACCCAACTGCTGTTCTCCTCCACCGAGCGACCACCAGAGTGTAGCCAGGGCGGCAGACAGGTAAGCAGCAGCACCTCAATGGGACAAAAGGTCACCAACAGTAACGGAAGCAGTGGATGTTTGAACAGTGAAGTGAAGCTTGGTGGCGGCAAAGAGTCAGAGGTGAGGGAGGAGCTTCACTCATACCTTGCAGACAAGAACCCCACAGGATGTTGAGTCCTGCTGGTTTGGATGGCTTCTTGTCAAACAAGTCCACCGAGAAATGTTGACATTTCTGTGTCTCATGAAAGCTCTGTTTGATAGAAAAATATAGTTTATATTTATAAAAATATAGTTTATATTATAAAATCTAGTTTATATATTTACCAATAATATTTTATGACATACCGGCTGATGTAAAACTTGCCTCGTCATATCCTTGCATTTTTGTAGGTGAACAGGGGTTTCACCTAAAGGGTCAACATAAAGCACATCTTTCTCAAAGGCCATTGGGTCAAGCTGAAAACATACACATAATTAAAATGCGACTTGTATCTTTAATCCTATCTGAACAGATTTCAAAATGTGTTACCTTTTTTAACCCTTTGAAAGACCCTTGCCACATGGCGGTCATTTGAAAAGAGACAATGGAGAGGAAAGTCTTCCAGGTGGACTGTTGCGTTATTATGGCATGAATGAATGCATTCAAAACCTTAGGGGATAATTGTGTGGTGTTAATTAACATTTTTTTGCCGGGAAAAAAAACAAGCAAACAAAAAGACTACATGTTTTTAATGCCTGTACCTCACTCTCTAGCTCCCTTCTGGGGGCCAAATCTTCTAGGTCTGTGGCCCTGTTAGTTCAATGTGTGTCTCCTGATTGTTCATTCCCTTCACCTGTCCTCAGTCACGCCCCTGCTTCCCTTGTGTCTCTTGATTGTTCATACTCAACACCTGTGTTTCCCCTTTCATATATATACTCCCCTGCCAGATTGTTGTTGTATGCCCCGTGCGTTACAGCCTTGAGAGCCAGCGTTTTGTCTTAGTTGTTTGTTCCTGTTTTGACCCCGGAGTCCCTGCCTGCCTTTTTTTGGTATCTTTTTGTCGTTGTGAAGTAAAGGACCCTTTTGATTTCTCCTCAACGTGCCTCCTGTCTTTTCCTCTGCACCTGAGTCTTTGCCCCACGACACCCGGTCGTGACCATGGCAAATATTTTGAATGGCCCCACTTTGCTCCACAGCACCCCTCTTCGTTTCCCCGCCCATATGTCAGCTATTACTGAGATCAGAAGACAGCGTTGTTAACCAATACCTCATTTGTGATTCAATGCAGTATCCAGTTCCAAAAGGTCACCAAAGCATTAAATTGTATTTGTATTGACATCTACAGTATACTTACATTCCTCTGTGGAGGCAGGTGCATTCCTTGACTGAGAGGTCAAGGTGTCTGATGGTGCACCTATGGAAGGGGACCTCAAGGGGCTGGGCTGCAGCGTTTGAGTTGTGGAGGCAAACCATTTTGCAGGGATCTGTTCTTCTGGTTCCACATATTTCTTTAAATGGTCTATGTTGATTTTTGACACAGTGGTTCCTTTACCACTTTTCAAGTCTGCACTTTTCCCCTCAATGTTGCAAATTTACATAAAGACCCAACAACTCAGCCTCTAGCTTCCCGCCTTTCCGTTGCTCCTCCCGAATATTTTTTCTTAACACTTTGTTCCCTATGACAAAGGGGCGACCGTGGCTCAGTGGTTAGTGGGTTGGTCTTTCAATCGGAGGGTTGGTGGTTCGATCCCCGGCTCCGGCAGTCTGTGTCGTTGTGTCCTTGAGCAAGACACTTAACCCTTAGTTGCTCCCCGGGCGCTTCACGAGGCTGCCCACTGCTCCTTAATACTAAGGATGGGTTAAAATGCAGAGAATAAATTTCCCCACTGTGGGACTAATAAGGGATTATTTCTTTCTTTTCTTTCTTTCAAAGCTGTCGTTGTCCCCCTTAGCCAATTTCCTCTTTTTCACCCGTTCTTGTCCTTTGCTAATGTTCTCCTCCACTTTAGCGTAGACATCTGGTAGATCTGCACACATCCTCATTGTGTGTAAGGGCAGCAATGTGGTCCTCATTTATCTGTAACATTGGTGTAGAAAATAAAACACATTATGGCATACACACACACACACATAGATAGATAGATAGATAGATAGAGCTCTGATAGTGCAGGAAAAGGCAATCATACCTGCCACTTGATGGGAATTTCAGAGGGTCCCTATCCCTAGCTTCTCACACAAGTCAAGGTTGACCTAGAATATTCAGAAAGAGGATAAATTATTTTGAATACCATGGGGAATTTTCCATTGATGTGACCAAAAAGACAGGAATACCACTATGGACTTACTTTGACAAATTCTTTGCCACGGTCAGTAAGAATTATTTTGGGTGGACCATATTTGTAGAAGAAATCCAAAACTCATTCTGAAACCTCTTCAGCCGTTTTGGTTCTGAGAGGATAAACTTCGAGCCACTTCGTGAAATAGTCCACCATCACACAGATGTAGACATAGCCGTTCTCTGTGTACTTGAGCTTGCCCACTAAGTCCATACCGATTAATTCGAAGGGCTCAGTCACCTTTGAATGCAAACCAAAGCTAAACACCAACAATACTTCCATATAACATGTTAAATTGAATGTGTATTACCTCTATGGGTTTTGTTACGGCTGCCACCGTATGTGTATGGAGAATGTGTGTGTGTGTGTGTGTGTGGGCATGAGAGCGTGTGTGGAGAACAGGTGGAGGAAGGAGCACGACGACGCCTACTTCCGGAGGCGGGAAAAGGGGGATTGGGTCCCGGGGGACCAATGGGTTGACGCCGTCTCCAATCCCACTTCCGGGCTTCCGGGTCTTAAAGACGGAGAGGAGGAGAGCGAGAGGGGAGAGCCGCAGCGCGTGACGACGTGTACCTGATCCACCGGAAGGCACCCGGGGAGTCAGGCTTGTTACATCCTCCGAGTGGGTACTCTAGGGAGGGGTTTGTGTGTGTGGATATCTGTTTGAGGGTGCGACGGGAAGGACCAGGTGAGGGCAAGCGATCCTACTGATTTGCTACACGTAGTACGTGGTGTTAGTCCATAGGCCAGTGGGTGCTGTGCTGAGTGTATGTATTTTTATACCTCCGTGCCGAGTTAGTCGCCCTTTTGGGGACTCTCTTTTTGTTACCGTTTTGGTGGGTTTTTGTTTCACAGCACCCTCCCCCACCTTCCTTCTTCGTCCTGTGTTGTGTGGAGCGTGTGTGGCGCTCGCCTTTGTTGAATAAATCACTTGTACACTACTACAACCGACTTCTGCCTATATGTTACCGACTCTCACCTCCCTGGACAACAGGGGGTCGTAACATAGATGGGGGCTCGTCCGGGATCCTTTTCTTAAAGAATCCCAAGTGGTAGAGTGGTTGCATGAAGTTAGTGAGTAAGGACTGAAATGGAGGCGTTCTTGAGTCAGCCCTCCGTGGAGCGGCTGGAGGGATGTCGGAAGGACGACCTGCTCCGGCTAGCGGCTCACTTTGGTCTCGCGGTGCCTAGAACGACCCTCAAGAAAGCTTTGAAGCCCTTGCTGGTGTCTGCCTTAGTGGAACAGGGTGTGCTGGTAGACGCCGGACTGGCTGAGGGGGAGCGCCCGTCGCCATTAGCCGCGTCTGTGGCTACTGTTGGGGGTACGCCTGCCCCACCAGAGGTAGCGGGACCGGCTAAAGTGGAGGCTAGGTTAGCTACGCCCTACACTCTGCCGAGGTTCGAACCTTCTTCAGGTAGCAGCGCACACTCGCTTGGAGAAGCGCGACTGAAGGTTCGACTGGCTAGGTTACAGCTTGAAGATCAAGACCGAGAGCGTCAAATGAGACTCCACCTCGAGGTGCGGAGGATGGAGATCGAGGCTGAGCAGGTGGTGAGGTTGCGGACGTTAGAGCTAGAGAGGGGTCACGCATCCAGGGATGAGGTATTAATAGCTCCGGGTAGTGGGACGGCTACGCTGCCCCCGTCGAACAGTGCCGACGCTGACAGGCGGGTGTTCGATGTAAGTAAGCATGTTCCCCTGGTGCCTGTCTTTCGGGAGACTGAGGTGGACTCGTATTTCCAGGTGTTCGAGCGGATAGCGGTGGCACTAAAATGGCCTCGGGAGGTTTGGGCACTGTTACTCCAATGCAAATTGCAAGGCAAAGCCCAGGAAGCTATTGCCGCCCTGTCCATAGCGGACTATGAAACAATGAAATCCGCCATTTTGCGCATTTATGAACTGGTGCCAGAGGCCTACCGGCAGAAGTTTAGAACGCATCGGAAGCCGGCAGGTCAGAGTTACACGGAGTTCGCTCGGGAGAAGAGTACGCTCTTTGATCGGTGGTTGGCGTCGTCGGGAATAGGTGACTTTTCCTCGCTCAGAGAGCTGTTTGGTGGAGGAACTCAAGCGTTGCCTGCCCGAGGGGATTGCCATGTACTTAAATGAGCAGAAGGTGGTTAAGGTAACGGCCGCGGCTACGTTAGCCGATGAGTACCTGTTGATCCACAAGCCTGTCTTCCCTTCGGGCGCGTACGGTTCCCAGCGGGGAAGGTCTCCGCCGGCACGCCCACGCTCGCCTCCAAAGCAGAGGAGTCGTAAGGGGGGGGAGCGTCGCTGTTTTTACTGTGATAAAACGGGCCATGTTATCGCCGATTGCCTGGTGTTGAAACGCAAGGATCCATCCTGGCGTGCGCCTCAACCCAAGGGTGTGGGGTTGGTGAGAGGGATGCGGACCCCCACGGTAACCAACGACCGCCCCAGTGAGGTTGACGCTTGTTTCCGTCCGTTTACGCTGGAGGCTCGCATTTCTTTGAGTGGCTTGCCAGAGGACCAGCGGGTAGTGAAAGTCTTGCGGGACACGGCCTGCTCCCAGTCGATGGTACTGGCTTCGACGCTCCCTTTTTCGGGGGAGTCCGCGTGTGGGTTCTCCTCAGTCCTGAGGGGTATCGAGATGGGGTACGCTCCTAGGCCGGTGCACAGAGTCCATCTCCAGTCAGAGCTGGTAAGTGGATTCTTCCCTGTGGCTGTCTGCGATGAGTTTCCCATCCGGGGAATCGCGTTGCTGCTGGGAAACGACATTGCGGGAGGTAAGGTGACCCCCACGTTAGAAGTGTTAGAGCAGCCTGGAAGTATGGAGGGGGGGCCCGTAACATCAGCTTGTGTAGTGACTCGTGCACGAGCACGCCAGTTAGCGGCGGAGACAGAGGTCTCTTTATCTGACACCATCTTCTGTGAGCCCTTTCAGACCTCCACGTCAAGTTCCAGTCCGGCTCCGGGGAGGATGGGAGAAGAGGTGGAGCCCTGTCTACCACTGCCCTGTACTACCGAACGGCTGGCGGGGGCACAGAGGGAGGATCCGTCCCTGCGCGCATGCTTCAAGCAAGTGGTAAGTGTCCGCAACGGAGCAAGGCGGGGAAAAGTAGAATACTGGATAGAGAATGGGGTGTTGATGCGTGGATGGTCACCAGGGGTAGACGCTGACACCGATTGGCAAGCGGTGGAGCAGGTAGTCGTGCCAATTGTCTACCGGCAGCACGTGCTGTCTGTAGCCCACGAGAGCAAATGGTCGGCTCACTTGGGGATCACAAAGACCTACCAATGTGTGCTGCGCCATTTCTTCTGGCCCGGGCTAAAGGAGGACACGGCTACGTTTATCCGTAGCTGCCATGTTTGCCAAGTAACTGGGAAGCCAAATCAAAAGGCTCCCCCAGTCCCTCTCCATCCCATACCTGTATTGGGTCCCTTGCCACGGACCAAGAGTGGTAACCAGTACCTGTTCACTATTATGTGTGCAGCTACGCGGTATCCGGAGGCGATCCCCCTCCGGAATATCACGGCTAAGAGTTTGGTTAAGGCGTTGATTAAATTCTTTTCTACGTTTGGGTTACCTCGGGAGGTGCAGTCGGATCAGGGGACCAACTTCCAGTCAAAAGTGTTTAAGCAAATCCTAGGGACTATGGGGATCCGCCATGTAGTCTCCTCTGCGTATCACCCGGAGTCCCAGGGCGCCCTAGAGCGTTGGCACCAAACCTTAAAATCCATGCTCAAGAAGCATGGGCAAGATAACGTCACAGACTGGGACGAGAGTGTACCGTTTGTATTGTATTTTCTCCTTGATGGAGCTCCTCTTTTTCTGACAGGCATCACACTGGGCAATCTAATAAAGTGAAAACATGTGCAACACTTTAATATTGAATATGTAAATAATAAGCTGTAAATACAGAAAAGGGAAACTACCTGCTGAAATGTGTTTAAAAGTTCAGTTAAATGCGATTGGGCTTAAACAAAAATCTTTGTTATTTAAAAGTATGAGTGAAAAAGTTGGAACAAAACTTAATTTTCTCAATAATCCAAGAGATGATTTGAGAGTGAGCAAGAGAGCGAGAACGAACGAGAGACCTCAATTATTCTACACACTTGGTTAGGAAAAGATAGTAGTGACTTACCTATCAGTTGGTAACTCTCTGCCCGTCTTTTCAACACGTATCGGTCATTTTTGGTGAAATGTGGTGGAAAAACATTATTTTGCTTGTAGCCAAGCAATTCTTCCACCTTTTGAGGATCCATCTTCGTTTTCTTTCTTTCTTTGGTCTTTTGCGAAATATATTTCTACTGACAAGTGTTGCATTAGCTGCCACATATTCCTTTTATACCGAATTTACGTGACGTTTTTGCTTGATTGTTAATTGTATCACAGAAACTACGCCGCACAATTGACAGAGTGCTATTTTTTGTATTATTAAAGTCGGAAGACATGACTAATAGCCTAAATAACCAAAATCTCCTCATTGATTGGTGGCTCTATAGGTTAAGCCGCCAACTCCCATTACTTTCCCAGCCAGCATGTCTATGTGGGGCCCATAAGGTTTAAATTTGGGCTGCAGATAAGGGTCCCAAGTGGGTTTGTCCGCAGTTTCCACGTTGGCCTCACCTGTGTTTGCCCATACAGGTTTCAAGTGGGTTCTGACTGGGTTTCAGATGGGACTTGGTGAGTTGCACAGGACCCATGTAGGCCCCATATCTTTGCCCACATGGGCACGAAGAGGGATCAGACTGGATCTTAAATGGGGCCCAACTGGGCAATTTATCTGAGACCCATTTAGGCCCCACCTGCGTCACTTTAAGAGGGATCTGACTGGGCTTTAAGTGGGACCCAAATAGGCTACATTATGGGTTTTAAGTGGGTTTGTCCGCAGTTTCCATAGTGGCCCCACCTAGGTTTGCCCATATGGACCTCAAGTGGGTTCTGACTGGGTTTCAGATAGGGCCCAACTTGGTGAGTTGCACAGGACCCATGTAGGCCCCATATCTTTGCCCACATGGGCACGAAGAGGGATCAGACTGGATCTTAAATGGGGCCCAACTGGGCAATTTATCTGAGACCCATTTAGGCCCCACATGCGTCATTTTAAGAGGGATCTGACTGGGCTTTAAGTGGGACCCAAATAGGCTACATTATGGGTTTCAAGTGGGTTCTGACTGGGTTTCAGGTGGGGCCCCAACTTGGTGAGTTGCACAGTACCCATGTAGGCCCCATATCTTTGCCCACATGGGCACGAAGAGGGATCAGATCAATTACTCCCAAGCTGTTAAATACATTTATAATTTAAATATAATAAAGGTAAAAGTCTTGCATAGTTCCTCTTAAGTAAATACAAAAAAATAGTGATACAAAAAACACAATATAAAGTTGTTTTCAATGAATGTTTAATAAAACATGTTCATATTTTAAACGTAAAACATTTGAGCTGCAGTCTTTTTTTTCTTTAAAAAATAGAAGAATGGGGCAGAAAAACTTGAGGTGACAACTAAAGCTTTGACCTCTGAATGAGTCCAAAATTGAACAAGCTCAAGTCCAACATAACATAGCCTGGGTGCAAAGTTGTACCTACTGGGACTCTTCCTCTTGGCGGAGTACCCCACCATCCAACTTTTTTTGAAGATCTCTCCGAGCTCTTACTGTTCTGTTTCCACCTCTGTCACGGGCTCCGATGAACCACTTGGAGAGGGCCCTTTCTGCATCCTTCTGTGTGATTACTTGGGTCAATGCGTTCCTCTTTAGCGCTCCTAAAAATAAATCACAAGAGCCATTTTAATAACTATTACACACCAAGAAAAAAAAGAAACGGATAATTTCTTAGCCTTCATGAACTCAAAAACAGCTACATGATGTTCAATTTCTTTCTTTACAGGAACTCAGAGCAAAATGAAATAAATGTATTACATCTATTTATCGCTTAACTCATCCACAACCATTTTAACAATATTTTTAGAATGTTGTACATATACAGAACCAATCATGGAATGGAAATTATTTATCAATGCAAAATGAATTGTCGCCTGTTTGTATAAAAATAATAATAATTACTTAAATTAGAAACAGTAGTATTTAACATTATCAAAACATTTTGATCAATTTCATGCTACCTTGAAAAGAAAAGTATTGGGTTCCTTAAAAAACCTAGAAGGTTATGAGTGATTAAAAACTTTTAGGTACAGCTTTTTAAAGTATAGGAAGGGTTATCATTACTTGTCTAATTACACAAAGCTAAAAAAGAAAACACATCACCAAGTTGTAGCACAGAATAACAAAGTTCATGTGCCACCATGAAGAGAATATGGAAAACCACAAACTGCAAACAGTGGCCTCTGCTTAGATTTGTTGTGCCCCCTTTTTAGGCCAGCTGTAAGCTGGAGCATGCATCTACTTATGTAGATCAGATATTTGGCCAAATTTCAACATTTTAAGGTACAAAGATAAAGGAAGTTACATGAGGTAACATTAACTGAAGTTTACCATATATAACATCGAAAAGACGCAGCTCTCGGAACTTGTTCTTGCCATGGCGTCCAAAAAGGTTGAACTGCAGTGCCAATTCATTGGACATGAGGAATGCCATCATTCTCCTGGTGGCATCATCCAATGAAGTACCTCCTATTTCTCCCATCATAGCAATCTGAGTGTATGGAGTGAAAGTCACAGGAAAGAAAGAAGAGTAATCAGTTAACAGCTTAGATTATATTTCAGTGCCAAATACAAATAAAATTAAACGTGTATCAGAGTTTGAACTTACAACTCCAGACATGAACGCCGAGTCGCTGAGCGTTCATGGCCTGCACATCTTGGATCGTGGTCAATGGAAATATCGCTCCTTCAGGTGGTTCCAACACTGGTACGGCCACTTTCTGCTTCAGCAGTGTATTTAACATTTTGCCATGTACTCTTTGAGTGTCCTTCACTTCTTCCAGGAGGGTTGCCAATTTCACAAACATGGCTCCTTCAATGTCACTGTGGCCGCTCACACTTGAGGAAGCACTAATGCTTCGAACACTCGGGGTCGCACTGGGGCTTCGAACACTCGGGGTCGCACTGGGGCCACTCATTCTCAAGGTGATATTAGGCATGTATCCAACTGCTGAATGTCTGCCAAATTCAGGGGGAGGAGAAGGTGGCACTAGGTCCTCATCACATGACTCAGCCTCCTCCTCACTTGACAGAACCTGGGTTATTTTAGGTGGCCTACATTCAGGTAGAAGATACTTTAGCAAATAATAAAAAACTTGAACACTTAAAAGGTTATTTACAAGTTCCTTACACATAGCAATGTATTGCTAAATACACTGGGACAATATTAACATTAATTATCAATTAAGCATTATTAAAGAAGTGGTCTTGTTTTGGATAGTTAAGTCAGCTTGTAAACAACAGAATTTGGTGGACTCTAAAATGTGTCAGTATTGTCTGTTGGTCCAAGTACTACAGGCATACACATCAAAGTTTAAGGAAGCACAATAAAATATGGGCCTTTAATGGCCTATCATTATGTTATACTGTATATCGATATTGTTGTATACAGTATGTTGTGGTTCATGATGAAACTGTGTAACAACTTGCCTGGCACTAAAGATGAAAATTAGTCTTTTGGCCAGTTGTGACATTTACAGCAATTCACAACATAATTGAGAAATCAATCAATTATTAAATGAAGTTGACGGTTGATTTCAGTGTCCAAAATGTGAAATTCTCATGTCATGTGTCAGCGATGAAAGGCAGGAACCTTTTAGTGATGCTGGCTGAAAATAATTCATAACTCAATAAGTGATATTTTTCATACAGTTGCAACCCTACAACTATCATTATACAATATAAAACTGTTAAAATATGTAAAATCTTCCTTTATGTGCTGCTAAGGTAAACTATAAAATTCCACTGAGGACAGTAACAGGTTGAAGTACATTCACATTACCTTCTTTGTCGTTTCTTTGGTACGTCATTGTCTGTTTGGAGATCAGATGTAACCTCTGCTCGTGCAAGTTTACGCCGAGCATCTCCATATGTATCTTAAAAAGACAAAATAAAAAGTATTGGTTAGTCCCAATCTCATACAGCTTCACTTATCCCACACACCAAAAATATGTTTTTTACCTGCATTTCCAATGACACACACACTGTATGTCCTCCATGAAGCATCTGGCTGGACTTGCTGCTTAACTGCCTTAAGAGTACCAATGAACCCCTCAAAACATTTCCCTTAGTGTCATCAAAATATGTCCATGTGTTCATTTACCTTTTTGGAACTGTTAGGGTTAGAACCTCTGTGGAACCTCTTGATACTCTGGTTACTGGTGATGCCCACAAAATATCAGATGCTCAGAGACCTGCAAAAACATACAATACAAAGCATCATTGCATGCAATGGAAGAACCATCCTAAAAAAATAAAATACACCGGAGAAGCGTGTGGTTTATCGGCCAAAATAATATATTTCCTTTTACATACATGCAAATATGACTAACCGACCACAGATTTGATGCTTAAACAACTAACTTCTCGCCTGAAAACATCCTAAAATTACATTTTGTGACTCAACAACAGCAGTATTCAGAGAATGTCAACTTTCAGTTGTGAGTTTTCTCATCAAGTACAGAGAAGATAGCATATTGAGAAACGGCCGCTGTAGACATCTTAACGCAAAATTATTTTGCTCCTTTTTTCAGGAGAAATGTAACTTTCAAAAACTGGCAAGTATTTGTCATTATTATACGTTATAAAGGCTTAAAACAGTGTGTAAAAACTAAAAAGTAAAGAAACGTATTTGAATTTATCATATTTCTCTTCTAAACAATTGAAAATGAACCTTTACCACCGCATGGCATTGGAAAGCTACACTTCTTAGAGTTCAGAATCCGTTGAAATTACGTCGATTGCGCAAATATTCGCGGAGTTATGGTCAAATTAGTTTTGCATCCTGTTTGCATGTAACTTTCTGTCGCCGGCGACAGCTGCGTACTAACCGCATGGTCAGAAAAAGTCTACATGAGAGGCAACATCTGCTAAATTAGCTTGTAACTGAGATGCATTGGAGGTGCACCTGGCCTGCACAGGCAAAACAAGGACAGACATGTTTTGCTAGCTAACGACGCCGTGCTAAGCGTGTTTATTCCCTTCAAGGTTTTGTAAACTACATTCTGCACACATAAAATAAACTGTAAATAGCCACTTGTGCTGACAAATCATTATCTTACCTTAGTTACGCCGCGACAGAGGAGAGGAGACGAGGAGCAGTCTGAGCGCCAAACGGTTATGCCAGGGAGCTGGTTTTCAAATAGCATATCCATCCGCAGAGAACCGACTTAACTCCGTCGTCTAATCGGTCAAATCCAAATATTTGCAACACGTATGACGGGTTAGGGTTAGAATGAAATTTAATGATCACGAACTGAATTTGATGTAGGACTACTTGGTGAAGCGGATGGTTACAGTGGGGTGAACCCGTCCCCATATGAAAACACACGTTCTTTTTTACCTTTTCAAAATAAATGAACACACCTACTGGTTCTCTGCCATTTTTGCAGTAACCTTTCTTTTTAGGAACATTTTTGAAATCGTGTGTATTTTACACTCGCATGTCTTTTATACTCTGTTGGTCCATTTTGCACCATTTGGACATTGTGGCAAAAATGTACATATCCAAAAAAACACACTATAAAATCCTCATACATTTTTAAACTTTTTTTCTCATAAATCTCCTAGACAACTTCAGACTTGCTCAAAACTTCCAAACATTCAATCATTTTCAGGATTTTAACCCTTTAAATGTCAGTTTAACTATTTGAATGAGTCATTACCAAAAAAAACACAAAATGAATTATTCTCCCTATAATAAATAGTAGGGTGATGGGGTTTTGATTAGAGTCTTGGAAATGTCAAAGATTAGCAACAAAATTGATTTTATTGGATTAGTATTTTTCATAGTGTCAAACTCCCTCTGGACACCTTCGTGGCCAAAAATGCCTCATTGACTTCCATGAAAACCATGTTTTTTTAATTTAACTGTCATTGCGGTACAAAACCATGCATTCTGGAATGTCAGCATTTCATTTTGAAGAAAAGTAGTGATATTTGACATTTTCACTGTATTGCACCAGATTCAACCATTTTCACATTGTAGGCCGATGCATGCATTTTTTGTATATTTGCAGTTATATTATGGAGATTGAGTGATTGGTGTGTGTGTGTGTGTGTGTGTGTTATAATTTTTAAATCAACATCTAATTTATCAATGTGAACATTTATTGTGCAAACTACAACAACTTTGAAAACTTCAACAACAAAAGAGAAACAACAGAACACAATGAAATGCTGCCATCCCAGAATGCATGGTTTTATACTGCAATGACAGTGATTACATTAATGAAATTATAAATAGCATTTTTTCTGACATTCTTGTTCTAATGATACCCATTCCTTTTTTTTATTATGCATTCCATCTGATTTTCAAAATTTTGCATGGTTATTTTCAAAGATAACATTTCTAGGCAAGCTGTAGTCCCAGCAAAGCGTTCAGGGATTTTTCTTCTACCCCTCGGATTTGAGGCAATATCTGAAAAACTAAGCCCCATTTACATTGCCTTTTCAAGATGGAAACTCTGCCCCATCATTTGTATCTGGGTCAGAGGTGTGAGGATAGTGTGAGGCAGTGTGTGAGCGGAGTCCAGCTGCTCCGTAAACTAAGACCAGAGGATGAATAGAGGCTGATGGTGCTGTTCACACACCGGGCATGCTGCGAGCCTTTAAGTTTACTAAAAGCAGACTATGTAAAAGCAGACAATGAGGAAGCACGTCTTGTTTTTTGTGTGTAAATCAACCAAGGCTTATAGGTAGACTTTCTTTTCTTTTCTTTGCACAAATGTCATGCAAATTCTGTCTGAAAGGGGTTTCATATTCCTTATAGGCTTCAATTGTGGGGGCCATATTATTAAAACCAAATGGGCCCCGGTGTCTCCCAGTTCCATACCATGCCCATTTAGCCCATTTATATTCCCTAATGGGCCCATGTCCATGTTACCCAGTTCTAGCCCAGACTCACTTAGCCCACATATATACTTTATGGGGCCCATTTAGCCAGCCTGCGTGGGCTCCTCATGTGGCACCCATGTAACTAAAACCAAATGGGTCCCACGTAGTCTTTCCCAGTCCCATACCATGCCCACTTAGCCCACTTACATGCCACATGGGCCCATGTCCATGTTACCCAGTTCTAGCCCAGACTCACTTAGCCCACATATATACTTTATGGGACCCATTTAGCCAGCCTACATGTGGGGCCCATGTAAGTTAAACCACATGGGACCTCCAAAATTTGCCCAGTTCAAGACCATGCCCACTCAGTACCCACGTAGCCCGTATTTAACCCTTGTGGGGCCCACATGGACATGCTGGCTGGGTTTGTCTTGCTCGACTGGGATCGAATCCAGGTCGTTTTCTATAAATATATTTTCTTAAATGTATTCCTTCAGACGTGGTTGTGATGTAGTGCTCATTTATACAGTCATGATCACGTGGCTTGAATGTCTCGCGCTGGTTAGCACCATAAGGCTCGTTAAGACATGTGGATTAAAACAGGATGTGAACACGTTTAGTGTGAGATGTGGCTAAAACGGGATAAACATGTCAATTCGTGACGAAAGG
Source organism: Cottus gobio (assembly GCA_023566465.1). Taxonomy (NCBI): domain Eukaryota; kingdom Metazoa; phylum Chordata; class Actinopteri; order Perciformes; family Cottidae; genus Cottus; species Cottus gobio. Next base: position 10,741,339 of record CM042216.1, read on the forward strand.
AGGACTCCACTCAACGCGATCGCTAATGATGTCAGGTATTATTACATTACATTTCCTTTAGCTGACGCTTTTATCCAAAGCGACTTACATGCTATACAGTAGACCGTAGACACAGCAACGGTGAGCAATTAGGGTTAAGTGTCTTGCTCAAGGACACAACGACACACACTGCCGGAGCCGGGGATCGAACCACCGACCCTCTGATTGAAAGACTGAGTTGCTAACCACTGAGCCACAGACGCCACTTTTACATCACTCCGCGAGCAAACCCCTCTCAAAAGTTCCTCTCTCGCGAGTAAAAGTCCCTCTCGCGCATTTTTAATCTGCTCGCGCGCGAAGCTTCAATCTGCGCTCGCGTCTCTGTAACCTGCTCGCTCTCGATTAAATTTTCTTTTTGACAGTAAGTGGGCATCTAATTGGTTACAATCCTCGTCTTTGGGTTCATCGGTCTTGTAACACGGGTTCGCTGCTTCCGGGAATCACCAGGTCGGCACACAGTGTATTCAGTTTTAGATGCTTTTATTTTCAGTTTTCGTTCCGCTCGCGATCTCGCTCTCGCTCGATCTCCTCACTTCCGGCGCTCCCGAACGACGTCACTACCGGGTTTTAAATACCCGCACACACACACACACACACACACACACACACACACACACACTTATTAGCCCCAGGTGTGGCTCATTCGCCACCATTCCCCACACCTGTTCCCTGAGCCGCCCTTCTCTCTTCCTCTCGTGCAGCCGCGCTAACCCCGCCCCTGCCCCACATACCCCCACCGCCCGCTTTAGGCCGGGGAGCCACCGGCCTAGCCAACTCCCCCCCCCCCCCCCCCCCCCCCCCTTGGGGTCGGGATAGGAAGTCAGCCACAGCCATCTGCGTCCCCAGCCTATGGACCACCGTGAAGTGAAAAGGCTGCATAGCCAGATACCACCGGGTGTTCCGGGCGTTGGCATCTTTCATGCGGTGGAGCCATTGGAGCGGGGCGTGGTCCAAACAGAGGGTGAACTGGCGTCCCAGGAGGTAATAGCGCAGGGAGTCAACCGCCCACCGGATGGCCAGGCACTCCTTTTCAATTGTACCGGCCCTCCCGCTCGAACAGCTTCCGGCTGATGTAAACGATGGGTCGGTCGACCCCCCCCACCTCCTGGGACAAAACGGCCCCCACCCCTCTGTCCGACGCGTCGGTCTGCAAAACAAAAGGGAGAGAGAAGTTAGGGGTGTGGAGCAGCGGCTCCCCACAGAGGGCCTGTTTCACCGCCTCAAACGCCAACCGGCACTGCTCCGTCCACTGGACCGGATCTGAGGCACCTTTTCGGGTCAGGTCAGTTAAGGGGCTGGTCAGCTCCGCGAAGGCGGGAATGAACCGCCGGTAGTAGCCCGCCAGCCCCAGAAACTGCCTCACCTCCTTTTTGGTCTTGGGCGGCGAGCAGGCGGCAATGGCCGCCGTCTTGTCCACCTGGGGACGCACCTGCCCTCCGCCCAAGTGGTACCCCAGATACCGTACCTCCCTCCGTCCAATTGCACACTTCCCTGGGTTGGCGGTGAGCCCGGCCTCCCTCAGGGACTCGAGCACGTGTTGCTATGGATGATAACATCATCCAAGTAGGCGGCCACATATGCAGCGTGCAGGCGCAGCACCCGGTCCATGAGACGCTGGAATGTGGCCGGGGCCCCGAACAACCCGAATGGAAGCATGTTGAACTGGTACAACCCGTACGGAGTGGAGAACGCCGTTTTTTCCTTGGCCTCTGGCGACAGGGGAATCTGCCAGTAGCCCTTGGTTAAATCCAGTGTGGAAAAGATTTGTGCAGTGCCCAATCGGTCCAGGAGCTCGTCGACCCGGGGCATCGGGTAAGCATCAAACCGTGATACCTCGTTCACCCGGCGGTAGTCCACGCAGAACCGTATAGACCCATCCTTCTTGACCACAAGAACGATGGGGCTACACCAGGCGCTGTGGGACTCTTCTATTACCCCCATCTCCAGCATAGCTGTCAATTCTCTCTGCACCACCTTCTTTTTGTGTTCCGGGAGCCGATAGGGCCGTGTCCTGACGGTCACGCCCGGGGGGGTCTCAATTTCGTGCACTATGAGGTTGGTGCGACCGGGCCGGAGCGAAAACACGTCCGCAAAACGCGCCTGCAGCTCGGCAATGTCTGTTTGCTGGGCCGCGGAGAGGTGGGCTTCAACATCGAGCGAGGCTGGAACGCCCGATTTTGGAGCCTCGGGCCCCAGCTCCTCCCTCTCCGGGATCGCGGACACCAGCGAAACAGACTCCGCCTCCCTCCACACTTTTAGGAGGTTAAGGTGGTATATCTGCGTACTCCCGCCCCTGTCCGACCGCACCACCTCTTAGTCGACCTCCCCGACCTGCCGTGTGACCACGAAGGGCCCTTGCCACTTGGCGAGGAGTTTTGAGCTGGAAGAAGGGAGCAATACCTTCTCTCCCGGTGCGAATCGTCTCAGCCTGGCCCCTCTGTCGTACAGGCGTTTCTGACGCTCCTGGGCCTGGCGCAAATTTTCGCGTGAAAGCCGACCCGAGGCGTGAAGCTTTGCGCGCAGGTCCAGGACGTACTGTACCTCGTTCTGGCTGGTGCTCGGCCCCTCCTCCCAGCTTTCTTTAATGAGGTCGAGCACCCCCCGTGGCTTCCTGCCGAACAGTAGTTCAAAAGGGGAAAACCCCGTGGAGGCCTGGGGCACCTCCCGCACTGCAAACAGAAGAGAGTCAAGCCATTTATCCCAATTTCGTTCATCATCGCTAATGAATTTACGGAGCATGGTTTTCAAAGTCTTATTGAACCGCTCTACCAGCCCATCCGTCTGGGGGTGGTAGACGCTGGTCCGAATCGACTCGATCCCCAATAGCCCGTAAAGCCCTCTCAGTGTGCGCGACATGAACGAGGTGCCCTGGTCGGTCAGGATCTCTTTCGGGACCCCGACGCGGGATATGACCTGAAACAGCGCCTGCGCAACACTCTTTGCAGAGATGTTGCGCAATGGCACCGCTTAATAATAATAACTTTATTTAAAAGGGACAATGCACATTAATTAACATTTTTTGTTTACACTCAAAATGTAAATGCGCCAGAGTTAGCTAAGAAGCTATTTTTCATCTGTAGTCCCTTGGCAGGTCAACACAACATCATGGTACACAAATTACATTACATTTCATTTAGCTGACGCTTTTATCCAAAGCGACTTACATGATATACAGTGTACAGTAGACACAGCAACGGTGAGCAATGAGGGTTAAGTGTCTTGCTCAAGGACACAACGACACGGACTGCCGGAGCCGGGGATCGAACCACCGACCTTCTGATTGAAAGACCGACTTGCTAACCACTGAGCCACAGTCGCCCCTTACAAATAAAATACATGAAAAAATACAAGACGAATTAAAAAACTAAATAAATAATAATAAGTACAATAGAACGATGGGCAGTACCTACTATTGATGATTGCAGTTGTGAGTGTTTTTAATCCCTTTCTTAAGTTTAAATTTAAATGATAAGTAGCTGGTGCTCTCTCTGAGTTCAGTAGGGAGGCAGTTCCAGTAATTTGAGGCCCGTACGGAGAAGACTGTTTGACTAAACTTACTTCGCCTATACTGTACAGCACAGTCTCCCCTGGTAGCTGCCCTACCACTGCTGTTCTTCTGTTGTATAAATTCACCCAGTGATGGAGGTGCAAGCCCATGTAAAATTTTGAAAATGAGGCAGGCATCTCGATAATGTAAGAAACTATTAAAATTGATTAATTTGTATTTAGTAATAATATTGCAATGGTGGTGACTGGTAGGTTTTCGATCTAATATTTTTAAAGTTTGCTTATAAAGTGTTTCTATTGGTTTAAGAGTTGTAATGTTTGCTTGGGACCAGCTTGTGAAACAGTATGATATGTGTGAAAAAATCATGGCATGCATAAATAGTTTGGCTGGCTCTGTTGTTAAATATGGACTAATGTGTCTGAAGTTAGCCATATTATATCTGATGGTATTAGCCACTTTTTTAACATGCTTTTTAAAATTCAAATTAGAATCTAGAATAATACCAAGGTATTTAAAATCTGACACTACCATGATTTTTTCTCCTTCTATAAAAACATCAGCCTGTTGTACATTTGTGGACCTCTTAGAAAAGAACATACACACTGTTTTGTTAATATTAAGATGTAGATCTGACATTTTTAGCCAGGTAGAAACATGCACCAGTGCTTCGGTTAATTTAGTTGTAGCCTGTTGTTTGGTCTTAGTATGCAAATAAATAACTGTATCATCTGCATACATTTGTATATTAACAGATTGACAAACTGTAGGCAAGTCATTAATGTACAAGCTAAACAAGATAGGGCCCAATACTGACCCCTGGGGTACACCAATATTACAGTCGAGGTAAGGAGAATAAGAATTACCAATATGTACGCTCTGTTTCCTATAAGTTAAATATGATTCCATCCATTTCATGGCCTCATCTGAGAAATTAAAAAAGGATAATTTTGATAATAGTATCTGGTGATTCACAGTGTCGAAAGCTTTCTTGAGGTCCAAAAACACTGCACCGACTATACCACCCTCATCTAATTTTGACTTGATATTTTCAAGGAGGAAACAGTTTGCTGTCTCTGTAGAGTGGTTTGTGCGAAATACAAATTGCATTGGGTGTCCGGGTATCGCGTTGCGTAGTCCACCAGGACCAACACAAAGCGATAGCCGCGTGCGTTCCGGTGAAATGGCCCGATGAGGTCCATGCCGATTCTTTCGAACGGCACTTCCATCAATGGCAGAGGGTGCAATGGTGCCCTCGGAATGGCCGGGGGGTTCACCAACTGACACTCCGGGCAGGCTGTGCACCGTCGGTGCACATCCGCCCGGATGCCCGGCCAATAAAATCGGGTCATTATCCGGTGCAATGTTTTGTCTGTTCCCATGTGTCCAGCCATTGGGTTATAATGAGCCGCCTGGAAAACTATTTCCTGGCGGCTCTTTGGCACCAGCAACTGGGTGTCCTCTTGCCCGGTCTGGGTGTCACGACTCACCCGGTACAACCGGTCTCTGATTAACGAAAAGTGTGGATATGTCTGCGCTGCGTTGGGGTGCACCAGTTGACCATCAATCTTGATCACTTGGTCAAAGGCCGACCGCAGGGTCTCATCCCGAGACTGCTCCAGTGGAAAATCTTCCATGGCGTGAAACTCGGGAGCTGGCGGAGTCTCCACTGGAGGCTCAGCCGGTTCTCCCGCCCCGGCGGCAGTGTCGGGCGGCCCTGCGTCCCCGCTGAGCACCGCACACATATCGCACGGCCCTAACTGCCGTGACCGCACCCCCGCGGCCTCCCCCATTAATCTATCAAACCCCGGCCAATCAGTTTCCAAGATTAGGGGGTGACCCTAACCGCGACCTTCACCCTATGCTTTTTCCCCCCGTGTCTAATCTCCACTGGCACTACGGGATACTCGTGAATGTCCCCATGCACACACCTCACCCTCACCCGTGTTGCCTCCACCAATGCCCCGGGTCGAACCAGGTTCTGGTGGATCATGGACTGTGTGCAGCCCGAATCCACCATCGCCTGGCGTATACCCCCCTGGACTCTTACCTCAACGCGGTATGTCGCTCCCGGGCCTGGGGAGGGGGCTGGGGTGCCGGCAACCCGGATCGTCTGCCCCACTTCCATGAGTGGGCACTCCCTCCGGAAGTGTCCGGGCTGCCCGCACTTCCAGCACCCCTGCCCTGGCGTTTGAGGGCCCCCGTGTGGGTTGGGAAGGGTGCGGGGGCTGGGCGGGATCGGGTTGACGGTCGCTGGTGGTGCCGTCGGTGGCTGCGGCGGGGCCGGCGGGTGCGGCCCTCTCCGTGGGCCGGCTGCTGGGACGGCTGGTGGCCCGCTGCCCCCCTTCGTGGGCGGGTAGACGGCCAGGTGGTGGGCGGGTAGACGGCCAGGGTGACGGCTTCCGCCAGGGTCGGGGGCCGGTGGCAGCGGACCCACGCTGCGGTCCGGGCCGGCAGCCCCTCGGTGAATTGCTCCACGACGACCGTGTCGGGCGGTCCCCCCGGGTCGCAGCCACCGCCGGGCCGCGTCCAGCAGCTGCTGGCCGTAAGCAAAGGGTCGGTCCTCCGGGCCCAACCTGGCCGCGAGGAACTTCCGCCGATGGTCTTCCGGACTGAGGCCCAGGCGGTCCACCACGGCCCTCCGGACGCTCCAGTAATCCCGTCTGTCCGCCGGCGGGATGCTCAGTGCTGCCGTCTGCGCCTCCCCCGTCAGCAGGGGCAGGAGGCGCACCGCCCATTCGCCCTCCGGCCAGGCGCAGTCCTCCGCTGTCGCCTCAAAGGTGTCCAAGAACACCTGCGCGTCGTCTTCCGGGCCCATCCGGTGAAGTGTCACCCCCGACAGCCCCAGGACCGGCTCGGCAGGTGTCGGCGCCGTCTCCATCCTGGCGACGAGGCGGTCAAATGCGTACGCCTGCCGCTCGGTCCTGTCCTGGAGCGCCTCCAGGACCGCGCGGTTTGTGTCTAGGCAGGCGCGGGTCATCGCCGCCTGCTCTTGTTGAATGGCGGCAATGCCGGCCACCATCTGCCCCAGCGCCATGAGCGGCTGGCCGGGAGCCCCCGGCTGACGATCCTGTTGGTCCATCCCGGAACCCTTGGTCAGGCGCCACTGTAACACGGGTTCGCTGCTTCCGGGAATCACCAGGTCGGCACACAGTGTATTCAGTTTTAGATGCTTTTATTTTCAGTTTTCGTTCCGCTCTTGATCTCGCTCTCGCTCGATCTCCTCACTTCCGGCGCTCCCGGGTTTTAAATACCCGCGCGCACACACACTTATTAGGCCCAGGTGTGGCTCATTCGCCACCATTCCCCACACCTGTTCCCTGAGCCGCCCTTCTCTCTTCCTCTCGTGCAGCCGCGCTAACCCCGCCCCTGCCCCACAGGTCTATATTATATTAAATTACATTTAGCTGATGCTTTTATCCAAAGCGACTTACATGATATACAGTAGACCGTAGACACAGCAACGGTGAGCAATTAGGGTTAAGTGTCTTGCTCAAGGACACAACAACACAGACTAGCGGAGGCTGGGATTGAACCACCGACCCTCTGACTGAAAGACAGACTTGCTAACCACTGAGCCACAGTCGCCCCTAGTCGTCTCTTCCAGGATGTGATATCCAGCCAATCCAGTTTACAGCACCCAGTAGAGACAGACCCTCTGTGTATGTGGGTGTCTGTAGACCCAGTGTACAGCACGTTATCTCCGTGTTCCAGAGCTTGTTACCACGAGGTGGGCTATGAGGAAGCTAATATGTGTACGTTATCTCCGTGCCACAAGCCCGGACATGGGCGACCCCATGGACGTGAGTCTCTAGGACATGGGCGGCCCCATGGACGTGAGTCTCTAGGACATGGGCGACCCCATGGACGTGAGTCTCCCGGACATGGGCGAGCGACTCCATGGACGTGAGTGTCCCGGACATGAGCGAGCGACTCCATGGACGTGAGTCTCCCGGACATGGGCGAGCGACTCCATGGACGTGAGTCTCCCGGACATGGGCGACCGACTCCATGGACGTGAGTTTCCCGGACATGGGCAACCCCATGGACGTGAGTCTCCCGGACATGGGCGAGCGACTCCATGGACGTGAGTCTCCCGGACATGAGCGAGCGACTCCATGGACGTGAGTCTCTAGGACATGGGCGACCGACTCCATGGACGTGAGTCTCCCGGACATGGGCGACCCCATGGACGTGAGTCCCCATAAATTGTTTAATTTATTTTTTCATGTGTTAATTTTCTTTTCATGTATAACGCTGTTTTTATTTCATGTATAACGCTGTTTTTATTTCATGTATAAAGTTGTTTTTATTTCATGTATAACGCTGTTTTTATTATGTATAAAGCAGTTTTTTATTTTGTGTTTAAAGTTGTTTTATATGTGTTAAGTTGTATTTGATTTATGAAGCTGTTTTACATGTTTTGATTTATCAAGTTGTTTTAAATGCTGTAAGTTGTATTCATGTAGGACAGGAGGTGGAGAAAATGACAACGCTCTGATTGAAAAGGTAAATATTCTATCTTTTTTTCATACTGATGGATGATTTATATTTTTACATTCATTCGCTAAAGATGTTTTATTGTTTCACATTTTTATTTGTTTTTACAAAGAGTGGAGGATAGAGGAGAGAGAGGGTGGGAGGACAGAGGGGAGTAGAAGAGGACGGCGAAGAGGAGGACGGAGGAGATGCGGGAAGAAGAGGAGAGGCAGCGATGGGGTGGGGGGGGGGAGTTTGAATCCTTTTAAAACCGGTAAATACCAATTTCAACCTTTTTTTCTTACTGATGGGTGATTTATATTTTTACATTCATTCTCTAAAGGTATTTTATTTCACATTTTTTATTTGTTTTTACAAAAGAGAGGAAGACAGAGGAGAGCAAAGGTGGGGAGAGAAGGACAGAGGAGAGAAGGAGAGAAGGACAGGATAGGAGGAGAGGACTGACTGACACTGTCAGCCAGTCAGTCAGGGTCAGTCAGTCAGAGACAGAATGACTGAAAGAGACTGACTGAAATAGAGAGTAACTGACTAAGAGAGAGACTGACTAAGACGGACAGAGACAAACTGACTTTGTTTTCGCTGACCCCACACTTCATGCTACGCATTCATGTTTACATTACTGACGTTACTGACTGACACACTTCATAGTTGTACTCTTTTCTTTACTTGATTATAATAAACACCTTTAATTCACCATCATCCACTGTGTCCTTTCCCATATTTGTCATGGCCTCAGAGCTGGTTTGTTACACTAATGAATGAACGATCTAAATACCAAACCGCAAGTCAAGCGCCTCTTTGCACATGAACATGTACAGCCTGGTGAAGGCTTTCATGAGAAGGTTGCTGTTTCTTTCAAGCCAGATGGAGGGTAACAGTCTCACCCACCTGCAAACCCTGAAAGAAGCCCCACCATCAGCTGATCACCTCCACAGGTACCCATCCATGTTAGGGGCACTGAATGGGGAGTTTTCAAGGCCATTTCAAGACTTCCAAACAGTGGAGAGTGATTTTGTTTCCCTTCAAACTAATTCACACTGAATGGTGACTGAATGTCCATATCTATAAAACACCATATACTATAAATTAGGTTTATGAAGAAGCTAAAGTGGCTTCTGAACTCAAAATATGTTTGTTTTAAATGATTCAACATTAACCACAACGCAGCCGGTTGTCACACTTTCCAGTGGAGAATTGGATAATGTTCATGAACAAAATGACCATGGTACGCAGCTTTTGGACAAACCTAAAGACTCAGAGTTTCCACGGACTGTGTCAACACCGGTCCACCTGTAAATAAGATCAGTAAATATCGAGTTTTAATATGTTGCACATATTTAAAACCAACAGGCATATGAAATAGAGAGTGGATATTTGCACGGAAATGCTTTAATTTCCTTTGATTTTATTTTTCTGTGACATAGGATCTGGCATCTGCCGACATAAATTATAATCTATAATATATATATATATATGTGTGTGTATATATATATGTATATATATATACACACGTGTGTGCGTGTATAATATATGTATATACGTATATATATATATACATATATACATATACATCCACCAAGCCATCAGGATGCTGAACTCCCCCCCCTTCCTTCTCTGCCCTGTGCCCCCACAAACACTGAAATACACACACACCCGCCCACCAACCCAACGCACAAACCAAATGGCACCAGCAACTTTTATAAACTCAAAAAAACTAATATTTTATATACAAACAAATTGCACTGTGTACAGTCAACTGCTGTACACCAACTGTTTACAATACTGTTTGCACTGTTATAGTGTTTTTATCTGCCATATTTATATTTATACTGTAATTTATATTTAGATTCCACTGATAATTCTGTTCTTGTGTGTGTATATATATATACACAAAACCATCAGAGAGATAGCAGACACATTAGGTGTGACCAAATCAACTGTTTGGTACATTCTTAAGAAGAAAGAACGCACTGGTGAGCTCAGTAACACCAAAAGACCTGGAAGACCACGGAAGACAACTGTGGTGGATGACAGAAGAATCATTTCCCTGGTGAAGAAAAACCCCTTCACAACAGTTGGCCAGATCAAGAACACTCTCCAGGAGGTAGGTGTATCTGTGTCAAAGTCGAAAATCAAGTGAAGACTTCACCAGAGTAAATACAGAGGGTTCACCACAAGATGTAAACCATTGGTGAGCCTCAAAAACAGGAAGACCAGATTAGAGTTTGCCAAAAAACATCTAAAAGAGCCTGTACAGTTCTGGAAGAATATCCTATGGACAGATGAGACGAAGATAAACTTGTACCAGAATGATGGGAAGAGAAGAGTATGGAGAAGGAAAGGAACTGCTCATGATCCAAAGCATACCACCTCATCAGTGAAGCATGGTGGAGGTAGTGTTATGGCGTGGGCATGTATGGCTGCCAATGGAACTGGTTCCCTCGTATTTATTGATGATGTGACTGCTGACAAAAGTAGCAGGATGAATTCGGAAGTGTTTCGGGCAATATTATCTGCTCATATTCAGCCAAATGCTTCAGAACTCATTGGACGGCGCTTCACAGTGCAGATGGACAATGACCCGAAGCATACTGCGAAAGCAACCAAGGAGTTTTTTAAGGCAAAGAAGTGGAATGTTCTGCAATGGCCAAGTCAATCACCTGACATAAATCCAATTGAGCATGCATTTCACTTGCTGAAGACAAAACTGAAGGGAAAATGCCCCAAGAACCAGCAGGAACTGAAGACGGTTGCAGTAGAGGCCTGGCAGAGCATCACCAGGGACGAAACCCAGCGTCTGGTGATGTCTATGGAATCCAGACTTCAGGCTGTCATTGACTGCAAAGGATTTTCAACAAAGTATTAAAAGTGACAATTAGATTTATGATTATATTAATTTGTCCAATTACTTTTGGTCCCTTAAAAAGAGGGTGGCCACATTTGAATTTGTTGTAATTCCTACACCGTTCACCTGATTTGGATGTAAATACCCTCAAATTAAAGCTGAAAGTCTGAGCTTAAAGCACATCTTGGTTTTTTCATTACAACTCCATTGTTGTGGTGTACAGAGACAAAATAATGAAAAATGTGTCAATGTCCAAATATTTATGGACCTGACTGTATGTGTGTGTGTGTATATATATATATATATATATATATATATATATATATATATATATATATATATATAAAATAAGATAATCCTTTATTAGTCCCGCAGTGGGGAAATTACAGGATTACAGCAGCATTGCTCAGTACGTAAAGAAATATATATATATATATATATATATCCATCCATCCATTATCTGAACCGCTTATCCTCTTTAGGGTCGCGGGATATATATATATATATATATATATATATATATATATATATATATATATATATATATATATATATATATATATATATATACATGTGTGTGTATATATACACAAAATAGTTGTACCAACAATCTGAATCGACGTAACAATCCATGGGGAATGTATAATTGGTTCACCTCTATCAACGAACAACACAGTAGTCTCAGTATAAAACTATAACCACGTTCCGCTTTAAAAAAAAACAAAACGTAACTTTTAGTTGTCAACCACCTCCTCCTATCTCCGTCATCACGGTCCCCGTCTGATGACGTAAGCGATTCGGTGTTTACAATGGCGACTCTCTGCTAATTGAAAGAAAATGTGTGTTTTATAGCAGCAAGAAACGGTCGTGGTTTTGCAAAAACAAGTCAGAAGATATTTCTTTCAAGATGAGCAATAGAACCTCTTATTTCTACGACCCGGACGTGGGCAACTTTCATTACGGTGAGTCTGGTTATCGCAGAGAACGGGCCCACAAAGGCGACCGGCGCTGGAGCGAGCTGCTAGCCGCATGCTAACGACTTCTTTATGTTTCATTTCTCTGAGCGCTTCACGCTCGCGCTCTCTCTGCGTGCATTATGAGGTCTGTAGGGCAGGTTTTACACCACAGCACACCCTCGTAAAACGTATTGTGCCAATTCCACAATGTGTGGCTTGCTTAGCTAGCTAGCGTCACAGGTTGTCTGTATTGCCTGTTATTTAAATGCCCCATCATGTACAGTAACCTAAACAATTTAAAATATAGTTAGTGGAGGTAAAGGTAGGTCGTTCGAAGAACCGCTGTATGTGCAGTTGAAGTAAAAATAATACCGAATTTGTTGTTATTTCCGACAGTAATCTAGTGTAACCTGTGTTGAAACGTGACACGTAAATGCTCACAGGATTAAAAACATCAGAGTTGAAGAATATTTATAATATATGGATACAGCATTGATAAGGGAAGTAGTCTGACATGTAGTCATTTTGTGTGTTTTAGTATGTGTTGTTGGTGTGCAAAACAAACAAACCCTTATTCAGCAGTGATTTTACTATGGTAATGCATTTGCCCCTGTGTGCTGTTTTATGAAATCCAGATTTATTTCAGTATTGTGCGTCATAGAAGGGGCTCTAATATCCTGTGAATGCACGAGTGAGATGTCTGTACCGTAACGTGGAATCTGTCCCGTCTCTGCCAGGTGCTGGTCACCCCATGAAGCCCCACCGTTTGTCTCTGACTCACAGTCTGGTGTTGCACTACGGACTCTACAAGAAAATGATGGTGAGCAGCACAGAGCGGTCACGACGCATTCAGATCCTGCCTGATGCTTGTCTCGCTGAAACGACATCCGCTTTAATACTAAAACCCAGAGTATAAACGAGCACAGCATTTCAAACTGTACTTTTTCAAATGTCTTTTTTCCTGTTAGGTGTTTAAGCCGTATAAAGCGTCTCAGCACGACATGTGTCGGTTCCACTCCGAAGACTACATAGACTTCCTGCAGAAGGTCAGCCCCAATAACATGCAGGGCTTCACCAAGAGCCTCAACACGTTCAATGTTGGAGACGACTGGTGAGTTTGACTTTGATTTAGAAAGTTATCAATGCCTAAATTGGTTCATGATTTTTATTAATTTTTTTACACTATTGCAATTTATTGTCATAGCATTCAATGTCCCCATCGACTCAGTCATCAAATATCTGGTCCTCTATAACTGTTATTACAGACTAAAACATTTTGTGCCTGTGTGTTTGTTTTCAGCCCCGTGTTTCCAGGTCTCTTTGAGTTTTGCTCCAGATACACAGGAGCCTCCTTACAGGGAGCCACACAGCTCAACCACAAGGTGAGACGCCCACTCAAACACACGACTGAAGCCGGTTTTGCCGGCAGGGAAACCAGTGGTCTTGTGTTTTTCTTTGAGTTTTTGTGTTATTTCAGCTGCCATGGCCACTTCCTGTTCTACCGCTGAGCAGGCAATGAATTAGAGATGAACATGTGTGCAGCAGACGGTGCCTTGATCACTGGACATCACTCTTATGTTGAACGGAATCGTCTGCAGCGCTGCTGGTGGACAGCTCCACAGAGTCAGTGGTGGCTTTGTGACCTTTAATTGACATTGATTCTGCTTTGTTTCTCCAGATCTGTGACATTGCCATCAACTGGGCCGGAGGATTACATCACGCCAAGAAGTTTGAGGTCGGTAGAAAGTGCTATACATTGTTTTCATGCCTTTCTGCTGAGGTCTTTACATTTAGCTGTGACTGGTTAAAGGCCTGACATGATTTTCTGGGTTTTGCAGGCATCTGGGTTTTGTTACGTCAATGACATCGTCATCAGCATTCTGGAGCTTCTCAAGTAAGAGAGGACACTGAAGAGCATTCATCAAGTGTTCACTGTGTTCGTTTCGCTCTTTACAACTGTGTGTGTGTGTGTGTGTGTGTGTGTGTGTGTGTGTGTGTGTGTGTGTGTGTGTGTGTGTGTGTGTGTGTGTGTGTGTGTGTGTGTGTGTGTGTGTGTGTGTGTGTGTGTGTTACAGGTACCACCCGAGGGTTCTGTACATCGACATAGACATTCACCACGGTGACGGCGTACAGGAAGCCTTTTACCTGACCGACCGCGTCATGACTGTGTCCTTCCACAAATACGGAAACTACTTTTTCCCGGGAACCGGTACGAGCCGCTCTCAGCCTTCAACACACGTTTTGAAGGATGTTCTCTTTGTGTGAAACACCGCCTGTACATTTTTGCACGTCATCTAAAACTGCTAGTCACTTCTACTTGGATTTGTAGATGCTAAAAAGACAAATAACACGGCCGTTTGTTTAGACATTCTTTAATTTCAATGTAGGGCCGTGTACAGCTAAGAAATGAATGGAAAACTATGCATTTTTGTGACGTGCACGTTTTGCTTATTGGATAAGACAAACTATGTAATATGAGCTGCTTCATGCAGGAATCATGGTTGAATTGAATAAGTCGTAGTATAGGATGTTTAAAAAAAAAGTCACAGTACAGTATGTCAGAAAGAGCTCCCCCATTTACATCATTTTACTGTGTTGTCTCTGTACAGATGTGTATTAATCATGTGCGTGTGTGTGTTGGCTGCAGGTGACATGTACGAGGTGGGCGCAGAGAGCGGTCGGTACTACTGCCTCAACGTTCCTCTCAGAGACGGCATCGACGACCAGAGTGAGTTCACGTCTTGCATAGGGATGCACCGATACCGGTATCGGTATCGGGGCCGATACTGCGTTAAAATACTCGTACTCGTATTCGGTTTCAATTGCCGATACCAAGAACCGATACCACTCAACAGTATTTCACTACAACAAACTGGTCGCGCTTTGTGGAGAAAAAGATTTGTTGTCCTACCTGACTTCAACGTCTAGGGCAGGGGTCGGCAACCCGTGATCCAGAGCCGCATACGGCTCTTTCGTCGCTCTCTTGCAGCAAGGTGTGTAGAGTAATGGTGCGTTCACATCCAACGCGACGGAAAATTACTGCCGTTCCGCCGGTTTGAATCAAACTGTTGCTGGTCCACCAGAAGTAGCGCTGGCAGCGGCCTCATTCAGACGCTGTTGTGCGGCTACGGATGATATTATTGTAGCCGAGTGTCTGTTGTGTGTCTATATTTGTAATTCTAATAAAATGAAAACACGCTGCAGGGTAACTTGAACCACTTTTTTATCTCCTTCACACACATATATCCCACAATTCCACTCCTTTTCCTTTCCGTTTCTCCCTCCACAATAAAAGCACCGGAAACATAACTTGGAACACAGCTTCCTATATAATTGCTCGATCCCTAATATTATCGCTTACATTATGAACCCGGACACGGGGGCGTTTTATGGTCCGACATTAGAGGGACTTCCACGAGAAGTTTAAAGCTTGGGATAGCCTTCTGTTCATCTTGTACTATAGGCTTGACATAATCTGCAGAGGATAAAGTAAAATCTGCCTCCAAATGAATTGCACTTTCATGGAGACCAAATCTAAGAAGTATCGGTATCGGTACTCGGTATCGGCAAGTACACAAATAAAAATACTCGTACTCGTATCGGTTTGTAAAAAGTGGTATCGTTGCATCCCTAGTCTTGCACATCTGTCATGATTGAATCGTAACAACCATGTCTCAGATAACACGGAGAGACGGCAGCTCAGAAGATTCCTACTGCTGTGAACTTCAACAGCCAACATCTATATGTGTGTGTGTGTGTTTCAGGCTACCGGCAGCTGTTCCAGCCGGTTATCAAACAGGTGGTGGATTTCTACCAGCCGACCTGCATCGTTCTACAGGTCAGTCCGTCACTCTCGTTGTATCATCTCACCGTGTTGTGGAGCGTCTCGAAAATGACCGCCGGAGGGAACCGTCCCTTTATCGGAGCGTTTAAGGCTGCATGTGACCAGAGGAGGAGCGGCTTAAGGTGAAGCCTGTGTGTGTTCTTGTCTCCTTCCAGTGCGGAGCAGATTCTCTGGGCTGCGACCGGCTGGGCTGCTTCAACCTCAGCATACGAGGACATGGGTGAGACCGACTTTGTGTTTTTATATAAACGCCGTTTCCTCGTTGACGTTAAACGTCAGTGGAAATTGGGTTCAAAGTGACAGATGCAAAGGTGAAATATGGCCGTAATGTACATCGCAATGCTTCCCACAAGGATATGGAGCTCAATCCTTCCATCATTCCTCTGTCTTAAGTGTTATGTGCCATGTGTTGTCTCTTGTAAACACTGACTCATGTCGACACCATATTTGCCAGCGTGTATACACACACAATCCATTTTGGGTCATGTTCAGAGTCGCCTTTCTTAAACATGGTATGCGTGTTAATGTGTGTGCGCTTTGATCGCCGCCCTTCAGCGACTGTGTGGAGTTCGTAAAGAGTTTTAAGATCCCTCTGCTGGTCCTGGGAGGAGGAGGGTACACCGTGAGGAACGTGGCTCGCTGCTGGTGAGATGTCTCCGTGTGGAGGTCACATGTTCTGAGTTTCGTCACGAGGCGGGCTTTGTTGTTTTTAATCATAATGTCTTGTTTTGTTCTGCTTGTAGGACCTTTGAGACGTCTCTGTTACTGGACGAATCCATCAGCGATGAGCTGCCTTATAGCGGTGAGTCGTGTCATAACATACTCAACTGTGAGCGTTCAGTTGTTATGATTATTCACCGACAACTGATGTTTTTTTCCTTCAGTTTGAGTCCTGTTGTGTTTTAGTGGAGGAGAGATTGAGCGGTTTCAACCTTTTTTAGCACCATCTGTTGGAAGAGCAGCGTTTTGACATTTTGTATTAATTTTTTTGACATCTGAAGAAATGCTGTTTCTATTTGTGAGAATTCAATAAAAAAAAAAAATTGAAAATGAAATAATTCAATCAGGGTTTACACAGACTACCCTCCCTGATTTTTTCCCTCCGCCTCCTCTTGTTTCCGTCCACTGCAGAGTACTTTGAGTACTTTGCTCCGGACTTCACGCTGCATCCCGATGTGAGCACCCGGATAGAGAACCAGAACTCCAGACCGGTGAGACGTAGCCCCACACTGAAGGGCACTGACGAGTAACAGTTGTTTGATGACGGACACAAAATTAATAAATGTAAATGTTTCGCCGCAGTACTTGGAGCAGATCCGTCAGACGGTGTTCGAGAACCTGAAGATGCTGAACCACGCGCCCAGTGTCCAGATCCACGACGTTCCGTCCGACATCCTGAGCTACGAGCGCACCGACGAGCCCGACCCCGACGAGAGGGGGGGCGACGAGACCTACACCAGGTCGGTACCCTGCCCCGGGCTGAGACCAGTGCAACACATGTTTTAGTTTTTTATCAATGTGTCTGCATTACGGTTTCCTAACTGGCTGTCAATCATGTTGCCCGCTCAGGCCGGAGGCAGCCAACGAGTTCTACGACGGCGACCACGACAACGACAAAGAGAGCGACGTGGAAATTTGACCTGCGAGGACGAAAGGAGCAGAGCTTTTTTTTTTTTCTCTCTCGCAGCGTTCTGTCTCGTTGTCTCCAAACATCACGCCGTCGCTGCAGACTGAACAGAAACTTTTCTGAAAGGACTGAAAAGACTCCCGAGCTCCTCTTTCTCATTTAGGTCCCTCCCCCGCCCCACACACACACACACACACACACACACACACACACACACACACACACACACACACGTCACCGAGCACACCTCAGTTACAGCAGTATTTCTATATTGTGACAGGCGAGGTGAGTCCGCATGTCGAGGGTTACAGGATGTGATGTGTCTCTTATTGTTTTGACTTTACTTTGTCAACTGGTATCAGGACGCAAAAAACAACACATTTTCTGTCTGTGCTCATGAAGATGTTGCCAATAGCATTGAGCATTTTATGTTCAATATTTGTTTCATCCACATGTAATCTTGGTCACTTTGTGTTAGTAATGTGATGTAAGTTATGTTTTTATTTTTTTGGGTATCAACTGAATTGAACTAAGCTCATAAATTGGCTAAGAGCAGTTAGTTTTCTGAGCCCTGTGAGACAGAATTCAGTGTAGAAGGCACTTATTGGAGAAAAAAAACAAAAACACCAGTTATTTCATCTTTCAACACACGTGAGAAGCTGTTCAAGTGCTTGCCACGATCCATGAGTCTCACATTAGCTATTTTAGATCAAAACAAAGCTTTGAATTATGTGACACAAAATCTCAAAGGTAGAAATTTACCCGATCAGTCGTTTAAAAAAAAATATATGTTTTACAGTCCTCCATCATTCATGTGCCTTCCAGCTCTGAGAAGGTGAGCCTGTGTGTGTAGAGCTGGGCACTTTCATATCAACTTCCCTTTTCTTTTTTTTTATTTCTACATCTGTGAATGAGCCAGCAGGACATGAGCTGAACTAAGTGGGAATAAGCTTCCTGTCTTTTCATTCCTTTCTTCCCATATTTTCTGCACTGTACATACATACACACACACACACACATACATGTATGAACTGTGAGTGTGTTGTAGGAGAGGACTGCCGTTGGGCACCTTGTGAATCGAAGCATGTGGTTTGGTTCGGGCGTGGAGTGCTCGTCCTTCACTGCAGACGCAGAGCGACGGTTGCAGCAGAAATATCTTCTACCGTCTGCCACACCCAACTCTTTAAGCCAGAAACAAGTTTTTGTGTTTTTATTTTTGTTTTTTTATATTGTCTACTTTTTAATAAAAAAGAAATTGAATGAATGCATCTGATGTATTTTGAAAGGCTTCAATCAGCAGGTTTTTAACGTTGCCACTAGAGGGCGACGTGATGTTTATGAGAATGGAAGTTATTTTCAAATGTCACCTGAATCAGTTTTATAGGGCAGGGAAGAGCTCTCTCTCTCTCTCGCTCTAATCTGAACAAGAGTAAACTCAAACATTGTGTTATTGTGTACATATCCAACATACATGTTGTGATGAGATGAAAACAGCAATGTTTCATAATTTTCTAAGTGTCATTAGAAAAGGATTTAAAACCTGACCTTTATTTGGAATAGTCATATAGTCATAGTATGTCATATAAAGGTCACAGTGTATGTTATATTATTTCTGAAAGTAGAGAACATTTGATTCAATCCAATCATGCACAGCCTAAAGTTTTGCTGTGAAGACAGGAAAAATAAGTGAGCCATAGTTTCTATTTTGTCAACGCAGAAGCTGAGAAGTTATTGTCGTTATTGTTAAGGTCCCGCTGAAACTATATGAAACATTTGTAAAGACATCTTCAGTCATCAGTGGTTTGTGCTTTTTAAATAGAGGTAAGGATTCATCTAACAAATGGTTGCAAGACCAAATATTCTTCTCTGAAAAATAAAGACCCATTTCTGAAGAGAATAAATCTGCAATTGCAGATGGGAACATCATGCGAGTGAAGTGCGTTTGAAAAATAATTTCTAATATAACAGTACCAATTTTTACAGGTTATTTCACAACGCAATAGAAAACCAAATCTTTTTAATCTTATCTTTTTTTAAATATATATCTTGAATTTACTAGAAAGGACTATTTGATTTCTAAAAATCCTTTCAGTCAGTTGGTTTCTTTAAATTAAGAGCTTTTCTCTATTCATAGTTGAAATTGTGTTGAATGTTTCTTGAGTGTTTTGTGTTTTTAAATACTGGTACGCTCCAAAAAGAAAACACCAAAACATCTGCTGACACACCCTTAAACAAAATGCACAAAGATGGATTTCATTCTGAAATGCTTTTTCAGGAGCCGACACTAAATACTTTCCAGAAAGGTGAAGAAACAAATTGCTCGTGTGAATCTGTGCTTGACAGCAGCAAAAAACAAGTTATGAAAACTGTGATCTGCGCTGCTGGGTGCGTCCGTACTCCAAACCTGGATCGGTTACCGAAAGTTTTTTTGTTTTTTATCGTGGTAATCAGGTGATTCTGACGCCTTCTTGTCGGGCAGAATCACATGTTTCTGCAGGTTTAGTTAAAAATAACTTGAGCGCGAATTCCACTAAAAAGAGTCACCGCCTCACCGAGTTTATTTTGAACACCTGTTCAGCGAGATTGGTGGACATTTTCCAGATAAGAGAAACCAGACTTCACTGAAGGGAAAGGTGCATGCCGGGGTTATAACACAAAGCAGATTTGTTGCGCGGCACACACACACACACACACACACACAAGTTTTCAGTTTTTGGGGTTTTCATGTTAATATCCTTTCATCTCTTTATTTTAGTTTGTAACCCTTCTAAGTTTAATTTATTCTCCACCTTTCCCCTTTTTCTTTTCACCTTAAAGAATAAAAAAGTGTGTGTATGTGTGTGTGTGTTTGTGAGAGACAGCTCCGTACATAACAACGCTTCTGTTGCATAAATGTGTATAAATGTCTGCACGTGAGGGCTGAACTGAAGCTTGAGAGTAATTTATCGGGACCCCCCTCAAACACTACATCCAATTCCTGCATCAACATGAGTCGAAGACGAAGAGTCGATGAGAGTTAGAAGCTTTCCAAAAATGTTGTATCACTTTGGCCGCAACTTAGAGCTTAATCGCTTTATTTATCCCTTAATTTGTTATTTAATAAAGTTTATGGTTATTTCAAGACGGCAACCTCAGGTTCTGCCGAGTGAAGCAAATGCATAAGTGTCTTAAACCCTGCATTCTCTCCACTGACCAGCAGGGGGCGACTCTGGTTGCAAAAAGAAGTCTGATTACATTGAAGTCGATGAGAAAATTACTCTACTTCTCTCTTGATTTATTCCCTCAGTAAACCATGTAAACATGAGTTTATATCATAATCTCGAGTTTCAACAGGGTATGCTTTAGGGCGGGCTCACTGTGATTGACAGGTTGAAACGTATATACAGCGTTTCTATGTCACAGAACTTGATTCAAAACATCAGTCCACAAACCAATAGGTGACGTCACAATGACTATGTCCACTTCTTACATTAAGTCTGTGGTTAATTCCAGTCAAAAAAAAAAGTACAGGTGATGTCTTCAAATCTTCTTATTTTGTTGGATAATATTTAAAAACTCTATTAAAAACGCAATGGGCCTGATTTTGTTGCACCTGTAACCAATGAACAACATTCATCATTCTTATTTGTAAATGTTTGAGTTGTCATCAATGAACATCTGTTTGTGTGTGCAAAGCCTTTAATTAGAGAGAGAGTGAGAGTTAGAGAGAGAGAGAGAGAGAGAACTGTTTATCCATGACTTTTGCAGAGTGTGATGAAGAGGCTGGCATAAATAAATAATTGTTCACAGAGCAAACCGCCTCCCCAGAATGTGTGTTGGCTTGTCGGCTGCTTTGCGTTGGAATGTCTGCTGGTTTGATTTCTCTCCCTCCGTGATTCTCTGCCTGCAGCTAAATGGCACAGCTTTCCTGGATTGAATGGATTCTGTATTCCTGATGTTACCGGTTACAGTGGGTTAACAGGTGGGTCATGCTGGTGAGTGTGGGAGAGCAGAGGAGTGTTCTGGAATCCCTCTTATTTATGTTTCATGTATTCACTTTCTTCTGTGGCCATCAGGGTTGACTTACATATATTCATACGACAACGGCAAGAAACTGAGTACGCCGCTGCTTGTGTCAGTGTCACAGCGTATTCCAGTCTTTACCAGATACGGCAGAAAAGCCTCCCAAAAAGCTGGTAAGTGGACCCAGAGTTAAGATTTATTTTCTTTATCTTTTTCCCCTGTATGGAAGACTAAATGTCACATCGTTTTGGAGGCACTGCACCGTAAAAAAATATGCTATTACATGTAAAAGTCCCACAATGAAAATGTAACTAAAGTAAAAGTATGTAAGGATAATAATCATGAAAATGTACTTAAAGTCTACTGTGGATGGATGCTAATGGTTATTTCCAATATGTATTTTTTTTAAATAATTGATCAATTGATTGTTATGAAAACCAAACCATTACCCAAAGCCAAAAGTGAGACATTCACATTGTTTTGTGCACCCAACAATCCATTTTTTTTGCCAACCTATATTCCCAACATCAAGAATGCACTTTTAAGCCACAGTATGATACATTTCAACTAATAATCCCCTCAATGATTTCCTTCCACATGGACACAAAATAAGTGTTTCTTTCCTTGCTAGAGCACAGCAAATATTAAAATGTTAATACAATAGAAAATACCAATAGAACTAATAATTATAATTATAATGACAAATATATGGATAATATTTTTACAGGCCAAGACGAGAAGCATTCCTCACAGCAGACATGTTGGTCCACTACAGGGAATAATGTGCACTGTGTGCTAGAATACAGGTGGTTTTCTTCTTACCCATGACCCATCAGTTTGTTGTCTCACAAAAATCCCCCATGTCAAGGATCCCTGCAGCAAATCTTTTATGGCCCGGATCCTCAAAGCCTAACTTTGTGTTAGCAATGCTTTGTTTCTGTTTTTCCGAGACATAAATACCCTCCTCACCTGTTATTGATTGCCATACTCTCTGAAATGTTGTCTTGCACATTTTAAAGCTAAATAACAGTGTAGCACACTTGATGAAGAGCACTGTCATAGTCCTGTCAAGGTCTTCATTTGCATAGCTATGAAATCCGTCTGTGTGTGTGTGTGTGTGTGTGTGTGTGTGTACGTGTGGGTTTCATCTTTAGCTGGCTTGTTCTTGGCCCCGGGGCCCAAATCTGTTCTGTCAAGCATCTGCCTGTGTGTTGAAACACACACTAATTCCCTTTCTCACTCACACACACACGTGAACAAGAACCCTCACTGTCACCGTCGTGGATCTTTACGTTCTTCCTTCATTGCTTTGTGAAATAGAAATAGAACTGCTGCTTGGTAACACTTCTCTGTTCTCTGTTTTTGTTTTTAATATGTTTTTCTTGTATGCTATTACCTCAATGGGCCTAGTATTTCACTTTTAATTTGTGCTGTGTGCCATCATTTTTACTCTTAACCAGTAACATATACAGTGGTATTAGTCAAAGTCAAAGTCAGCTTTAATGTCATATGTTTAATTTTTACATGTGCAAACATACAAAAGATTGAAAGTACGTTTCTCTTCTGTCCAACATAAAGTGAATAAGTGAATAATAATAATAATAATAAAGTGCAAATAGGTTTTAAAAAACAACAAATTAACACATCTGAACAATATCTCACAAGTGTTACTGTTCATTTTGATACCAGAATTGTTAAAATAGACATTGTGCTTGCAGATATATACACTTTTTTAGTTTGGGTATGCAACTTTACCCAATTAAAGAAAAATTAGCTCAGTTCTTCTAGTAATTAAGTTAGCAATAATTATGAAAGTTATTTCTGCATACTCATCCAAAGGCCACCAATTTCAATTCATGAACAAATAATGGTAATGTAAAGGTTCAAAGTTGAAACATGGTTCATGGTGGCGTATAACAAGATATGAACATGCAAAACCGCTGCTGCAGGTATACAGGACCTCAACAGGCCTAGCAGGGCTTCACGCAGTGCTCCATTAAGTTCCACTGACTTCATTTGGCTGCAGTGTAAGAGCTGCTCAGCAGCCCAAGTCTCCTCCCCGGGGTCTTCATCATCCATGACCCCACCTGCTGCTTGACAGATGTGGAGAATCGCACCACATGTGGTCGCAGATGACATCAAGGAGAGCTCATTGTACACTGCCTCGAAGGAGAAGCATCACATGTTTTTGGATGCACTGCACTGTTAAAAATTAAATTGTTTAAATTGTATGTTATGCATTAAATGTTACTTAAATAAAAGTATGTAAGTATAATAATCAGGAAAAGGGTTCTTATGCTGCGTTCACACCAAAAACCCAAAGATTTTTTGTGCGCGAGTAGA
Source organism: Cottus gobio (assembly GCA_023566465.1). Lineage (NCBI taxonomy): Eukaryota > Metazoa > Chordata > Actinopteri > Perciformes > Cottidae > Cottus > Cottus gobio. The sequence continues at coordinate 10,765,000 of CM042216.1, forward strand.
TTACATGCAAAGTCAATACACAGATTCGAATGGATGCGAATAACGCAAATTTCCGCCTCATTCACCCGAGCAGAAAATCTCAAAAAAAAATTCAAAAGCCAATCACCATTGAGATGCTCCGCTCTTCATCACTGCCGTCCTGCTGTTGCTGAATCAAACTGCTGCTGGTCTGCCTGAAGCAGCGCTGGAAGCGGCCGTCATCCAGACGCAGTTCCTGGAGGAGTCGGTGAAATCCACCGAGCTGTGTGCGGCTACGGATGATGTTATAAACCCAGACACGGGGGCGTCTAATGGCCCGACTTTGTGGGATTTCCACAATAAGTACAAAGCAGAAATAGATGGCAGAAAGGATTACTTATTCCACGGATACGTCTAATGCAAATGAAGCGAATGGCACGAATAACCACAAATAGTCCGGTTAATAAACTCACGCAAAACGCTTTTCGTGTGACCGCAGCATTAAAGTATTGAAAGTAAAAATGCTCAATGCAGAGTGCATTGTTTTCTTTTATTTTTCTTTGATTATTTTCACTATGGATTAATCTGCTGATCATTTCTCAATCAATCAATTTTGTACAAATATTTTACAAGTTTGTACAAATTGTGAAAACAAAACCATTACCCAAATCCCCAAATGACACTTTCACATTGTTGTGCCCAACCAACAGTCCAAACCTCAACATTATTAAAAAATAAATTAAAGGATTTATAAGGAAAAGAAAAATCCTCAGATTTCAGAAGCTGGAACCATGAAAAAGTTAATGAATGAAAAAGGGCTGAAACAATTGTAATTTTTTTTTGCAATTGATTACCTGTCATATTTTTTGCTATTTTGAATATACTGTTAGCTATATTTATAACAGCTTTTACAAGCCAAGATCATCTTTTGTAAAGTCACTAGCTAAAGTTGTCAGATAATTGTATAACATTGAGGAGAAGAAGAACGTTCTGTGAAAGGAAAAGACTCATGAGTACAAGTACCTCAAATTCTTACTTAGTACGGTACTCAATTAAATGTACTGAGTCCCACTCCACCTCTGGCGACAGAGGCTTGGAGGAGGGTGTTGATGGGTTTTTCGCGTGTGTGGCAACCATCCCAAAGGTAAAATAGCCAGGAGGGCAAAGACTACAAAAGCTATAACTTATCAGCAAGCCCATTGGTGTAAATTTGGAGATATGTTCATTAGAACAGAATAGTGGTAATGAACATCTGTCAGGTGATAAATTATAAATCTGACAAGAAAAAGGGTGTGCTGAGGCAAATATGTTGGCATCTTCAAAGTTGCCCATCCCATCACTGAACCTGCAAAGAAATAGGCATTAAATAGTTTCAGAAGGTTCAATTCCAAGTTCTGCCAATCAGCAATCCTAAACCACAATGTTAACAGTAAAATAAATAAAAAAAAGATGTAGCACCAACATGAAGTGAAATCAGTGGGATTCTTCCCCGTAAGGAAAGCAACCTGTACAGCCAAGAGCAGATTGTTCTGCTCCTCCAAGGCTTATAAAGATACAATGAGAAATATGATTCAAGACTCATCATATGAGCTGTAGATCATCTCTCATTGTCCATCCTCCTCGCAAAGTTCACAATGAGTCCACTCCAAATGTTAACCAGTTCCACATGGCCATCCTGTCAATGCACCAAACTCCTCTCAGAACGTGTTATTGCTATTCCCATACTGACCGCTTCATGCTCACTCCATTTCATGCTAAGCAACTGACATTTGCTACCATAACATGGAAACACATGTATCGTGTTAAAACATAACTGGGGGAAGGAGGTACATATTATAATTCAAAAACTCAGGCTTTTATCCAAGCACGGTGCAATGTGCACTTGCAGTGCTCCTGTGCACCATTTACAATTTAAAACCCAAATATACATATGTACAGTGTATTTATGTTTGAAAAATAACCAACAAAGCTAATGAAATGATTTGTGTATTTGATGTACTTTGGGGGGCAAGCGGGAGTTCCGGATACTATCAAACCTTCCAGAGATGGACAAGCTGGCTAGTCAGCTAGCCAGCTTGTCCATCTCTGGAGCCCCTGGAGAGGACGGCTGGCTAATATGGTCCTGTTGGTTCATGTTAACTTCAAGTAACACTCGCCCTCTCAGAGAGTGTAAATACTGAAAGAAAATCAACTCAAACAAACAAGCCAACAAACTTGCTAACCAGCGTTAACGAACATCTTGAGCGTTATCGCCCTATGTGATCCGGCCACAGAAATATGTTGTCATGTCTACTAATTGAAAAAGTCAGTCCTGACCTTTCATCCAGTGCCATCATCAGGGCATGTGTTCAATTCCTCCAATAATTTGCTTTATGACTAAATGCCTGCAAAAGCAAGGACATTCCCATCAGCCTCAGCTGTACTTTGTGTTTAGTGCTAATTAGCAAATGTTAGCATGCTAACACACTAAAGGGGAACGTGGTCAATTTGATCTAATAGCTGCTCAACAGAATGCTTTACAGTCCGTACAGCATACAACACGTCTATCCTTAAACCATCGATTCCGATAAGGAAAAAGCATTTAGCTAACACAGTATTTTGCCTACAGCATGTGCAGCCTCGTAGAACCACTAGCATAGCGTTAGACTATTAGTCTTGTTATATTTTATATTCTACAGATCCAGTGCCTGATACTTGTTTCTTATAAAAGAAAAAAACCTCTGTTAAGCATGCTAACATTTACTACTTGGCACTAAACATGAAATACATTGGATAATAATGTAATCCAAATTACTATAATGATTTATAATACCATATAATGGTTATAATATTTTATTTTGAATCAAACAATGGTAAATAGACTTGCATTGTAAAGCGTCTTTGTAGTTTTTGGACCACTAAAGGCGCTTTCCACAACAAGTCATCATTAATTAATTAATTAATAAACTGATGACCGGCGCATCCACACGAGGTCTCACCTGCCAGCAGATGACATATCTCAAATATGTTCCATATATCACATATATGTGTGTGTGTTCAAATGCCTTGTGTGGAGGATATCGTCACAGGTCTTGAGGCAATCCGATGTAAAACACAATATTTATGATTGATTAAAGTTGTAAATCGATCAGATTAGACCCAAACACGACAGGAGGGTTAAGCTAGCAACAATACCAGTTTATACCAGCTCTTGCAGTCTGCTCTGCCATGTAGCTCAGAAAACACACGGCATGTTGTGCTGTGTAGAGGTCTGACTGTTGTGGCGTTCTGGTTCACCTTCAGTGGTGCTCGGTAACGTTACTCGTGCCACGTGGTGCCGCATGTTAGCTAGCAGGAGAGAAAAGAGTCAAATCTTCTCCAAAAGGTGTGAAACTTAGCTAACGAGCACACCAACACACACACACACACACACACATACATATACACAGCAATGGCGTGAAACATAAACGATTCCAATAAATTTATAGTTTATGCTTTTTTCTTTTTTTTTACTTGCTCCAGTGGGTTTTCATCTTGTTCTGTTACTTTTTGTTTTACTGCTTCAGAGACGACATCCTCCATAGATTTGAAGAGCTTTCTAAATGTGATGCCCATGATAACTGAAGACTGCTGAAGAGCTTTCTAACAACTTCTGTGTCTTTTCCTCTAAGGCTGGAGTCTATATGAGTGAACTGGCCCCTCAGTGTTCTAAAGCTGTGGCTATGATGGCATCACAGTGTCTTAGTGACATCACAGTGTCTTAGTGACATCACAGTGTCTTAGTGACATCACAGTGTCTTAGTGGCATCACAGTGTTCCGTAATATGCAATCAAGTGTTTAGAGTAAATTGTGTATGTGTGTGTACAGCTTATCCACTTAAGTATTGAAAGTAAAAGTACAAGTAAATGCTGTTAATAAAAAAGCAAAGGCTCAGAATTTTGAGAATTATGAATTTATTCTTCATTCTAAATGCTGTGGCCACCATGACCAAAGACAAGGAGTTATGTTGAAAATAATTGGGTTGGCTGTGGTTCATACAGGAGCAACAATGTTCAACATAATATAATGTACATAAGTATACTTTTGCATCTACTGTGAACTTATAATTCTCCGAAAAGCAATATGACACTATGAAGGAGTTGTAACAGTGCGTTTATAAGTATGCTCAACAACACAGAATGGTTGTAGCCCTTGGACCACATACTACACGACAGTTTTGTCAATGGACCTCTGAGACAGTCAAGGTGTTCACTAACGTGGTCTGCTTGCTGGTGGAGGGAGTCTCAGGAGCCCTTTTTCTCTCTGTTGATGTCAGCTCTCCATAGTTTTTAAAGGTGATGTACATGCTTTCTCTTAAACAGTGACAGACAGACATTTTGTAAGCATAACAACTTTAGCTAGCCTCACTTGTTGCTACATACACTTGCATGCATCTCCAACTCAAATCGGCTCCTGTCAATCCTATGGTGTGGTGGCTAAGGTAACTTAACGTTAGCTAGCCGCGAGAGCGCAGCATTACATTAGCCAACTAGTGCTGCAATGATTATAGCTTAGATGACTCAAATCAACAAAATCTCACAACTGTCAACACTTCCTCAGCTCACTAACTCGCTAGCGATCTGTCTACTACACTAATTGTCTCATTTGATTTACGATAGCTAGCCAATGTTAGCCTAACATACATCATGTAGAGCTAAATTAGAAGATCAGACACCTGTCTCCCCCCCTCCACTACCAAAGATATACTCCAATCCTGTGGGAAACACTGCTAGATATCTCAACAGGTTAATGCTAATTATGATTAACTAAACATTAACAGTGGTGCTCATGGGATTAATCTTAATTTACCTTAATTTGTTTCCTGGGGTTGGATGGGGAGTTTTTGGATGCCAATATTTCAGTAGCTTTGGGTAAGCATAAGAGGCACTTCATCCGGCACGAATAATCTTTCAAGAAAACATAAGAAAACATTTCTCGCAAATCTGGCCCCTGGTGTTGGTCTTCGTCACCACCGTCATTTGTTGCGGGAGAAGCAGGTGCTTCCATTTCTGCTTCCATCATGAAATCAGTCATCGTAGAGTTTCTACTCATGTAGTTGCTCGCTAGCTTAACCAATGATATAACTTGCAAGCTAGGACCACTGATTCCAAACCTGCTCGCGTGGAGTCTGTGTTTCACCACAGTCCACGATGTTGGTCTCATGATTCATTTTTTTCTAAAGATAGACTTGGTTTTGTAGCGAGTACCGAAGGTTTCAGGGGAAATGTATCGTAAGTATCAGTTTTCTTTGCAAAATGTAGTGAAGTAAAAGTCAACAGAAATATAAATAGTAAAGTAAAGTACAAATATCCAAAAAAACGACTTAAGTACAGTAACAAAGTATTTCTACTTCGTTACTATACACCACTGGATGAAAAGCTCTTCCAGCTTATCCTGAGGGGGACATGAATATCGGCACAAAACATCATGGCAATCCATCCAATATTTGGACCAAAGTGGTGGACCAACCAAGAAAAAATATGAAGAAAAAAAGCAAGAAAACCTCAACATTATACAGTATCAGCTGCTGACCCAGTATACAATTTACCAATTGCATAGCAATTTGTTTTATACCATCCCGGTTATAAAATATGGATACAGGCATTAAAAACTACAACAGTCAACAGTCACATTTATAAATGAGCAGTCATAAAAAACAAACTCCAAAAAAACCATCACATTACAGATGTGTAGGGGGGTGCTTTACAGCTGTGTAGCTGTGCTTGAAGTAATCTGGCTTGGCTTGAGATGTAGAGCAAGAAATGATTCAGTGCGATTTCATTAAGTGGATTGATGGAGGGTTGAATGGCTGGAAGCTCTGACAGACTGTCCACACTACAGTTTCTGCTCCATGAATACTTCAACAACAGATCTCTGATAGGAGGCTTTCAAAAGTGTCTCAGTATTCATCTTGTTTTATCAACATTATCTTCATTCTTTTTTGGTTTGCTAAATGAACATGTGAGAGTCTGTCTTTCTGTTTAGTGGTCTCGGTTTTGTATTGTGAGATATGTAATGTTTATCTTCATCTATTCTAATGATTTCTAGTTTATATATTTTAAGCATGAAACAAAACAAAAACAGCTAGTATGTTGCGGCTGTAAATCGGTCCTGTTTAAAGAATAACTGGCATCAGGAACAGTTGTAAAACAGTAGAAAGAGCAGTGTGCACCTTGTAGACCTTGAACACCAGATTTGGCTCTCATGTGATAGGGAGTGAATCAATCCCCTCATTGTGAACACACTCCTAACATTGAAGAATACCATGAGTCACACCGAGCTGCGTGAAACAAAGGGGAACCTGTTGCAGCAGGCAGGACTGAAAGTTGTTCACACAGAGAGAGAAATTTGTCTGTCAGGATTTTTTTTTTCAATGAAAACAATACAGTAATCACAATACTTTGCCGTAATGTAATTGCTTGTGAACTGATGTAATGATGTGCACGCTTGCGGTTTCACGTGTCCTAAGAGCTCTCCTTCGGATGGAACCTGGCTTTACAGGATGCAACTGAATGTTGGAGAAATGCCAACAAACAGATCTTGTTCAAAGGGATTATATCATGGTGATGAATTAACTGTATGAACTCTGTGTGGTATACTCAGATCCCACAATGTGACTAAATGCTAATGATGATCAGACTATGATGAACCTTTCAGAGGAATTATCCACTTCTGAAGTTGGCTTCAGGCTCATGGGTTGATTGATCTTATGGCTGACTCATGTAATCTCCCATTGCTTTTTCAAGGACTTGTTTGGCCATAACTTTATTTTCATGAACATTTTTGCACCAGCAATACAACAACCTGTGTATTACAGTTTCAAAAGTACAAAATCTTAAACTCAATGTCCATTTATAAGCTTTTTCTTTCAGTCCTTTCTATTTTGATTACCATTTTAATGGGGGCCATTGGACATCTCGAGAAATAAAGAGGCCATTTACATCCGACAGCTGAGATGGAAGTACCCCCCACCCTCCTCCCAATACAACCCACCTGTCATTTGGTTCCATACTTAGCAAACTCCATGCGCTGTGGAAGACAAGATGTAGCTTTTATATTGTTAAGTTACCATATATAATGTCAAGAATTAACTCTTTCATTAATACTTAGTGAAAATCTTGTTTTTGCTGACCTTTCAGTGGTTTAACTTCTCACGTAGCTGCAGTGATGTAGAAGTGTAATCCAGTGACATCTTTAAAAAAAAATGTAGTTCTGTTTTCCCTAAAAAGCAGAAACTTGAGCTTGTGGAAACAGTGCAACACACTGCAAATAGAGAGCCTTAAAGTGTTATGCTCCGTCCGTTGATGGGATCTTGGCTCTGTGAAGGAGCGAGTGAAGGAGAGAAGACAGAAAGTGCGTGACAAGTGGTGGAGATGAGCAGCTGAGAAACATACAGGTGCTTCAGGTCCTTCTGTTCCACTGCTGACAGATCAACACAGCTGGGCCGGATCATTTAGTGAAAGAACTTGGAACAGAGTGGACATAAGAGGTACCATTGTAAGAGCCAAATTCATGATTTCATGTGTTATAATAATTTAGTTTAAAAAGATTTATAAAAGACAATAAAAGAGCGAAAGAAATAGAAGAGGAGGCCCCTGAGAGCACAAACACACTCTGTAGTCTGTGGACTGGACACATCTTCAGTGGTAGGTTGCAGCTTTCTCAGGAATTCCTGGAAAACACTGGAATTATGTATGTTTGACTTGCAACTGAGTTTGCAGCTTTGAATAATAATGATACTTGTTCAATACACAAAGCAAGTATTTTGTTAGTATTTCATTTAAGTTTTTTTTTCATGGATTATGTTCAGTTTGACAAAATACGATCAGATGCACGTTGAGGAGTTTGGATAATAAAGCACACAATTCCATGCATGTACTAAGCATGGATTAAATATTGAACGGGCCTACCGGGCACATGCCCAGGTGCCTAAAGTGTCGGGGTTGCCCTGATCGTCACCTAAAAAATGTCACTAAAAGAGACACGAATGCCGACCAGGGAGCAACTGAAAATAACCAAATGACTATAAAGAGATGAAAAATAGCTGTAAAGAGACAACAAGGAGACTCACATCAACTATTAAAAGGGACAAAACAACCTCAAGGAGACCGAAAATGACTACAAATATACACAAAGTAACTACAAGGTGAAAGAAAACTACAATGGGATGCAAAATAGCTGCAGAGACCAATGGAAGACTCACATCAACTATGAAAAGGGGCAAAACAAACTCAAGGAGACTCAAAATTACTACAAATATAGACAAAACAACTAAAACAACTTGAAAAGGCTCAAAACAACAACAAAAAGGGGCCCTCTGCATGCCTCTGCCCAGGGGCCCATTGTCTCATAATCCACCCATAGTACTAAGTGCTTCTCCCTGGTTGAACCTTTGATATTAACCTATTTTCAGCATCACAAAATCCAGCGAAATAAAGATCATGTTAAAAATGTATCCCTTGAAAAAAAAAGTACGTAAGGCGGAGGGCAACTTTTGATAACGAGAAGTTTTTAAAATATTGTCTCTAGTATTATTGTGTCAGATAACTGACTGTCTTCTTTGAGTTTGGGGGCCCAGTTTTGGTTTGCATTTGATCACAGATTAAACGCTCAAATCACGTTTCTCCCTGCAGTGGTTGATACATATGGAGTTCATTCTGTGACCTGTATTATTAAAAAGCACTTGTTCTTCCGGACAACAAGGTGTTTCCCAATTTTCCAAATTTCCCAATCGGAGAGTAAATTCTTACCAGCGTGTAATTTTATTATTATAATTATTTTAGATTCCAGCGTGGCTGCGTAGTGACAACAACACGATGGCAGAGGGGTCACTTTGGCAGCACTCAGAGCCCAAGACTGTAGTAATGCACGTTAAACGGAAAGAAATACATTTCCTTTCGGGGTCTTTCTGCTTTCATGACGGAGGCAGATGACAAATGACAGGTTTAGGGCCAGAGCACCAGCTGAATCAAGAAAATCTGTTGAGCTCGATCAACAAGCGACTAATCCACGACTGATATTTGCGATGGAGCCTCCCCTGCAGTAAAGCTACTCCAAATAAACTAGAGAGCTCCTTTCAAAGGGGATATGCTTCCAAATCTACATGTCTGCCTACAGGACTGTAATATAGTGAAACAAAACAAAGAGCGAGAGCAGGCAGATTATAGAAATATGGAGAGAAAGATTGTATGATAAAGACCTTCAGAGCTGGTGAGATTGAGAGATTAAGAGAATAGAAGACCAGCGGTGAGAGATTTAACAGGAACGTCTGAGGAGACGGCCTACATCGCAGACAGCTTAAGACAGAATAATATAACTGTACTCTGAACCTTTAGCCGAGGGTCACAATAAACAAAGAAAGTCAACTCTAATTTACACTAAGGCTAAAAACACTGTCAACGTAATGTAAATATAGAGAGAAAGATTGTATGATAAAGACCTTCAGCGCTGGTGAGAATAAGAGAACATTTAAAAGATTTAAAAGAAACGTCTTCATCGCAGGCTGTACTCTGAACCTTTAGCCGAGGGTCACAATAAACAAAGAAAGTCAACTTTAAGTTACACTAAGGCTAAACACCCTTTCAACTTAATGAAGACAAAAAGCTCTTTGACCACCTCCACAGCTGGTTTAAATATTGTTTGCTTCCTCTTTCTGTGAACTTGTTGCACTGATATAGCCAACTGGAAATCAGGAGGACTAACATTAAAATAAAAAGAGCCATGTTAATACTTTTTTTCTTTTCTTTTGATGGTTGTGGATTATTATAATTAATGCAAATAACCAGATTAATTATTCTTATTTTCTAAAATGTTGAGTGCCCATGGACTGGCAGACCGGGGTGGTGGTTCCCATCTTCAAGAAGGGGGACCGGAGAGTGTGCTCGAATTATCGGGGTATCACACTACTCAGCCTCCCGGGAAAAGCTTATGCCAGGGTGCTGGAACGGAGGCTCCGACCGTTTGTCGAACCTCGGATTCAAGAAGAACAGTGCGGGTTTCGTCCTGGTCGTGGAACAGTGGACCAGCTCTTTACCCTTGCAAGGATACTGGAGGGGTCCTGGGAGTTTGCCCAACCAGTCTACATGTGCTTTGTGGACTTGGAGAAGGCTTTCGACCGGGTCCCTCGGGGCTTTTTGTGGGGGGTGCTGCGGGAGTATGGTGTGCCGGACCCGTTGCAACGGGCCATCCGGTCTCTGTACGCCTGCAGTAGGAGCTGTGTTCGTATCCTCGGCAGTAAGTCAGATACGTTCCCGGTGGGTGTTGGCTTCCGCCAGGGCTGCCCTTTATCACCGGTCCTGTTCGTGACTTTCATGGACAGGATATCTAGGCGCAGCCGTGGGGCGGAGAATGTCAGGTTCGGGGATCTCAGGATAGCCTCTCTGCTGTTTGCAGATGATGTGGTCCTGTTTGCCTCCTCGGACCATGACCTCCAGCATTCACTGGGGCGTTTTGCAGCCGAGTGTGAAGCGGCGGGGATGAGAGTCAGCACCACGAAATCTGAGGCCATGGTGCTCTGCTGGAAACCGGTGGATTGCTCCCTCCGGGTGGGGACAGAGTGCCTACCACAAGCGAAGGAGTTCAAGTATCTCGGGGTCTTGTTCACGAGTGAGGGTAAAATGGAGCGGGAGATCGACAGGCGTATCGGTGCGGCTGCAGCAGTAAAGCAGGCGTTGCACCGGGCCGTCTTGGTGAAGAAGGAGCTGAGCCGGAAGGCGAAGCTCTCAATTTACTGGTCGGTCTACGTCCCAACCCTCACCTATGGTCACGAGCTTTGGATCGTGTCCGAAAGAACGAGGTCGCGGATACAAGCGGCCGAAATGAGTTTCCTCCGTAGAGTGGCCGGGCTCAGCCTTAGAGATAGGGTGAGGAGCTCGGACATCAGGAGGGAGCTTGGAGTTGAGCCGCTACTCCTTCGTGTCGAAAGGAGTCAGCTGAGGTGGTTCGGGCATCTAATTAGGATGCCTCCAGGACGCCTCCCTTTAGAGGTTTTCCAGGCACGTCCATCTGGTAGGAGGCCCCGGGGAAGACCCAGGACACGCTGGAGGGATTATATCTCCCAGCTGGCCTGGGAACGCCTCGGGATCCCCCAGAATGAGCTGGTAGATGTTGCGGGTGAGAGAGAAGTCTGGGTCAGCCTGCTTGACCTGCTGCCTCCGCGACCCGACCCCGGATAAGCGGTGGAAAATGGATGGATGGATGGTTGAGAGCCAAGATCGCTTCATAACTGGCAACTGTTGTGCCAGTTATGCCAATAGGTGTGTTGTCATGGCATTAGCTGCGGCAAAACTGAACATTAGTTTCTATTACGGTAATTATTACACATGCTTTTATCTTCTGTTTTGATGTGTTTGAAAAGGTGATATAAAATGCAATTGTTTTATGTGCTGAAACGTTACAGTACTAATAATACACAATCGATGCACAGGGATAATGGGATCTGACAGAGCTGTGAGGAGGTCTAATGCTGTGTTCACACCGAACGCGACGCAAATTTTTCGCGCGACCAGATTACATGTAAAGTCAATGCACAGACGCGTTTGGTTGCGACAGACGCGAAATTTCGCCGGGCGGCGCGTTAGACGCGTTTGGCGCGGCGCGTTTGACGCGAAATTCGCGTGAGTTGAAATTTTCCAACTCGGGCGAAAATTCGCGTCGCGAAAGCCAATCAGCGTTGAGAAGCTCTGCGCGTCATCACAGCCGTCCTGCCGGTTTGAATCAAACAGCTGCTGATCCACCTGAAGTAGCGCTGGCAGCGGCCGTCATTCAGACGCTGTTGTGCGGCTACGGATAATATTATGAACCCGGACACGGGGGCGTTTGATGGTCCGACATTAGAGGGATTTCCACAGGTTAAAGCAGAACTAGTGGTTAGTTTAATGGTGGATGGCGGAAACGGTACTGTTTTTACGGAGATAAGCCACGGAGATAAGCCCCGCCCGCGTTAAAGCGAATTTGCGTTGACGGAAATTAACCACATAAAGTCGAGCAAGTAAACTCACGCAAGTAAACTCACTCGAGTAACGGTGTGAACGCACCATAACGGTACATCATCAGTCTAATCTGTTCAGCATAATGTCTGACCTGCTTAGTGTTTTCAGGCGACAAACTCCAGGTCTTCAAATTGAAGCCAACAAAAAAGTGTCTTAACTTGCATTCTCTCTACTGACCAGCAGGGGGCGACTCCTCCGGTTGGAAAAATAAGTCTGGTTGTATAGAAGTCTATATAAATCACTCTACTTCTCTCTTGATGTATTCCCTCAGTAAACATTGTAAACATGAGTTTATGTCTCAATCTCTAGTTTCAAGTCTTCTTTAATACAGCATGATGTTCATTTAGTAAATCATGGTCCATTTAGTCAACCAGACTATAACGCAGGGTATGCTTTAGGGCGGGGCTACAAGCTGATTGACAGGTCTCTACCACAGTGTGAAAACCTTTCGCCAGGTGTTTTCAGTTGATGAACGTTAATTGTAATGTTTTTGGTCATCTAAAAATATACAAATTCAGTTCTGGTTTGTGCTTGGCTCCACCCCCAAAAACAAGATGGTGACGGCCAAAAAACAAGATGGCAAGAGCCTTAAAGCCAAACTCGAAACTTGAGAATGGCAGCGCACAAACCAGCGGTTTGTTCACTTCTTGTATACAGTCGATGGTTTAACCAGGTTCTACAGTCTCTTCACTGTTCTGCGGGTGGCACAGGACCCGGAGAGAGAACACAAGATTTTAATCTTCAGGATGAATGCGCTGTAGAAATGTCTTGGTGTGCAAACATTGCTCCAAAATACAGACACACACACACACACACACGCACACATCAAAAAACATTACAAGAGGCGAAAAAGAAGCCTGTCAAAACAGGATGCAAAGTTTGTTATTGCTTACATTGACCCATCTGTATGTGTGTGTGTGTGTGTGTGTGTGCACGTGTGTGTTTGTGTGTAGATGTGTGTGTTCGGAAAAGAGGGTGGCACAAGAATACCAGAGAGAGTTGGACCACAGAACTGGCAGCAGGCACCATCATCAGTATGATGAGCCGATGACTGAAGTGTGTGTGTGTGTGTGTACAATGTTGCTGGATACCAGAAACATGTAGAGAGAAAGTGCTGAGTGATGTAAAAGTGTAGCTGTCTCCTGTTTGAGACAACTAAGGATTAGAAACAGGAACCGGATCGCTTCCAATACCAAAACATTGGTCCAGAGTATTTTTATATGGATTAAAGTTTATCAAACTTGAAACAATACTCAGTCTGATATTGTGTTTTCTACGTGCCATTTTATTTCTGTAAATCAACAAAGTTCTGCAGTTGCATCAATATCAGTCGCTATTTTATATTTTTTTATTTTCATAGGACTCAAAATCTTTCAGTCTCTGCCAAAACACAAATTAAACTTTACAAAGTCTCAAGTAGTTCACCTATTTGAACCCCTGAAAGAAATGACAGACATAGCAGCGATTCCAAGTTGAGGAACCAGGCATCATAATGGATGAATCACTCTGAGAAAATGTTTTAATCTTTTTGTCCTTTTTTTGTGTGTCATCTTTTTCTGATGGTGGAAAAGTTGAACAAAACTCTGGTGTAGCTGTTGTAACGGGGAAGAATCATTAACTCATGTATTTATGGTGTTGACCTCCAGATACAATGTTTGGACTGAAGTCTAAATATGGCCGAAAGAATGTAAAGGCAGCCTGTGAACATCTATTTAAGCAATAAGGTATGTGAGGCAGTACTGTATCGTCAATAATGTACTGTTCAACACCCTTGAACAGTACATTATTGACGATACAGTACTGACTCTGGTACCTTATTGCTTTTATAATATGACCTGCGACATTATAAATAATAAGTAAATTGTAAGCAACCTTTCAGCAGAACATAGTTGTAGCCACCAAACGATGTGTATCGCGTTTCAGTAGCCGAGAGAAAATGGTCCCCGTGCGTGTGGCTGTTGCTATGCAACAGACAAACAACATTGGGATCATCACGTTTGTTAGCCTAGCTAGATCTCGCACCATCTCATTTATTCACATTGCTCATTTTATCCATCCATTCATCCATTTTCATCCGCTTATCCGGGGTCGGGTTGCGGTGGCAGCAGGTCCAGCAGGCTTCCTTCTCACTCGCAACACAACTTTTTCTTTTTAATGTCTTTTTGAACAATATTTATCTTGCTTATTGTAAATGTGTATATATGTACAATGAGAGCTATGTGTAACCGGAGTCAAATTCCATGTGAGTGTAAACACACATGGCCAATAAAGCTGATTCTGATTCTGACATCTACCAGCTCATTCTGGGGGATCCCGAGGCGTTCCCCGGCCAGCTGGGAGATATAATCCCTCCAGCGTGTCCTGGGTCTTCCCCGCTGCCTCCTACCAGATGGACGTGCCTGGAAAACCTCTAAAGACTGGAGGCATCCTAATTAGATGCCCGAACCAGCTCAGCTGACTCCTTTCGACACGAAGGAGTAGCGGCTCAACTCCAAGCTCCCTCCTGATGTCCGAGCTCCTTACCCTATCTCTAAGGCTGAGCCCGGCCTACGACTAGTTTTGGTCGCTTGTATCCGAAACCTCATACATGCTTCATAGGCACTGGGTATAACACCGTTAGGTTAATAAACGTAACCTGTTTAAACTTAATAAACTAAAGTTACGAGTGACTTGGGACTCGATAGACTAACATTAGGCTGTTGTTAATGTTTATGTTGATTTGGATATCTCCATTAATTGTGCATCGTGGAAAACGTTTCTCATGTCCCCTTCGTCTCTGATGACATCACTTCCAACCACTCTTGCTCTCTTTGCGGTGGCTCGGTGTTGAAGTGTCTTCTCCAGGAGGATATGACTCCAACGCTGTCTTTCATTGAGATCTGGTGCTCAGAAGCTTTGAAGGGATTCATGTCCTCACTGACATGACTTCTCTGCTTCTCTTGTTCCAAAGTTTACACGAAACATGTATGGTAACCGTCAAGCTTAAAATGACAACTAACAGTCACGCAAAATGTATTTTGCTGTACTGTCCGTTTTTTTTAATTTTTTTTTATTCACTCTTATTTCTACTTGTATTCCATTTTACAATGTTTAGTATTATTTATTTTACACCCAATAATTGGTATTCTATTGTTCATATATGTGTATTTTTTTATTACATTTTTTCTTCTTCTGTTGTAATCTCTAATGAATATCTGACACTAGAATTTTAGGATTAATAAAGTTCTATCTTATCTTATCTTGTCTTTTCTGTCCTCTTTTATCATCAATACTGAAGCGATACATTTGAATTGTAAGATTTAATCATAACACAGAAGAAAAAAGAAGGGGGAAAACCCCAATTCTACACAGGCTAAATGTTTTACAAGCATTGGCTTGTATCACACATGAATGGCCCCATCCCTTCTTCTCCAGCTAAAGTAAACTAAATAAAAGGGGCAATAGGAACAAAGGAGCTCCGGTTTCAAAAGACCTATTCATATAGATTTGTTTGGAGCTTGACTCTGGTAACAAACGAGCAGGTCAGTGACTTAAGTGTTTCCAAATGTTCACCATAAAGATCAAACCTATTACGCAGTCGGCATGTACGCGCATGCCACCGGACTGTGTTATGAAAAAAAGACTTTACATTTACTCGTGACAAAAACTTGTGTTGACTCCTGTAAATCGCTGCGTCAACACAGACACGATTCTGGTGCCGCGGTGTTTCAACACTGAAGGTATTAGGTACAGTATCAGGGCTTAAAGGGACAATTGCACTGTTGAAAACCCACCCATCCTGTTGGGAGTCACTGTAAATTTAATCCGGCCAGCTCACATGAACGATACCCACGACCTGCCAACTTCTGCAAAGTACGCTCCGCTGTGTGTAGCTGCCGGGCGCAGGCTTCTTATGTGCAGACGGATCATTGCAATTGGCTAATCTGTATTCAACAAGCTGTATTGTACCTTCGTGAGGGAGAGGAGAGAGAAGAGAGGAAGAGGGAGGTGGAGAGTTGGCTAAGGTGAAAGCGGGTGAAGAGAAAAACAGGCGAAAGAGGAGGCGGGGGGGGGGGGGGGGGGGGGGGGGGTTAAGAGATAGAGGGAGTGAGGAAACAGTGAAAAGGGAAAAGGAGGTGATAATGTTTCCAGCAGGATTGGCTGCGTGAAATGGGAGTCAGAGTCTCAAAGAGTGAGAGAGAGAAAGAGCAAGCGAAGGGATAGTTAAAACAGAAGGAGGGGAGAGGCGATGAATGGAGGAGGCGAGGAGAAGGAGCAGAGGTGTAGGAGGCGGATGGAGAAGCAGCATTCCTGTAAGGGAACGGGGACGAGAAGGAGGTGATCTGAAATCCAGATGCCCAAGAACCAACAGAAGGGTCTCACACACACACACACACACACACACACACACACACGCACACACACAGATAGAACGCGCTCCATCCCCTCTCCTGCTCCCTCTTTCACAGACGTCGGGACCTCGGAGGCTTTGCAAGTCAGTAAACATCCACAGGACTAAAACATCAACTGGATACTTTTATTTTTTTCAATGCCTGTTTTCCTTGTAAAGCTCCTACAACTTTCCAGCCCGCAGTGAAAACTGAGGACTTGTTTTGGGGATCTCTTTTGTGCTTTTATTCACAGAAAGCTCTTTTATTCTTTTTTGGAGGAAATTTCCAGGTGAGTCTTTTATGTTTTTTACAATGAGAACTTGCTAAACGCTCCCAGCTGTAAAAGTAAATTGTTTTTTTTTGTTTTTTCGGTGCAGCGCTCATGGTTGTAACATGGTGATGCTCATTTAAACAGGTTGATGCAATGAGAGCAAAAGGTTTGCATTGATTTGGTGTCGTTTTCAACAGTGAGCAGACAGCAGCTGACGTGTGTGACGACTGATTGCCCCACATTTAGCCTCAAAGTGTCAAGTTGATTAAGTTGAGGTTTCCAATGGGTGTCAAGAGGTTGCAAAAGTGACGCTTTTAGAGCCACAGTTGTCTCTGCGACACCGAGGAGCGCCTGCTCACGCTGAAATCGGATTTCATACCGACTGTCATGTCGTGACGGATGGGGTCATTGTCACGGGACTCCCATCTGTTGATGGACTTGTGTGGAATCAGCAGGAGACAACAGTCCAGTTCTGATAGTTGTCAGCTATTTGTCTGTGAAAAACTCTGACCTATATGTAACCTGTTTTTGCCCAACGAAAAAAAGGAATAAAGAAGCTGCAAAAGAATCCCATATGATTAATGTTCAAAGAGCACATTTTTATTCTCGCTATACCGTGTGCGAGACACAGGAACCTCTGTCAAACAGAGCCTGTTTCTGGGAGAAGTTTGTTTACTATGAGCAGGTCCTTTGCCGAAGTGCGTTTCAATTATATTGGTACCAATGACCGCTGCAGGCAAACAGACGCTCAGTATAAATACTTTTTAGGTATTTATTAGACACATGCTGCTTTGTTTTACAGACTAAAAAGGAACCGGCTTTCATTAATAATAAACAACAGACAGAAAAGAAGAGGTTGCTCGACTTTGCGTCGTCAGTGCGAAGCATTGTAGATTTGCTTTCAAAGCCTTCTGAGCTTTCCTCTCAGCCAATGCCGCAAGCCAATACTAAAACTTCGAAGGATTTACGGCCCAAACTTGGAATGAGTCAGTCCTCAAAGGAATCTAGCCATTAAATAGTTTAAGAGATTAATTAACATTCAGTCAGAGTATTTAGTATCTCATCCAAATATATTCAGTGGAAATGAAAGACAAAAAGAAACTTTTCCAAGTTTTATAATCTCCATAAATAAAACCGACTTCTGAAACAAAATAGGACTATTACCCTCAGACGTCTCTCAAGGATATGAAAAAGTTATTTCACTGTCTCATGAATTAAAAAAAAGCACCATAAGCCAGACGTGGAAGGAAGTGAGTAGAACGATCATGTGACGTCCCCGTGAATATTTTAAATATCAATGTTGAAATATATGTTTGTCATTCATAAACCAATCATGACAAGGTAGCAACACCCGACGCATTATGTTGAAAGAGATTTCTGAATGCGTATGATATTTGAGACTTGGATGAAAACATGTGGGAATCATACTGTAGTCTTCTCCTAACATGTGTTATCTTTAATAGAGCGACTTGGCTGGCGTAATGCTGACGATAAGATGCATTGGCCTTACTCAGACATTCTTAAAGGCACACACTGCTTATTCAGGGGGCTGGTTTGGCTTTGGTTCTAAGGGAATCAAGCAAAAAAATCTACCTTGAGCGGTTGTTTAGATTATTGACTGACGATGCATCATGCTAGCTTGAACAATGCTTGATCACCCTGGACTTCCCGGAAATCAACGATTACAGTGATGTGCTTCGCTCGCGGAAGTAGCTTTATAAAATGGCATGTTTTAGGCAGTAACTTGTTAAATCGCATTATTTTAACAAGAAAGCTCCTCTATCAGTGTGAGGCGGACCTGTTGGTGAATAAAAGGTGCATAACGTACGTTAGCACCATGCTAAATACTTTAATCACAATGAAGACAGTCTAAATTTTAAAACAATGCTAAAAAGGTGCTTCACATCTCTCCTTAGCTAAGTTAAGTCATAAGTTAAGCATGCATTGGGAAATGCTGGCACTTTATTGATTTGGGCTTTATCGTCTCAGAGTTTTTTGCTAAACCAGACTAGCATAACATTGTATTCACCACCATTAGTCTAGAAACATAGCAGACGCTAGCCGTAGCTAGTCCTGTGCTAGCATACATAAACAGCTAGTCAGTTAGGTTCAGTGTTAGTGGTAACACTTCCACAGAAACTAATGCTGAATAGTAATAGTATGCTCCATATGCTAATAGTTCCGCATACAGCGTTGCGAGTGATAGTGACGCTCCAAGGTAACAGCTTACAGGACTTTCATAACAATAGGATAGGTGTATACTGTAGGTAGGCTAGTAGGCCAGCAAGTCTGTATCTCCAGGTAAAGTAGCTTATGGTTGCTCACAAACCTAGTTAGCTTGTGATGCTAATGTACATATGAAAGTAAACATATGAAAGGAACGGAACTTTATTTTTTATCTGGCTATCAGGTTAGCGTAACATCCTATACTCACCACCACGTAGTCAACGCAAGCACCGCATTGGAAACCAATAACAAGGTCAATAAACACATGTTGCTTCTCAAGCCGTCCCATGTTGAAACCCAAAATTTCTCGTAATTTTGATTAAAATTATTTGCTATGAAAGTATAACTGCCAGCTGTTTCAATTAAAGCTTCTGGCAGGGGTTCTTGCACCGTTACGTCTCTAAGGGCCGAAGGCCATTTAGCTCCATTGTCACGGGGGGTTGGCCCAGGTCTGTAGGAAAAATGTCAAAACCTTGGCGAGCGAAACCAAACATTTTATTTGTTTGTTTACATCGTAGGTTTTTCATGAGGAAAATGTCAGGCTTCTCTGAAATTAAACTTCAACTATATTTACTTTAATTACAGACAAAACTGTAACTTTTTACTACCAAAAATATCAGTCTTTCTTTTGTTTCTGCACATAATCCTGCAATTATTCAACCTATTGTAGTCTAAGATTTCAGATTAGGATCCACTGGGAGGGTTTTCTACATGTTCTGTACTACAAGTTATGCCCATCCTTCATTCATCAAATCATAATTTCTTCATTTCTCGGCATGACTCGCATAGTTTAGTCACCGAAGAAGTAGGTGATTGTAAGACGAAGAGAAAGCCCACATTGAAAAGAAACAAAGGAGTGAATGATATGTCTTGGAAGGACCCCGCAATGCAGTGAGCATATGATTTTGATAAGCAGGAAGTTTGATAGCGCAGTGCTCTGGCTCCTTCACTGGATGTACTTTATCTCTGTCAGGTGAGAATCTGGCACCGGGTAATAAGTGATTTCATTGTACAGAGACACTCTTTTCTCATCTCCCCAACTCTCCTCGTCTGTTTTCTCTTGCTCTTCTGTTCTCTATCAATACCTCCCCTTCTCTTCCTCTTTCCCGCCTCTACCCTCATTTCTTTCCTGTCCACTCGCCTGTCTCCAAAGTGCTAACGCAGGAGAGCTGGCAAAGCCATTAGAGGAGAGCAGGAGCAGAGAAGCCAGCTGGCGGACATTTACCTGTGATCATCATAACCCTTGATATTGGAGACCGACTGAACGAACACCTTTATTGCTCTGTAAAGTCAAAGGTAGAAGCTGTCGCAGCAAAAGGATTTGAGTCTTACCTGAGACATATTATGTACGGGTCACTGAACAGCTGTGTGCAATACCTAATAAAATGCATCCAATATCCGTTCAACATGTCATTTGAATTAGAGAACTGACGACCACATTTTTACAGACAATGTGGGACATTCTTTGTGAGCCATAGGTATAGTATATCTGTATAGGTCCCAAGTCAGATACTGGATTTAGAACAATATTAAGCATGAATCTTTATGATCTGAGACACGTGGTGGCAAAGTCCTTAAAGACCCGAGGGCACACCTTCAAGCTGCTGAAGTATTGTACTTAACTCTGACCTCTGACCTCCCTGTGGAGGACGCAAGAGGAGAGGATTTCCCCCTGTGGATCAATAAAGGATTATTATCACGTATATATATATATATATATATACCATCGACTAATGTTTGTATTTTGATTCTAAATGTTAATTTTTGAATCTATAGAGAGGCAAAAATAATCTGAATTTAATGGAGCACTAATCTTTATTTAGTAACCATGGTTAAAATAACTGTGTTTTTGTGGAAGGTGTTTTCTGCAGCCTCCCTCAACTTTACCAGGGTCGGCCAGCTCATTGTTTTGGTTTTACAGTTTTGACAGTATTGTATTTTCTGCAAAAGCAAGCTCTATAAACCCTCTGTACACTACCTGCCGGGTTAGGTATGTTTCTCAGGAGTTGGTGGAGACCCAAAACAGAGCTAAATGAGAGTGAATATTAGAATGGAAGGTGATAATATATAAATGTTGAGTTTCAAGCTTGTTTACGCTGCCCCCAATCAGCAGGATCAGTCAATTGGGTGTCATGGCCATCTGCTAACGAAGACCATGAAATATTGAAAGCTCTGGAAAGAGCTAGTAAGTGGACCTTGAGTTAAGATTGTCAGATTTCCTCAGATGATCCTATACTTTGGTCCAGAATTAAATGTATCAACCATTGTATTTATTATACGTTCAACCTTCAAGATTAATAGTAACTATTTTGTTGACTTTTGATCTATTTCCATCAACAGGTCAACATTTCAATTCGTCCAATATTTTGTTGAATGACCAAGTATCTGTGAAACTAATGACAGCCTTAGCTTTACTGTGTCTTTAGTACAAATTATGTTGAACTATGTTAGCTGAACTAAGATGTTGAACTCAGCTTCTACCTTGTTGAAACCAAGTCCCAAAGTAACATGAGATTATCTGCTTGAAGAATGTTACATTTATTATTCTTCTCACCAGTTGTCACTTGTACCAATCTGAAGATGATATTTCTGCTGCCACCACCTTTTTTTAAGACACTTAAAGCTTCAAAATACACGAGAGGGGCATCTACTGGCATATTTTATATTGCAGAACAAAACATTCATTTGGCTGACCTCTCTATACAGTTTATGTGTTCGTCAGTTCAGAGAGGAGCGTGGTCAAACCTAAAAAGCTAACAATTAAAAAGCATAAAACCGTCTTAAATGTCGAAGTCTCACTCGAGGGAAGTGTGCGTTAACGTTCACGTTTTGCGTTCTCTTGAGCCATGTCAAACTTTAGGGCACTTTCCTCCTTCCTGTCACACACACACACACCCACACCCACACACACACACACACACACACACACACACACACACACACACACAGCTGTTAGTTGAATTAGCTTCCCTGCGAGGAGAGAACACAGAAATAGTGGAAACCAGAAACCCCCAAACTGGCCTCTAATGACTTCAAAATATGTATGTGTGTTGTTTTGGTACCTGCGAAGGCTTTTCTTTCTCTCTCTCCACCCACTACTCTCTCCCCTGTGTGTGTGTGTGTGTGTGTGTGTGTGTGTGTGTGTGTGTGTGTGTGCGTGCGTGTGTGCGTGCGTGTGTGTGTTTGTGCGTGTGTGTGTTTGTGTGTGCGTGCGTGCGTGTGTTTGTGTAATTTGTATGTAATGTCCTCAAAGATGTGTGTTAAACATTTAAACTAACATAGGGAGCGCCAAACCACCTGGCACTGCAGCAAAACCACAACTGCCAATGTTAAGTGCTTATTTTCCATTTTGTATTGTGTGCGGTAGTTATTTGAGCTAAAAGAGCTCAAATCTACACATATGTCCTTGTTTGGAACATGATTATGTTGGATTAAGGATCCAACATAAATTCCCTCCCCCGGGGAAAGGTGTAGTGAAGACGGACAGACCGGATTTAATCCAGTGTCGAACATCTCTCTGTTGTATCAGCCTTGAGGGCCAATAGTTTAGTGTAAGTATTGCTGCTACATTCATCAACTTACTCAGCCATGTTTTTTTTGACAGCTCTCACTTTTTCTTCTTTCTCAGTCATTTGCTATCATGTGGATTATTTCTCTCTCTCACGCTCTCTCTCTCTCTTGTGTTTCTTTCTTCCTATCTCTCCTTTCTCCCATTCTGTCTTTCTCCTTCTCTCCCTCAAGCTTGGGCTTGTGTGAAGTGATCAAAGTGATCAAAGTTCTGCAAGTCATTATGTTAATTTTCACTTTCTCGCCAAAGCTAAAGAATGAATCTGGGAGTTAGTTATTGCCTTTTCAAGAACTCATCTTGTATCAGAAGTTAAAGAAAGATGATACTGAATGTTATAGTAACTTTAACTTGTTCAGATATTTCCCTCGAGAGATGTCGGATGTCATCTGTCCATCCATTCAATATACTCTTCAACCTGTTCAGGGTCATGAGAGGCTGGAGCCCCTCCCATAATGCAATGGTGAAAAGGTATAGTAGTGAACCTTGCACAAGTCGCTTGTGGGTCACTTCATATGCCATCATCGTTGATTGTGAACATGGATCAATAGCAATATTCTCATACAGCCTTCGGAGCAATACCTGAAAAATGAACGCACAGTAATTCATAGATATCTGACGTAATCAAATCGCATGTAATTGATGTAATTGAAGAAGGGACTGCAGAAAATTCACACAGGGCTGGTGGGAGGGGAGGTCGATGAGTCCCGGACAGCGCTGTTCGTGTTTTGTATGAAACAAGAACGTTGATTTATTTGTTGCATCAACCTAAGTTATTATGTCACAATCTCTTCCTAAACCTAACTAACACACTTGACACGTGACGTTGACACTTGTTGCAGGACAAAGATGATACGTCAATGTGCCAATATCACTCCACTGAGTCGCTGGTTTAACAAGTGCACTAGATGCAATCCACTCCGGCAGCCAATGCGATAGATCCTATGTTATGTGTGGAATGTTTGACGCTTGTTAACATAAATCTGTGCATCTAAATCAATCGTTTCTTCCTGCAGGTGTATTGATGGCGTAAGCGGTCAGACAGCTGTCCGGTCATGGCGCTGTGGTGGTGCGCCAAAGTCTTCTGCAGGTTGGCTGCAGCGTGGTTTCCCCTGCTCTTCTCAACACTGCTATGGCAAACGGTAAATCTGCACTTCAGAAGATCCTAACCTCTCATAGAAGCCAGTGGTTTAGCTGCTTAAATCAGAAGAGCTCGACTGAAAAAAAGTGAATTTGTTTTCCTGGCGGTGAAGACAATATGAAAATGTTGCGCCGACGGTGTTGAACGCCGAACGTTAATACGTTGCGCCCTCTTTTGCCCAATTCCGTATTTGATACAAGCCCCAAGTTGATTTCCTCCACTTAGTATTGATTCCTTTCCAAACTGTCAGAGGCCATACAGGTCTGAACTTATCTGTTTTGCTTTTGCTTGTTCCTCTCTTATCTCATCCCGTCTGGATTTCAGATGTTTGCCTCTACTGCTCACTGCTTTCTCACACCTCCTTTATCATCCCGCGTTTACCTTCTCCCTCTTTATATTTTGTATCCCTAACCTTCTCCATGTGATCGCTGTCTGTCGCTAACCTTTCCTCCTCTCAACGCTCCGTAGATCTCCCCCGTACATGCCATCCCACCCTGCCCACGGAGCTGCAGCTGTCCGGGCGTTAAAGAGGTCCACTGTACGTTCAGACACCTCACCACTGTACCAAAAAGCTTCCCTAAAGACACAGAGAGGCTCAACCTCGGGTAAGACTTGATTGCTGTGCACACACACACACACACACACACACACAGCATTGAGACATTATTCTGTGAATGGCAGCCCTTGGGGGAAGAAACCCAAACACTCTATAGGAAGTAGTGTGGAATGTAGAGTAGGAGATTTGTTGGAGCAGTGTTTGCTTTAGCTAACAAACGCCACCTCTAAGAACTCGCAAACCAAAAATGCTGAGGCAAGTGCTTTTCGGTTGTCAAGGATGAGATCACTTTCTTTCTTTACTCTCTTGCTTTAGATCGTGGATCATGAAAGTATCGCTGCTTGCCATCGTTTCTTATGCCAACCCTCCGTAGGAACAAAAGAAGACAGTTTTACGCCAAAGAGAGCAGTCTCATCCCTTCACCTCCGCATGTGTGCATTCATTTTTGTCGACATCTGCTTTCAACCCAAAAGATAAGGGCTTAGCTCCAGCATGTGGTGCTGAGCCGACTCCAGCGTGGGACAAATCTCCTAATAACTTCCATGTGGACGGAGCGTTCGCTGCTCTCCAGCACAGCGGAGAAATAGCCCAGCGACTGTTTTGTATGCAACAAACCACCGTTTCTGATAATTGGCTCCCAAACGATCCATATTTACATGGCTAACAATTTGGCAGGCAGGAGGCAGAGCCACACTGTTGTTCACGGGAGGATCCCAATTTCCATGTGTTGTGGGTACAACAATCACTGAATTTCATGTGCATTGCATTTGTGCTTTTAGTAGCTCTCCAGCTCTGGATTTAATGCTGTGGTGAGATGAACCATGTCAGTAGGTAAAAGCTACAATGCGGTGCCAAGCTACAGTCCTCTGGAGGTAAACTGCCTCCATATGCGCTCCTGGGAACAGTATAGCTATAAGTAAAATTCCAGATAATCTTGGTCTTGAACCAATAAATAAAACATGTACATTATAAGCATTACACTGCTGGATCTTCATTAGGAAGAGTTTGGCAAACAGAAAATGTGATATTGATATTAAAATGCATCCCCCCCTTGAGGTCAAATTGAATAAAGAAATAGATTCCTGCAGCAATAGACCATTGTAAAGACATATTGCAAGGTGGAAATACCCCAAAAAACACATATGGTAGGAAATGAACAGACACATGAAAAATAATATATCATTGTTCCACGTAACATCAGAAAGTTATCGAAATGGACGCTGCATGATTTCCACATGGCAGCAGCAACAAGTGAGAAGCTGTTGGCATGTCTCTGACTTCCTCTATTGACCATTCCTATCAATTACCTAGCAGCAGCTGTCCAATCATATCTTAGGGGTGCTTTCAGAACTAGCCTGTTTGGTTCAGTTAAAAGAAACTCAGGTCTGTTTGCATGGTTAATATGGTTAGCATGCTAACGTAAGCTGCAAATATTAACATATCCAGCCAACTAGCTTACTATCTACAGTAGTGACCTAACAGAGTTACTTCCAAAGCCAAGGAGCCACTGTGTGAAAGCTGGTCCTGGATGCTACTATTACAAAGTGTAGGGTAGCGCTCTGTTTTTTTCTTTATTACATTTGGAGAAGTTTACAGTCCAGTGAGCACAGCTAAGCTGGTTACGTGAGATAGCATTGCACCAAACACATTTGGACCTAATTCTAAAAGTATTTACAATTTTAAAATACAAACAAGAAGGCATAAATGTAACCCCGTCTTGATATTACAAGTATGTATGATTAGCAAACAAACAGTAATATTAGACTGGAATACAAGTTGGAACGTAGCATAGTTTTTGGAAAAATATGATTTTCTTTCTTCTTGATCACAAACAAGTGATAATGCAGAATGTTTGCATCAGACAATATCATGTATGTAGCCATCAAGTGTATAATTGAGACAAATAATTCTTCTTTTTGAACCAATCAGCTTGACAGGATTTGCATCGCACTGCTTTCAGTTTACCATTTATGCTGCTAGTAGATTGTTTGATGTTGCTCTTTTGCATACTCTATTCTAATTCTCTATTGATTCGTGATGGTTGTTCTTTGGTACAAACCTTTAGGGAGCTAACAGGATCTGACTTTCTAAACAGTAGACCACCCTGCAAACTAGGGACTGCAGACCAGGGGGATTTAGTCCCTAATGCAAAACTGTTGGTATATGTTCACACCAGGCATGTTTGCAGTGTTTTATTTACACTCCAGGCCTGGTTTCCTTTAGTCTGGAGCAATTTCCCTTTGTATTCAAAAGGAAATTGCTCAAATAAATCCTAGCGTCCATCCTCTTTCCAAGGATCTTCTGCGTTCAGTGAGTAGCGTGAAGAACGGTATGGACCACCTAAGAACCTGGCATAGTGACAATGGGGTTTAAGATTCAGCTCATTTTCCCAAGTATCCTGTCATGAAGTACTAATGAGGAATTATGGGGAACAGCACATACAAGTCTGCCATGATTCATGCTGAAATCCAATTCACTTCCTCCAGGGATCTCGATTGCAAATTCTGTTGGGAGCGCATCTTTAGTTGTGAGGTCTAGTTCATTGAGAATTAAGACCTGCTGAAAGTTACAATTTACATTGAAAAGAAACTGGATGAGAGAACAATATAGTGAAGGTACAGTTGAATACTTAGAGCCTCAATATTGTTGAGGTCTTTGGCTATAAAACAAATGAATGGTGAAAACTACAAAACTACATCTGACACTTTTTGTGAGTACAATCATATGCACCACCATGAATCCTGAGAGATGTGAGCATTTATATGATTAATAGAGATTGCAAAGATATGCAAAAGACAATTGTTGCTGAAAACCACTAAAATGCTGCAAGTAAAATACAATAGGGCCATAAGATTTCTGCGATATAAAAAACACGGACGGATTTGTGCAATTTGATGATAAAACTGCAATCAGCTGTAAAACGCAAAATCCCAAGGAATTTGCGAAAATGTGGCCAAGATTTATGAAAATCAAGCTTTACCGTATCATTATAAGCGTTTCTTTCACAGCTCCTGAGCCAATTATACGGAGCTATGTTTTGGTTTTATTCACAGCCATACTGTTTCTCTCTTCTTCTCTCTGTGTTGCTGTTTTATTCTCTAATGAGCTGATAAACACAATTGTAAACTTAAGAAATGCAACACATTTTGTTATGGTATAAGTGTAAAACCACTGCCAGGGTTTTAAGTTCAGCTCCCAATTGGAAAACCTACACAAAAAATATGTGCATCGTGCAAAGACACTCTAGATGATATATTGAGAGCTGGCTGTTTTATTGATGGCAGTGAAAAAATGCAGAAACCCCCATATGTGTTCAATTGGTAGGGATAACAGAAAACAGGGAAAGCTGTGTGTTTTACAGTCTAAGAACTCACTACAGGATGGTAGACTCTAAAAGACAATGTAATATGCTGATTCCTGTTGTTGGAAGGCCTGACAAACTCAAATACTGAAATCTGTCGAAGGCTGTAGGCCCCTGCCAATAGACAACTCTGTTGCATTCCTTTATTGAATAATGTCTTTGGCTCTGGCATCTACTGTTCTATACTGCACTTGGAAATGAGTTTGACTCTTTGTCAGATGCAATGTGTTGAAACCTGAAGATTCCATGAAAGGCTTTGTATTTTGACTGCTGATATAATTACACCGCGTTCCAAATTATTACGCAAATTGTATTTAAGTGTCATAAAGATAAAAAACAAATGTTTTTCAATTAAACTCATGGATGGTATTGTGTCACAGGGCTCTTTGGATCACTGAAATCAATCTCAGACACCTGTGATAATTAGTTTGCCCAATTAAGCCCAATTAAGGAAAAACTACTTAAGAAGGGCGTTCCACATTATTAAGCAGACGACCATTTCCAAGCAATATGGGAGAGAAAAAGGATCTCTCTGCTGCCGAAAAGCGTGAAATAGTTCAGTGCCTTGGACAAGGTATGAAAACCTTAGATATTTCACAAAAACCTAAGCGTGATCATCGTACTGTTAAGAGATTTGTGGCTGATTCAGAGCACACACGGGTTCATGCAGGTAAAGGCACAATGAGGAAGGTTTCTGCCAGACAAAAACATTGGATTAAGAGAGCAGCTGCTAAAATGCCATTACAAAGTAGCAAACAGATATTTGAAGCTGCTGGTGCCTCTGGAGTCCCACGAACATCAAGGTGTAGGATCCTCCAGAGGCTTGCAGTTATGCGTAAACCTTCTATTCGGCCACCCCTAAACAATGCTCACAAGCAGAAACGGCTGCAGTGGGCCCAGAAATACATGAAAACTAATTTTCAAACAGTCTTGTTCACTGATGAGTGCCGTGCAACCCTGGATGGTCCAGATGGATGGAGTAGTGGATGGTTGGTGGACGACCACCATGTCCCAACAAGGCTGCGACGTCAGCAAGGAGTCATGTTTTGGGCCGGAATCATGGGGAGAGAGCTGGTCGGCCCCTTTAGGGTCCCTGAAGGTGTGAAAATGACCTCTGTAAAGTATGTTGAGTTTCTGACTGACCACTTTCTTCCATGGTACAAAAAGAAGAACCGTGCTTTCCGTAACAAAATCATCTTCATGCATGACAATGCACCATCTCATGCTGCAAGGAATACCTCTGCATCATTGGCTGCTATGGGCATAAAGGGAGAGAAACTCATGGTGTGGCCCCCATCCTCCCCTGACCTTAACCCTATTGAGAACCTTTGGAGCATCCTCAAGCAAAAGATCTATGAGGGTGGGAGGCAGTTCACATCCAAACAGCAGCTCTGGGAGGCTATTCTGACATCCTGCAAAGAAATTCAAGCAGAAACTCTCCAAAACCTCACAAGGTCAATGGATGCAAGAATTGTGAAGCTGCTATCAAATAATGGGTCCTATGTTAAAATGTAACTTGACCTGTTAAGATGTTTTTGATTAAAATAGCTTTTGATTTCAGTAAATATGACCTCCTAATGCTGCAAATTCAAAAGATGAGCATTTTCAGTTCATAACAACCTATAAAATGTTATAAAACTCTGTCGTGCGTAATCATTTGGAACAGTGCATTTTAAGTTTTTTATTTTTGAAAGAAATACTGTTATCATTGGGAGGTTTGTTCAATATCATTCAAATTCATTAAACTAACGGTTGATGACTTAAATTATGCTGACTGTCATTTGCATCGACTATTTAGGAAGATCTGAGAAAACTATTATTTGCGTAATAATTTGGAACGCGGTGTATGTACCGGGGCCCCACATAGACCTCTGGGGCAAAGTTAATATAAATATACTTCATTTTTAAACGTATGCTGGGCCCTTGTCTACTGTCCATCACAGTGTTGAAGTCCAGACTACCTAAATCGAAACAAAACCAGAGCTTTGAGGGGATGAGACAAAGTCAAGACCATGACCAGTGTGTAAAGGCTGAGACAAAGTCAAGACTATGACCAAATCTCTGACAAATTATAAAATAACTGTTGTTCAAAGGTTGTATGAGGTGTCTCTGTGATCCCTCTTTCCATCCATTATTTACAGCTAACTTTCCCCCCTTCCTTTGAAAGGTCACATTGCCCAGACACACATGCAAGCACCGATTGTTAACTAGTATTAGTTTCCTATCCCTTTGACTCCCCTCATGACCCTTGGTTACTCTTTCATCCCAGTGATTGGTCCTGTTTCTTTTCTCCCTCTAACAGTTATAACAGCCTGACGGAGGTGGCGGGGTCAGAATTCAGGTCACTTCGACAACTGGACATGCTCATGTTGCATGGCAACGACATTAGCACAGTCCACCCTGGGGCGTTTTACAGTCTGAGATCACTACAGGTAGAGTTTGTGTATGTGTGTGTGTCTTTGTATTTCAACGACAATACCAATACCTAACTTCTCTGAATTCATCAACCCACATGGACAAGAGAGAAAGTGAACCTGCATGTATGACTGATATATTGAACGTAATTCTCAATCAATGGCTCATCATTAAGACTTAAGACCCCTAACCGATTGGATTTAGTTCTGATAAATCCTGTTGGGGCTGGCTAATGCCACAGTGTATGTACAAACAGAGCAAGATCACATTTTCCCGTTTTAAGCCAATCATTTGTTAATAATTTGATTGCTTGACTAAAAATGCAGTCTTGTTGGGTCCAGACGGGTCCAATCAGAAACTAACTAAGAACTGATCCTAAACATGCATAAGAGAATTGGATATGAAGCAGTCACAATTTGGGTTACAAATGTCCCCAAAAAGATGGAATAGTAACTGAAGAAAGAAATAAAAGATGGTGTGTAGACTGATATTGTTTCTAAATTAAAATGTACCCCAATGTACCTTTTGAAAAAAAGGAATCACCCTTTCTTTAGTAACACAATATTACATTAAAGCAAGACTGAATCAAGTCGACAGGGTTGTTCATGTGGCCAAACCCACTGCGAAAGTGACGCTTTCCCTGCAGCTCTGGACTTGTATTAGCCACTTTTAGCTTGTTGTTTCCTTGGGCAGCCATTTCCAACCAAACTAGCCAAGACAAGCCGGGTGTACACTAGCTGTCAAGTGTGAAAAAGACACAAAATAAGCAAGAAGATGAATACATCTTCGAGCATCTATCAAGCTAAATATGACAACATTTGTTGTGACAGGCATTGGTGGAATTAGCTAGGAGGCTGCTGAAAACAGACTTACATTAATCAGATCCCTTCTGTCTCATCTCCAATTATCAAACCCCTAGCCTGGTAAATGCTTAATATAGTTTTAATGTTCAATGCATGTAAATATAACGCTAACTCTTTTTCCCCCAGATATTGAAGTTGAGTTACAACAAGCTAAAATCGGTGAACCCGGGTCTGTTTGAGGGCCTTGCTGGTTTGATCCGTCTTCATCTGGACCACAACCTCATTGATTTTATAGAGCCGTACTCCTTCTCCGGCCTGAGCTCCCTAAAACTCCTGCAGCTGGAGGGGAACCTTCTCAAAGAGATCCACCCTCATACCTTCATAACGGTGTCACTACTAGGAAGCTTTTGGACCTCTGGACTCAAGTAAGAAACAGAAAGGCTGTAGATATTTCTCTTAATTTTGTAAAATTGAAGCAACATAACCAAAATGTTACTACTTAATGATAGGTAAATTAAATGAATGGAGTTGCTATACCTGTGCCTCATACTTTATGGATACTACAGTTATATTTGTTTACCTCCCTCATGGACATTGTATGCAAGAATAGGCATCATTAGTAAGTGAATAAAATTATATATTCTTGTTTCAGACACTTACACCTGTCAGACAACCTGTTGGAGCAGCTTCCCCCCGCAGCGCTGAAGACAGCTCCCCGGCTTGAGATCCTCTCTCTACACGGTAATCCCTGGACCTGTGACTGTCAGCTCCACTGGTTGATAGAATGGAGCTCCGCACATGAAGGTAAGGACGCATGAAGGAACACTCACGTTTTGTTTTCTCACATTAGAAAGCTACTCCTTCTTCTTCACTTCTGTGGTGCCAAAACGTTTTATCTTAAAGCTTCTTTGCTCGATTATTTTGGCCACCTGGGGGAAGGAGATCCAGCAGAAAACTCAACTTCCACATGTTATGACCTTATCAAGTTTATACAGTCATTTGGACCTGTATTTGTGTCCACCATAATGTATATTACATTGCCTTCTAGCTCAGCTCCACCAACTCCTGTGAAAAATATGTTAGCTTGTTAGCAAACAGATATTTATTTACACATCCAGCAGATAGGGGGCAACATTCATAGGGAGTCAAGCGTCTGACTACCTGGCAGATATGTGAGTCCAATATTAATTCTCTTTTAACTCTGTTTTTGGTGTCCATCAACTCCCGAGGGAAATGTCTGCCTTTTTAGCTCCTTAACGCTCCACTATGCTCACCAGCCAATCACAAGCCGTGTTTGTCTGCTGTTTGGTGCTGAGCTAAACAATGAGCTTAAAATCGCTATCAAGCTCAGTAAGACTGACGGTGAGCTGCTGATTCTGGGAATGATTCTCTGTGAGTTCATCACTACAAGCAACCCCGTTCACACTGTCATATTGTTTTTTTCATGGCATTTGATGACAATACAGATCATAGCCACTTTAAGAAACATTATCTGTAACAATAGAAATGGGGATGAAGATCAAGGCAATGAGTAACTGGGCTGATTGTCTCCTATTAAGATGAAAAACGTTAGAAAAATCTAACAATATCAACATTTAAATGAACACAAATGTCAATCAAAACTTTAAACTTAACAACTGGTGGCAACCCATTTCTATATTAACAACAAATATAATAATGTCTCCGGATTTCATATGCATGTTTTTGTTCAGAAGCAGAGCATAGTGCTGACAAATAACTTTGCATGGCTGTCCTCATAACTTTGACATATGCAGGACACATCTTCCTTCAATATATTGACTGCATTTCAGCTGCAAGCTGTTTTCTTCATCAGTCTTTCTCATTCAATAGTTTTCATGGTTCATGTGCTTTGTCTCATTTGTTGCTGCTTTGTTACATTTTTGTGTGAATAACCTTTAACCAGTCCCACATGCTAGCTGTTTGTATTAACAGAAAAGTTGATAATGTATCATCGTTTTTATGGTGCACTTCATCTGAAAATAGGGTTTTATGACTGCCAGAACTTCATTAGTGGATGCATTAACTTTCTCTGAACTCCAACTGATGAAGGGATCAAATAGATTCTGCATTGTTCCAAACCTTTATAATCCAGTTTTCCCTTCTTTTCTTATTTCTCATCTTAATTAATTCCTCATTTTTTTCCCTTGCTCTGTCTTTACCTTTCCCCTTCCCTCTCAACTTTTCACTTACTTTGTACTTCCCTTCCAATTCCTCAGATTGTTTCCATTGTGCTTTATAGTCCTGCCTTTTTTATCTCTCTCCCCCCCTTTCTACCAGGCGTTATAAAATGCAAGAAGGAACGTGGCTCCAGTGAAACATGCCCACAGTGCTCCTCTCCTCAACCCCTGAATGAAACCATTTTATTAGAACTGACTCCAGCCAAGCTTACCTGTGAGCGGCCAGCTCTTCGCTCGACCCTCAAACAGTGGGACAATCCTGTGTGGGCTGAATCTGAATCAGAGCCTGACCTTCCATACACCCGTGACTTTGAGAAGCCTTTAGGCCATCTGACAGTTGTTCTCTCTGACAGCCACGGGAACAGTGCTCACGTGGCCTGTGAGGTGCGACACCCTGGAGAGAGTTCACCCATGACTTGGATTGTAAATCCACATTCACCCGGGGAGCTGTCCGTCAATG
Source organism: Cottus gobio (assembly GCA_023566465.1). NCBI lineage: Eukaryota > Metazoa > Chordata > Actinopteri > Perciformes > Cottidae > Cottus > Cottus gobio. The sequence continues at coordinate 10,798,333 of CM042216.1, forward strand.
TATCACTAGTGACTGTCCTCGAGTGTGAAATTGATCGGGAGACGTTGCAAAATCTATGGCAATTGGTCGCATATTACTATGAAAGCCCTGCTATCTTGGAGAGAGGTGAGCTGAAGGGAAACACAAGCAGAGGTACCTATCAATATGTCCAAGCCGTAAATGAAAATTCCCCATATTTCACAGAATTGAAAGGGCACTTGGTAGCAGAACCCTCGTGGCTGCTTCAACCAAGAGTCACTTTGAGGCTCAACAGACAGCAGACAACAACCAAGAAACTGGTGATGGATTTCACCACTGTAATTACTAAGCACATCAACAGCCATAGAGGATCAGAAGATGACAATGACCTCGCCCTGTCCTGGGCTCTCATTCGCAGAGGGACAGCAGGACGGGTTCAGACTGCTCTTGAAGGTTCAAAGGTTAATTTGGAGTGCAGTGTTGTCACTTCAGACCCAGAGGTGAAAGTGGAGTGGATGCTTCCAGATCTGTCCATTGTGGAAGACGCAACTGATAAAATTGAAATTTCTGAAAGAGAAGAACTTGTGATTTTAAATGCCACACTGTCAGACTCAGGCCTTTACCATTGTATGGTCAGGACTATAGCCGGTGTGGACTTGATACCTATGAGGCTCACCATCAAAGGACTGTCACTCAGCCCAACTGCTTTCAATGGTCAGAAAATTGTAGTTGAAAAAGGACACTCTTTTTTTCTCCCGTGTGAGGTTACCTCAGTCCAGCCCAGTCAAACTATGTGGTACCTACCTAAAAACCAAATTCTTCTTCCAACACAAAAGACAAGACGGACAGAAGTGATGGAAAATGGGACTTTGGTGGTGAGGAGATCAACACAGGAAGATGCAGGGGAATACACCTGCCTGGCCTCAAATCTGTATGGAGTTGATATGCTATCACACCTGGTGGAAGTTACAGGAGGAGAAAAAGCCTCTGATAGATCCAAAGTACAGACTGCAAAAGAGCAGCAGATTTTTCCAGTTGGTGTTGAGGAAGGAGAGGGTTCAGGAGCAGATTACCAGGAAATTATTCAACCTTTTGCTACGCAGTTCCCTAAGAAGGTAGGAACTCAACAAAGGAATACTAATGGGTTTTCAAAGAGGATAAGAATTAAAGATTCAAAGAGAAAACCCAATAAATCTGTGAAAGAATTAGATCCGAATCGTTGGGCAGAGATATTGGCGAAAGCTAATGCTATACCAAGTGTTGCTCTGCCCACAGAGCAGTCACTTTCAGAGCCCAGCACTGTAACCATCCAAACAAGTACATCCAAACCTACTACGACAACTGCCACAACAATTTTGACTAATGCTTATAACTTATCTCCTATTACTACCCCTCCTGATATAAGGATAGCGCCAACAGATTTCCCCATCAACACAAACGCTAATACTAAAGCCTATTCTACAGAGAAGAAAGGGGATGACTCTGAGACATCGGAAAGTCAACCAAAGGTTTTACAACTTCCACCTCCCAGAAGTACAGAACCAACCCACCGCCGTGTTGGTGGAATGGCAGAAAAAGCAGAAGCTGTACCAGACCCTCCTGCTGTTGGAACTCCTCAGCCATTCGATCAGTCAGAAAGTAAGCACTCTGGAGAGGGGAGAAGGAACAATATCCTCGTTCCTGGTCATACAAACAGGAGAAGGCCTCCTTATAGGCGTAGAAAACCCTCAATGAGAAGAGTCCGTCCGCATGGACACCCCTTGTACAATTCATCAAACACCCAACAAACAAAAGTTGCCCAAACAACCATCACACCAACAACACCACCAACAACTACTACGACTACGACTACTACTACTACGACTACGACTACTACGACAACAACAACACCTGTTCCAACCGCAGTGGAAAACCATGACATCTTATCTGCTAAGTATCAGACAGAGGAAGATAAAGGTGAATATTATGAAGAATATGATGACAAGGATAGTGGTAGTTTTGATGCCAAGGAAGATTTAAACAGTGAAGTCCCTTATGCCACTCATGATCTTGACAGTAAGCGTACCACATTACCAGCTCAAGAAAAAGATGTTGGTATTTCACCACTTAGTCCTAAGACGATTGTCACTTCAAAGCTTGGTGGTACTCCTCATCCAACTGAAAGGCCTGTTGAAGAGGAGATAGACACTGTAAAGCTAAATGAATCTGAGGTACAGAGGGTGATGATTAGAACTCAAACAGAGGAAAATGGCAGAGACAATGAAGATCTGAGAAAAGAAAGTGAAAGGGAGGTAATAAGAGCAAGGGAAAGGGAAGAATCACACAAAATAGAAGGAGAAGGCAGTGAGAAAGAAACGGAGAGGGTTACACAGGGCTACAATACGTTGGATAACATCCGGTTAACCACACAAAATAGACCAAGACTTAACACTCAACCTTCATCGGAACAAAATACACCAACCCAAGCAAGAACTTCATCTACCTCGCATTCAACAAGAGGCAGAGAAAAAGAACTGAATCAGAAAGAGGATGAAGACATAAACAAGCCAAAAGTGAAGCCTGAAAGCCACAGGTTCCCAGTAATGGAGCCGGTTCACCCATGGCTCCATCAGATCAAACATGGAGGAGGGCAAACCACTGCTTCCCGAAGAACACACAATAACCAAGACAGAAATACAGCAAGGCAAGGCGAAGTAAATCTGGGCAGGCATTCCCAGCCTCCCAGAGTCCCCCCGACCTCCCACTGGTCTTCTCACCATCGTTACTATCCACTACCTTCCTGGCCTGGTCAAAGGTCCTTTCCTCATCCAAAGCAAGGTAAATATAGTTGTGTTGCAATGGTTTCTTTCAAGGTGATGACCAAATGTAATTGAATATCAAAGATAGTGGATAAAGAACAAATTAATATCGCAAATATACCAATAAAGGGCAATATTATATTGGCTTGGTGTTGTGACGAGTCACTCTAATCCTGGTTGGAATGCATGGATATATATTTGATACAATTGTTGTTCTTTAGGTCCTGGGTCCCACCCTGTGCCCACGCACCGACCCTGGGCTCTCCCCCACCCCTGGGCTCAAAGCCCGGTTATCACCAACCGACCAGAGATCATCGCAGAAACAGTGAAGCCCACACCTACAGTCTCTGGAGCAACAGGGAATTCTAGAGTTACACTCCATAATCCCCATCTTTCACATCATCATCACCAACATCAAAACCACCATGTGGATGGCAGGACCCAAACCAGAGACCAACTGTTTCTGTCAAGGCTGAGGAACAGATACAGACAGGTATGATAAGGGGTGGTTTTGGTTGGTGTGCAACATGCGGCCTATCTTATTGTGCATCACAAAGGGCTTTAAAAACACAAAGTGAGTGAGCAATATTTAGCTCTATTAGCATCACACCCTTGGTTTAGTCTCGCCCCTTGAACACAGACTGGCCAATCATAGCTTATAATCAGCCAGCTCTGACCAACAACTAACTGGCTGTGCTCCACAGACTCTCATGCAATCATTTTACATGTTCTTCATTTTCAGGCTGGTTTTGTGGATTTCAAGCTATAGTCAAGTCGTTACCCAGAGAGTTTTGGAAAGAGATATATGTTTGATTTTTATTTTTTCAGGCGCAGCTCGAACGGATCGCTCAGTTAGGGAGGATGGTGACACCCAAACCTCACATTAGCTACCACAATCCATTCCCCATCACACCTAAACCCAACCCTCCATCTCTACATAGACTTTACACCCCTAAACCACCAGCACCCACTGCTTCTTACATTTACAAACTGCAACCTCTGAACCCTGCTAAACCTTCATCAGCATCATTCTCTGGTTTTCACACCACCCCTAGTGTACCGTATGGAGGTCGGTGGCCTGTTGGAAGTAAGTGCTATTTATACATAGGCAATGTATTCATAATAAAATTTAGCAATATATTTCGATATATTTTAATCAGCAATAATTATATTCAATGTCTCTATGTAGCAGGACGAATTAGCTCCCGGTGGCCCACAGCTGCACCTCCTTACCCAAGGGTGTTGGGAGCAGGAAGTGGAGGACTGAAGCCCCGTATTACCACGCAGACCACAGCGAGTGTGTCAGTACTGGCAGAGAGTGATGTGTTCCTGCCCTGCAAAGCAACAGGGAATCCTGAACCCAACATTGCATGGACCAAAGTCTCCACAGGTAAGGGAGAGAGAGGTAAAAAGAAAGAAAAAAAGAGCTTCTAGCTCCTTCTTCTCAATGGCCCCGGGTCAGATCTGCCTGCTGCTGTGTCTATTTAGATAATATTACTGTGGCATGCTCAGTCTTGAGAATCCTAATTCAGAATTAAAATCTCTCTTTCATCATTGCTTCTTTATCGTTCTGCCCTTTTCTTAGGTGCCACCATCCCAGCCAACACCAATCATGGTCTCCGTTTTGAAGTCTTCAAAAATGGTACTTTTGTCATTAAAAACATCCAGCTCCAGGATAGAGGCCAGTACCTCTGCACGGCCCAGAACAGCTTTGGATCAGATCGCATGGTCATTACCTTAGCTGTCCAGACTGAGGCACCAAAGATCCAGCCACCCAAGTCCACAGAGATAACGGTCTACTTTGGGAAAAGTGTGACTCTTGACTGTCTTGCTTCGGGTAAACCACCAGCCCAGATTTCCTGGATTCTTCCGGACAGGACGTTTGTGCGTGAAGTCGGGGTTGTCAACACTCCCCTTTCTCCGATGTCTCTGCTTCAAAATGGAACCCTGCAAATTCACTCTCTCAATTTCTCCACCAAAGGGGACTATAAATGTATTGCAAGCAATGCAGCAGGTGCTGATACAATCACATATCATCTCCATGTGGCCGCTCTGCCTCCAAGCATCAGTGAAGGAGCAATGGATACTGTGATCATTCAGCAAGGTATAGTGCAGAACTGTAACTTCCCGAAACTTCCCATGAAAGAAGGTTTGTCTCATGATGTGTCTGGTAAACCAATCTAAACTAATAAAATCACATTTTATCAGGCAGGAGTGTGTATGTTCACTGCTCTGTGAAGGGCGAACCGGTGCCTGCTCTGAAATGGACGCTCCCAGGAGGTGGCCATGTAAAACCGTCTCAGTTTCTTGGACGCAGGCTGTTTGTCTTCCCCAATGGGACGCTGTATGTGAAGAATATTTTACCAGCTGATGGTGGGAGGTGAGATGTGCATTTATTTTAGTCTATTCATAATTACGTTTTTCAGTTTAAATTTCTGGTTTAATATGTGTGAGGTATGGTTCCTGCTTTTAGTTTCCCTACCTGGCTAAATTGGAATGTCACCTAATCTAATCAAATAATCCTCTCAATGTAGGTCTAATTTCCCACTGAAGCTATATGGGTTAGGGTTAGTCCAATGCTTACATTTTTGAGCAAATGGCATTCCCATCCGCCTCACAGAGCTGCATACTTGTAAATAGGACCTAAGTGTATATTTTTAACTTCTGATTTTGAATGGCGTGCAGTAATATCTAAGGACAGTTGAGGTTATATTTATTGCATTTCAAGTCAGAAGTTGTCTACCTTCATGCAAAACAGTGTTCCTGTCCCAAGCAATACAAATGTATGGTTCAACTCAAAGTTATCAGGACATTTAAAATATTCTTCTCTGACTGTTGATCTGAGCTCACCAGGCTGCTGTTAATCCTCCCACAGGTATGAGTGTTTGGCCACTAACGCTGTAGGCATGGCCAAAAGAACTGTCCAGCTGGAGGTGAGGGCAGATTCCTCCTCCTTCTCCCGCCAGCCTCCTCCTCCTCTTCCCGTACCTCCAATCCAACGCCATGGTGTGCCGTCCAGACAGCACTCCGTCTCAGCTATGTATGGATCTGCTGTGTACCTCCACTGTCCAGAGTCTACTGGATCTACAAGAGGGACCATCTGGCAGCTACCCTCCAAGACCATCTTGGAACATCGATACAGGTTGCTTACTTTTGTAAATGTATAAATCATCACAATACTGACCATATCAAAATACATTAAAATATGTTGGTTTCCATTTAACTTCACTGACTGCATTAATTTAACCTAATTTCTTTCCCACATCTGCCTGCAGTCCGGAGAGACCAATTAAAGTTTTCCTAAATGGGACTCTGAGGATACTTGAGCTAACAGAGCTGGATGGGGGAAACTATCTGTGTGTCTTTCAGCGGCCCAATAGGGAAGACATGGAGCTCTTCCAGGTATGAACAGGACAGACTTCAGCCAGGTTCATTTTGCTGCCAACTCTTTTTTTACTTTAAGAATAAGAGTGTCAAAGTCAAACAAGAGGTGTCTAACGTCAAGAATCAAACATGTCCTCAATTAAGAAAATTATTTTAATGTCTTTGTACATGTGCTGGCAAAAGTTGTAACAGCGGGTCATTCGATGATCAAAACTTAATTGTTTTTGCATTTTCCAAGCTTTCACTGATGTATTTGCTCATATTTCTTCATGTATTCACTTCATCAGGTAGAGGTGTTAATGACCCCTCCAAGAATTGAACATGTGAGGACTGCGCAGTCCAGAGTCACCTTTGGAGAGAATTTCCAGGTATGTTTTGGAGCTAGCTCAAGCTTTATCTAAAGTAGTAAAGACATTTGAAAAAATCAAATCAACCTTTCAACAAAGGTAAACAAATTACTGAAATGTAATAATTTAATAAGCACCCCAAACCAATATGATTTTTATTCAGAAATTAGCCTAGAATCATCCTTACATTATATATCAAATTCATACACTTGTGTTCTTTTTTTTAATTTTTAGGTGGACTGTGTTGCAACAGGCCTCCCTGATCCAGAAGTTACTTGGAGTCTCCCAGATGGAACGTTAATCAACAACGCCCTTCAATCAGATGACAGCGGCCTTCGCAACCGCCGTTATATTATTTTTGGCAATGGGACTTTACTTCTCCAGCAAATGGGCAAAAGAGATGAGGGTGACTACACGTGTTTTGCTAAGAATAAACTTGGCAAGGACGAAAGAAAAGTGAGCGTCAAAGTGGGGCCGAACGCTCCAGAAATTGCATTGAAATCACAATCACTGGTGACAGTAAAGTTAGGAGAATCTGCTAAATTGAGTTGTCAGGCAACAGGTGAACCGAAACCAAAAATCATGTGGATCTCACCCAGAAATGATGTGATATCTTTGTCATCAGACAAATTTCAGATCATGGACGATGGGACGTTACTGGTGAAAAAAGTTATACTGGCTGACGAAGGGAAATATGCATGTATGGCAAGGAATTCTGCTGGTGATGATGTCAAAAACATGAAACTTGAAGCTGAACTCCAGGAACCCTTTATTAATGGCATGAAAGGGAGGAGCACCACAAAGGTTTTGGCTGTTTCTTACCAAACAGCGCTTCTGGATTGCCAAGTGGAAGGGAAACCCGAACCAAGAGTCTGGTGGGTTACTTCTTATGGGCATTCCCTTCCAACAAACTACCTGGGCGGTCGCTTCCAAGTCCACCGGAACGGGAGCTTGGAGCTGAGAGGGGTGAGGAAAACGGATGAAGGGAGGTACATGTGTCTGGCCAAAAACAATCTGGGTGAAGCCTCACTTTTGGTTGAATTAGACGTGGCATCAATTGCAGAGAAACCAAGTTTTGCTATTCCCAATATTGAAATCTTACCAATAAAGCAAGACGGTGGAGAATTGATACTGGAATGCCCCGCTCGTGGCAAGCCGAACCCAGAGTTTGCATGGATTCTACCCAATGGTACGATGTTAAAGCCTGGTGTTAGACTCCAACGCTTCACACATCATTTGGGTAAAGGAACTCTACAGATCTCTCAACCGGTTGCAAGTGATAAGGGAGTGTACCGGTGCCTAGCAAAAAATGTGGCAGGACAAGCAGAGAAACGTTATGCGCTGGAGTCGGGCAGAAAGCCAGTGATCAGAGGATCTGCAGGTAAGTTTTCTCATATCAAATTAATAAAACAAAAGTCTCCTTAGTTAGATCAAGTGGAAAGATTTGTAAACTTGTTTTGCGTTTTCGACTCTGTTTGGTTTCCTCTCACACAGAAAAGCATTCGAATGAACCACAAAGCATCATTAAAAGTCACTTAAAAGCATTTAATCAGCAAAGTTATAAAATGTATTGGGCTGGAGCCATAGACTGTATAAAATACGGACGTCATCTCCCTGATTTTACCCGTAAGTTTCTGAAGTGCCATTGTGAAGCTCAAATTCAGTAGCTACTGCTGTCGCCATCTTGGCAGTGCTGACACGCCCTAACTCTGGGCTAATAAAGAAATTGGCTAAGAGGTGGATTAGGACTAATGCTGACTTAACAAAGGCAGCACTTAGTATGGCACCCATATCTGACCATGCCATCAATTGGGCCTAACTTTAAACCATAATATAATTAAAACGAGTAAGTTATATACAAATTCACCCCCACACAGCTGTTATGAATGTGGATATTAGCTATTGAGACTAAACTCATTTTTTTGTACATGGCTGTATTTTTTCTGTAAAGTTGGGCCTTTTAACATGGGGATCTATGGGGATTGACTCACTTTTCAAGCCACCCTTAAGAAGCCATTTGAGATACTACATGTTTTCACTTACGCGTTAGCTTCCTTTCTCAGCAAGAAGGTCCAGAAGAAGGTCTATCTTCCCAGATTCCCAACCAGCCGCACCAAAATTATTTTGTGACTAGACCAAGACCACTTCCTTTGAAAGGTCTTGGTGTGGTTGTTTTGGTCCCCACGCAGGGATGATTTGTTTGTTCAGATCTGCCCAAACAAAGTGTACCAAGGGGGAAACCAAACCAGAGTCAATTCAACCACAATAAAAAAAACGCAGGTTTCAAAACACCTGATCAATCAATCGCTAGCAAATCTGTATTACTTGTGATTTTTGTTGTATCAATCATTTTTGCAGGAAATTTGCTTACTATTATAATTTTACTTTTCCAGGTGGTATGAAGATCACTTACGGCCTTAATCTCAATTTGCCCTGCACTGTGGATGGCTGGCCGCAGGCATCAATCCAATGGACTCTACCTAATGGTCTTGTTTTGGACAAACCTCAAACTATTGGCCGAGTATATCTTTTTGCCAATGGGACCCTCCAACTCAGGCAGGTGGCCACCTTCGACAAAGGAACATACATCTGTAAAGCCTCCAACTCTTTCGGCTCGTCAACACTATCCTACCCAGTTGCAGTGCTGGTTTTCCCGCCACGTATCACAAATATTCTGACCTCCATTACCAGGGTCAACCGGGGATCACCAGTGAAGTTAAATTGTGTGGCGACTGGAATTCCCAAGCCGGATATTTCGTGGACGTTGCCTGGACGCACAACGCTGGTTCCACATAACCGGTTCACAGTGCAGGGAGGGATTCACATGACAGAGGAGGGCAGTCTGGTCATACAGAACCCAATGCTCATGAACTCTGGCATTTACAAATGCAACGCCAAAAACGCACTTGGCACAGACTTTAAATCTACTTACCTACAAGTGGTCTGAGTGAAAGTTACAATTATTGTAATGGGAACATGTCACAGCAGAATTATGAATGGATGAGGATTTTCCCATCGGGATTTGAATATATTCTGCATAATAAAGATACTCTGAGAGAGACTTAAACTGCCTGACTGGCAGCTTGGCTTGAGACACCTTGCAAAGTTTCCACAGAACGTTGATGTTTCAAATAACGCTCAACTTTTGTGATTCTTAACTGCAGTTATTTTTTTGTTCATTGTGCAAATGTTGCAGAAGTCTTTTAATTCTACATTTCGGACCTGGAAGTGTATTTTCACTTTTTAAAAAGCTCTATTAACCTTTCACATTCCCCATTCGATATTATAATTTGTGAAGTTTTACCTCACAGTACAATTTTACTATGACAATGCTTGTTCTGCAACTAAACAACTCAAGACTCCTCTGTCTTGGGATTGATATATCTAAATATAATGCGTACCCCTTATATGATTATTACTGTCAATGTGCTGGTAGACTGTAATGGTTTACTTTATGGTGAATATTCAATTGCTTACATCACAAAATAGAAAAACCTTACAATTCATCATTGATACATAATGACTGACTGTAATGTATCAATGTCTATTATCTATGTTGATAGTGGTGGGAAGGTAATAGCTCACAAAATCTGCGTTGGGAGCTTCGTTGAGCGACACCAAAACAAAACGAAGGGGAACTTATCAAAAAATGTGTAGATACATAATTTATGAAAAATAAAACATACAGGTATTTATTGTTGTGTCATTTTTATACATTACATTGCACTGACACTTTTATCCAAAGCAACTTACATGATATACAGTAGACCGTAGACACAGCAACGGTGAGCAATTAGGGTTAAGTGTCTTGCTCAAGGACACAACGACATGGACTACCGGAGGCTGGAATCGAACCACCGACCCTCTGATTGAAAGACAGACTTGCTAACCACTGAGCCACAGTTGCCCCATACGTTACAACAACAATGGCTTGACTTATATACATCCAGCTTCGTTGAGGCTCAGCTACTCACAGCAGCATTTACAGTTTTTCTCGATTGCTAAGACACAATTCCTGGAACAACTCACCATGTTTTCAAATCTTCACACACAATTTTAAAAACTCACACCCAACAGTCCAAACATCTAACTTCTGGGTCCCAATCAGTCTTTACCCTCAGACAATACACACAAGCTGTCAAAACACAGACTACATTAGTGTTTGTTACACACAGGAGGGATTAATTCAACACACTGCCACCAAAATGTCAATAATAGGGTTTATTCACAGCACTTCCAGATTGAGCACATATACAGGTTCATCAGCATCGGCATCAATATCAGCATGATCTTGTCTCAGGTCAGGGTCAGGCCATAGTATTTCACACATTATGTCTTCTCTCGCCAGGCAGCGTGGGAAATATCCCCTTGTGTGTCTGATCCAACCCTGGATAGATTCCAGAGAAATATCCTCACATGCATTCACCATTGCCTCCAGGAGATTGTGCTGTGTGTATGGGTTGCGGTCATAGACTCTCCACCGCCATGCTGAGAAAAACTCCTCTATTGGATTCAGAAAAGGGGAGTATGCTGGCAGAAAAAGGACCCTGAACCTGGGGTGGTCATTGATGGCTGGACTAGTTGGCCAGCTTCTTTCATTGTCCTCCCATGTACCACCACATGATGAACAACAGTGGCACAGATTTCATCAGAAATGACTTGTCTTTGCTGTCCTCTGCCTCTGCCTCTGCCTCTGCCTCTCCGTTTCCCTCTCCCTCTTCCTCTCCCTCTCCCTCTCCCTCTCCCTCTTCCTCTTCCTCTCTCTTGTCTCTCAGCCTCTGCATGGTTGGGATCCATTGTTCCAAAGTACATGAGCATGCCTCTAAGCTCTATTTATTGACCCCCAATTCTGATTGGTGTGTTAACAATTTTCAGGCTGAGTGTTTTCACCTTGAAGTGTGTGGTCTCTGAGTTTATGTTATGATAACTTGAGTTAATTATATTGAGAGCATGTGTTTGCTGAATGAACACGTAGTGTAAAGAATGATTTATTTGGTCACTTTTGTGTAAGGTTTTGCAGAAAGTGTTTTGAATATTGAGACATGTGTGGACACAGGTGAATTGTGTTTTTGGTTATGGGAAATGTGTGTGTGCTTCTGGGAATGACGAAAAGGTTTGGGTGTTTGTGCTACAGGAACCAGGTTTTGTGTTTTAGCAATCGAGAAAAACTGTAAAATAGAAATTCCTGAAATCAACCACAATCCAATAGAATTGCCAGACAAGTGACTTTAATAACAGGGCCCACATATTTGCATCATTGACGAATAGCAAGAAGCCCTGCTACGTAGCACCAACCCTCCTCTGTTACAGGAAAACAAATAAGTTAATAAATAGATAATCATACTTTTTTTTTTTTTACAAACAAAGGAAACCCCTAATTTGAAAGAAACATGAGTGATTTCAGTATAGGAAAGTGTGAAGCCACAACATCGTTTTGGTGTGTATTCGCACGCATCCAAATGTGTGTATATATGTAAATGAGTGCTATATTTCACTGTCGGTTTGTGTTCGCCAGAATATGAATGTCCCACTGGGCCTTCCAGACAAACAGGTCTTTGACTGAGGAAGAAGGGAGCTTTGTCAGATACAAGCGTTGGGACGATTCAACACAGCTTGAGTCTGTGTGTGTGTGTGTGTGTGTGTGTGTGTGTGTGTGTGTGAGAGAGAGAGCGAGAGAGAAAAAGAGGTTGTGTGCCTCTTTGAGAGACAGTGTGTATGTCTGTGGGGAAGAGATTGTGTCTGTGTGTAAGGGATTGTTCCACACAGTGAGTGGCGTGCCTGTGTAAATGTATATGTGTGTGTTAGTGTGTGTAAGAGAGACATTGACTAAGAAAAGGGAAAACAGGGCAAGTGTTTGGTATTTCTGCCTGCGCTTCAGTCTGATATCAACAGACAGGGAATGCACGTGCGTTTGTGTGTGTGAGTGTTTTGTGTTGTTTTCGTGCGGTTGTTGTTGCTGTTTCAAAATGGAAGCGAAGCAGCTCTTGCACACCGCAGCACTTCGAGCAGCTTCATTTCACACGGTGAGTGACGCTGGATTCCTTCTGGTCTTGCATTTCATTTCTCACCTCTGAAATCAGCTCTTCAAACACCATGCTGTCTGATTCTACCTGAACATTTTTTACATTTCTCATAATCAATAATCAACTAAATGGATGGAATCTTCATCACTGCTCATTTGTAATGTGTCATTTAGATAGGGGTCGCAAGGAGAATCATGCAATATAATATATATAATGTAATATTATTTTCAGCCATGCCGACAGCGTGTCTCATGGGATAGACATTCCAGTAGATTGATGAACAACTGAAATACCTCAAATATTGGATGGATTGCCACAAAATGTGGTCCAGATATTCATGGTCCCCAGAGGACAAATCCTAATTATGCTGGCGATCGTGAGATTTACATTTTTATTCTTCAGTCTTGACAACTATGGGTTGCAGTGATGTTCTGTTCACACTGGTTGCTTTGCCAAACAGCCAATGGGATTCTTCCAATGGCTTTTGGGTTATTGCAGAAAATAAGCTCTGTGGCAAAAATGCGTTTTTTTGCTCAGCAAGATAATCTTCTCCAATGAACAGCGTTTTTGTGGTTTTTGAAGTGTGAATGCAGTCGGAAGAAGTTAAAAGCTAACGTTACGGTAAACCATTTACACCACAATCACATGAGCGTGAGTATTGCGTGATGACATTTTGTACTTTATTTAGCAGCTTGTCAGCAACCACCTTGTTTAAGACATGTACAACCTTATTCTTATTTACTTTAAACAATTGCTAAAGCTTGTGTTCACCACTGACTATATTTAAGGCATCCAAAAAGAAAGTCTTTAAAAAAAAACGCATTGATGAGGGAAGCGGAAGTACAAAGATGCCGACTCATTTTATGGTTTTTGGACTCATTCCTGGAGCACTCTTTTTTACCTTAAATTATTGTGAGCTGTTACCCAGCAGCCCTCTCTGTAGCCTGGTTGGCAAGCTGGTGTCTTTTCTGCATCACAACACCTGCTTGGTCCGAAAAAATGTAAATGGGAAAAAAATAATTATGTTGGGGAAGCTGTGCGAGAAACTCCTCAGGCATGATGTGTTTTCCATTGACTTAAAGGGTATCCTGAGCTTTGTCTTTGAAACGGTTCATTTCAAGACAATTAATACACACATTGGTGTAATGACGTTGATTTGAATGGGAATCCCTGCTAATTGGGTTGACCTTTGCACCCAGGCTATAGCCTCCTGGTGACACTGCAATCCCCTTTGCGTTACGACCATGTTGATTTATGGAATGTGATAATATGAGCAGCCGCTCACATCACATGACTAGATCGTGGGAGAAAATCAGTTTCACTTTATCACTCTGTTAGAGAACACTACATGTAGGTCTTGTTCTTTTTGAATCACCTCGCTTCACTATGAAGGGGCCACATGGAACAGGGGGAGGAAGCATTCAGATCCTTCGTTGTAAAATAGATTTTATGTCAAGTTATTTAACACACATTTGTATAAGAAATGTTTTGGTTGTTTAATCTTTGTTTTTGTTTTTGTTTAGTGGAACTGCTCAGAACTCATATAGTCATCTGAAATGTGACAATGGGCCCCAACAAGATGTGGCTTCTTTTTTCTTTTTAAATAAGTTAGTAATCATTAAGGTGGAAAACCGCTTTAATCAATGTATTTGTTTATTGACTAAGTGTTTTAAAAGCACCTGCTTTTTTTAATGGAAAATCTTCATCTAAAAGGCAACTACAGCTTTTTTAATTATAATTTTAATAATCATACATTATTTTTGTTGTATTTATGCATCCTAGTACATTGGCACTCATTTCAATAGGAATTATAAAACGTATTCTAATAACTCTTTTACGACCCTTCTCCCTTTAAGGCCACACTCCGCTGCTGAAGGAGAAGCATCGTTGCTATTGTTGCATAGCTCGTCTCCTCCTTCCTTCCTCCCTCTTTCCCCTCCCTTCACTCATCCATCCATCCGTCCACCCCCTCCCTGCTCTCCGCACACGCACACTGATTTTCGCATCGCCTCCTCCGGCACGATGACCAACGATTCCCCGGAGGAGACCCGAGCTCCGGGCGGCGGCGGCGGCGGAGGAGGAGGCAAAGGAAACACACGGAGAAACCGAGCGGACGACAATGTCACCATCCTGACATCCTCCATGGATCTACAGAGAGCCAGCCGGAGCCGAGCCAGCAGCAGCAACGATGCCGCCCCGAGCATCACCTCCTCCCTGGAGCTGAGCATCCAGACGCGGATCTTTAAGATCATCGTCATCGGGGACTCGAACGTAGGGAAGACCTGCCTCACCTTCCGCTTCACCGGGGGGAGCTTCCCGGACAAGACCGAGGCCACCATCGGCGTGGATTTCCGGGAGAAGGCGGTGGAGATTGATGGGGAGACTATCAAGGTAAAAAAAAAAAAGCAACAGAGGGGCTGGATGTAGATCAGTGGTGTTTCCTCCTCCTCCTCTTCTTCCACCTCCTCCTTTCTTTTTGTTGTTCAGCTGCCAGCGGATCCTCACGGGGGCCATTCTTTCATTTTATCCAACCAGAACAACGCACTGCATTTTACAGCACTTCTCTTCATGGCATATTTGTCCATTCAATTATTATTATTATTTTTCACGCTGGAGAAACGCAATTTTGACAACATGTGTCCTTGTGGCTCAAAGGAAGGGACCGAAACAATGAGTGTCATCCGATTGGCCCAAGGGGAAGCTTTGTGAGGGTTACATATGTTATGGACAATAGGGATCCCTGTCAACCTGTGTTTAGTCATTTGTTGCCAGGAAACGAATGAAAGGAATTAAGAAACCACTGATTGGCTGCTTTCCTTTGTGTTTATGTGACCCAAACTGAGTAGCTCTCGGTTATAGACTGTCGGCTGGACAACAAAAGCAACTTATAGATGTCCACTTAGACTTAGGGATACTGTGAAGTAAAATGTTCACTATTATCAGACACGTTTCAGTCAAGTAGTCGAGAAGAGTGGCCAGCTGAACCAAGAAAGAAAATATTGGATAGTTGCAGCAGTAATTCCAGGTATATCTTTCAGGGCACGCGTCCAAATAGCATCACTAAGATATAATATAAGATATAATAACTATTTAATCTGCTAGCAATTTCCTCTTGTATACCTCTAGATAAAGTACAAGCAGTAGAAAAGTATCAGGCCATAGAGCTGGAATGGTATCCTGGTAATTGCTGAATTAAAATGATTTCTAACAGCCTTAGCGATGCTAAATCAATTCCACGACAATTATGATTTTAGTTTTCATATGTTTGGTGGCGTACGGATAACCCGCGACTACTTATTAGGCACTTCACAGGCCCACACACCTTCCCCCTCCTCACTGGCTGGTGTGTGTGTGTGTGTGTGTGTGTGTGTTCTCCCTCCCCCTTTCAGTCTCAGTACAACAGTCTGTCTGCAACCTCCAGATGCCCCCTGAATGCTGACTCACAAACACTGTGTACATTACACCTATTAGGTCATCGTGTCCGAATCATTGAAGTCTTCTTCAAAATGAATTGTGAGAAAATTCATTTTTGGATGTAAACGTAACTAGACTTTTAAAGCTGTACTTTGTTACGTTCTACCGTTGCTGTAACACTTTTAAGTAAAAGGATTTATTTGATTGATTTGTTCCAACAATGGCGATTGTATTGTGAGAACTAAATGTTTACAAGCAGGCAGGTGTTTCAGACCCCACGGGCTCCAGGATCAGTTAGCTGAGACAGGAAACTAAACAATTTGTTGTATTTATGTGTGTCATCCAGATGGGGATTTCAAAGCCCTGATAGTGGACGCTTACATTTTACAATGTTGTAGTAAAAACGTAACTCCTACACTTGTGCAGAAGGGCTTTTAAAATGGTTATGATCAATCTCCAAGGCAGCCTAAGTAAAACGTTTACTCACAATTTATGTAGAACAGTATAGTATGGATATAAAAGAGTATGGAGTGCAGATCTCATCCAGGTTGGTCTGCAGCGACCACTGTTGTATTGTGTGATTGAATGAATACAACCCACGAATTGAGACACATGGCAGTGTGTTTAGCGCTAGTTCCATCAGCAGTTAGCGTTGAGCCGAACACAGCGTATAAATCAGGAGAAGTGAGCCTTGAGTGACTTGTGACGTTGCCTTAAATTCACTTCATTCAAACAACAAATAAGCGGCGATGTCTGCAAGCAATAGGCTTGAAGTTGTTGTATACTACACTTTGTACAATCTTGTCAAAAACAAAAGGAAACCACCAAGCTGTCAGCCCGCTTAGCGGCGGTGGAGTTGCAGCATGGTGTGTACAGCATTTCCATTAGCTGTTAGCAGTTAGCCAAGCACACCATCCAAAACAATGAAAATCAGCCACAGGCAGCGAGAGGTACACAGCGGTGCGTGTACTGGTAGTTCTAAACTACGAGAGGTCCTTGAGCGTGCACGCTTTTTTGGGCACCCAAAATACTTTGCAGTTTGCTGCAACAGAATGCGAGATAAGCAGCGGACAGACACAGAGTTGCTCACTTACTCACTCACCCACACAGATCACATGATCTTCCTGGCAGAGATGATACCAATTCATCTGTTTTTCCCTCTCCAGTTTCTGGCAGGTGAATAAAAGTAGCACAAAGATTGGCAACAACAAGCGTTTCAAGCTGCGGAGGACTAAAAATAGAAGAGCAGTGTGCTAAGTTTAGAATGCAGGGCAGGTATGGTGTCAACATAATGGTAATGATTCACAGCTACTGACGAGCAGAAGTCGTTTCTTAAAAAGACATTCTCATTGGCGAGAGGTAAACAAAGTGTAAAGAAAAGCCTCACCATCAGTTCAACAAAGCCCAAGCTCTGATGTCATGAGCTGCACTGAATGCAGTGGCCAACATCTGATGCTAAGCAGCCAGGCTTGTCCTTTCAAATGGTGTGAACAGGAAACGCTCCTTTGGAAGATGTCCGTGGTGATAAAGTGCTGCTGATTGCACGCTGTCATTCAGCGAGCGGACGATCCAAGCGCAATACACAGTGTGGCACATGTGAGCTAGCTCAAGCCATAGATCCTTTTTACACTGTCTGCGCTCTGGCATGGCTGAATTTTGTTTTTTTTAGGTGAAATCAATATCAGTCCTCACTTCCTCTTTGTCCCACTGGTTAAATCTGAACCATCAAATACTGCAATTAGGAAATGACATGGCATTAACGTAGCCCCACATGAGGCTCAAGTGTACAATAAAGCAACTGGAGGCAAACCGGCATATACAGTTAGGTCCATAAATATTTGGACATTGACACATTTTTCATTATTTTGGCTCTGTACACCACAACAATGGAGTTGAAATGAAAAAATCAAGATGTGCTTTAAGTGCAGACTTTCAGCTTTAATTTGAGGGTATTTACATCCAAATCAGGTGAACGGTGTAGGAATTACAACAAATTAAAATGTGGCCACCCTCTTTTTAAGGGACCAAAAGTAATTGGACAATTGGCTGATCAGCTGTTTCAAGGTCAGGTGTGTGTAATTCCCTCGATATTTCATTTACAAGGAGTAGATAAAAGGGTCTTGGGTTCATTTCAGGTGTGGTATTTGTGTTTGGAATCTGTTGCGGTCAACTTTCAATATTAAGTCCAAAGAGCTGTCACTATCAGTGAAGCAAGCCATCATTAGGCTGAAAAATCAAAACAAAACCATCAGAGAGATAGCAGACACATTAGGTGTGGCCAAATCAACTGTTTGGTACATTCTTAAGAAGAAAGAACGCACTGGTGAGCTCAGCTATACCAAAAGACCTGGAAGACCACAGAAGACAACTGTGGTGGATGACAGAAGAATCATTTCCCTGGTGAAGAAAAACCCCTTCACAACAGTTGGCCAGATCAAGAACACTCTCCAGGAGGTAGGTGTATCTGTGTCAAAGTCGAAAATCAAGTGAAGACTTCACCAGAGTAAATACAGAGGGTTCACCACAAGATGTAAACCATTGGTGAGCCTCAAAAACAGGAAGACCAGATTAGAGTTTGCCAAAAAACATCTAAAAGAGCCTGTACAGTTCTGGAAGAACATCCTATGGACAGATGAGACGAAGATAAACTTGTACCAGAATGATGGGAAGAGAAGAGTATGGAGAAGGAAAGGAACTGCTCATGATCCAAAGCATACCACCTCATCAGTGAAGCATGGTGGAGGTAGTGTTATGGCGTGGGCATGTATGGCTGCCAATGGAACTGGTTCCCTCGTATTTATTGATGATGTGACTGCTGACAAAAGTAGCAGGATGAATTTGGAAGTGTTTCGGGCAATATTATCTGCTCATATTCAGCCAAATGCTTCAGAACTCATTGGACGGTGCAGATGGACAATGACCCGAAGCATACTGCGAAAGCAACCAAGGAGTTTTTTAAGGCAAAGAAGTGGAATGTTCTGCAATGGCCAAGTCAATCACCTGACCTGAATCCAATTGAGCATGCATTTCACTTGCTGAAGACAAAACTGAAGGGAAAATGCCCCAAGAACCAGCAGGAACTGAAGACGGTTGCAGTAGAGGCCTGGCAGAGCATCACCAGGGACGAAACCCAGCGTCTGGTGATGTCTATGGAATTCAGACTTCAGGCTGTCATTGACTGCAAAGGATTTTCAACAAAGTATTAAAAGTGACAATTAGATTTATGATTATATTAATTTGTCCAATTACTTTTGGTCCCTTAAAAAGAGGGTGGCCACATTTGAATTTGTTGTAATTCCTACACCGTTCACCTGATTTGGATGTAAATACCCTCAAATTAAAGTTGAAAGTCTGAGCTTAAAGCACATCTTGGTTTTTTCATTACAACTCCATTGTTGTGGTGTACAGAGACAAAATAATGAAAAATGTGTCAATGTCCAAATATTTATGGACCTAACTGTATTTAGCTAGATGAAATGGCTCTCCAGTCATTGTTGGATGTCACAACTATGAAGTGATCACTGAAGGGCAGTGAAAATAATGCACTTGGGTATTTGACATTGTTGATAGTTTTAATAACATTTGATAAACCAGCCCACCAACCTTTACACATTGTGGAAATGGTTCCAAAAGGGGTGTTTAATCTTGGTTTAAACCAAATTGGACGTGTGTCTCCACATTTCATTTTGGCATACACCAAAGGCTCCATAACGCACAGAGAAGACCTGCCGTGAGGCCTTTGCAAATGCCCGTCGTGCTATAAGCTTACAAGCTTAGACAACTCATTGTATCCAGATCCATTTATGTAGTTGTAAAGACTTTTACAATGAGGTTGTGTGTCTGGATTCTGCCACTCTGGGTACTTTCATATGACATGTTTATTCTGAACACATTTCACATTAACAGCACAGTCTCGTCTCGTCTATCTCCACAGGTGCAGGTATGGGACACAGCGGGCCAGGAGCGTTTTCGCAAATCCATGGTGGAACACTACTACCGCAATGTCCACGCAGTGGTCTTTGTGTACGACGTCACCAAGATGCCTTCCTTCCGAAACCTACAGACGTGGATAGAGGTTGGTGACTGGTGATGCGTTGCACAACAACCAAATAGTCTTTTTCAGAGTTCAAATGGTTAAAGGAGCACTACCTAATGTTCTCTTGAATATCATCAGCAGCTTCCAGTGGTCCAACTGGTCCCCACAAATACTATTTATTAGCTGTGGGCCGAAACTGGGATGTCACCATCACAAAGCCTGGTTTGCATCTCTGTGCAGGCCAGCAAAGAAGTGCACAGTGGCTTCCCTTAGAAAATGAATTATTCAAGGGGATTTGCGTAGTCGACTTTCCAATGTGTGCCAAAGTGCTTACGATATTATAGATCCAAGACGAGACGGACAGAAAGGGCGGGACCCGGAGAAAGAGTCGGAATTACGAAGCCGTCGGCTACTCCAGCACCACTGACAGCACTGAGGATTTATCAATACAATGCACAGTTAAGCTACTGATAGCTCAGAGCCATGCTTTCTAACTCGCACAAACCTTAGTCAGATAAAAGATCAATGAGTCAGGCAGACTAGACTCAATTAGTCTGACCCTGCACTCTCTCTGCACTCTGGGAGGAGTGGGTGGGGTGGGGGTCGAGGGTGGTGGTGGTGGTGCATGTTCACAAGGGGATTGCACTTGGTAACTTTGCTTAAAAAGGATGACATTCATTACGGCTCCATTCCATTAAGTTTGGTCACTTTCTATATCCTGGTGCTGAGCATGAGGCCTACTATGGATTACTGAGATACTCCAATAGAACTAAGTCATCATTAATGTTACTTGTCAAATCTGTGATTTTCCTGCTATGACAAGTAAAAAATGGCTGATATTCAATAGTCAAGAAAATAGTTAATAGTAGTGATGGTAGGACTATTAGTAGAATAAGTGTTTGTGGTAACATTAGCAGTATTAGTGGTAGAGCTAGTATTGGTAACAGTGTAATAGTTAGTTAGTAGAATACTAGTAGAATACTAGTTGTACATACAAGACCTTTAACTAAATTTGAGCAATTGAGAGTAAACTTAAAATGGTTTGAAATTATTTAATGTTACCAAAGAAATAAACAAGAAACTTGGGTTAGGTTTAGGAAAAAGAAAGATCATGGTTATGGTTAAAATAAGTTATGTAAATTAAGTTACGTACATACGCTAAGTATGTTCTATACACACTCAACGTAGTTTGAATTTCCAAAGAAAAAGATGACCCATGCAAGTTCTATTTAGTGGCAGAGGAATTGTAAGCGACTGTTGTAGTAGTAACTTGGATATCTTCATGCTTAATTCAGGCACTAAACCTGCAGCAAATATAAACACACTGTGCAGGCTTTATAGCTCCTTTTCAACTGGAGGAATGTATTCTATAGTGTTAGTAGACCTACTGGATTTTATTTATATTGAGCTGGTGGGAATGGTGGCTAAGCAGCCATTTCGACGTTGGCAGTTCTACTCACCAAGTGGGACACATTGTGGTCATAAATTCCTTGTAATTACAGCTAAGAGGCTGACGTTAACGCCCCCCTCTCTACTTAGCTGCTTCTATTTACGGCCACATATCACATGAACCTGAATAAAGCCATATTCTGCTGTGTTGCAGGAGTGTAATGGCCATCGGGTCTCAGCATCAGTGCCTCGAGTCCTGGTGGGGAACAAGTGTGACCTCGTGGACCAAATACAGGTGATAGCGTGCTCGGCACCACACATTTATTTATCGTCCCAGATGGAATTAGGGTTAACGTTTGTGCTCTCCCAGGTACCCTCCAACGTGGCGCTGAAGTTCGCCGACTCCCACAACATGCTGCTGTTCGAGACGTCGGCCAAGGACCCAAGAGAGAGTCAGAACGTGGACTCCATCTTCATGTCGCTGGCGTGCCGCCTCAAGGCCCAGAAATCCCTTCTCTACAGAGACGTGGAGAGGGAGGACGGGAGGGTGCGGCTCACACAAGAGACTGAAACAAAGAGCAGTTGTCCTTGTTGAGGGGAGAGAAAAAAGGAGGAGTGGGAGGCATAATGGAAGGGGGAGCGAGCGAGCGAGCGAGCGAGAGAGAGAGAGAGAGAGAAGAGTAACTGTACATGTCAAGGAGGAGGAGTAGGAGGAGAGGGATGATGGTAGAGTGAGGCTGAAATGAGTCTTTTAAATTCAACTTTATTCCTGGTTGAGGAGGAGGAACAGGGAGGGGGAGAGGGGGGTTGAGGCGGACACTAACAGCAACGTGTTGTGAGGAAGAGGAGGATGGGGTGGAACGGGTGAGGAGAGGGGCGATGACAGGGAGGAAAAGGGATTTATTAACAACGTTGCCTTTCAGACTACAGCGCGTAGTGTAGGAATTCTTCCTTTTATTCAAACACGACAGGAAGTGAGTAAAACATACTTCCTGAGCGCACCGGCAAACACAGTGCATGTCATGTGGGGCCCTAGAACAAGCAAACCGGCCCTAGTTTGGTGTTCTATGGCGGCCATAACTAACAGCAGCATTCTGAGGCGACACATCACAACACAGTCTGGCTTACACTTATTGAATTTCACCCAGCTGTTTTCTACTGCCTTAAAAAGCTGCCTCAGTCCGGCAAAAGTAGCATATAGGTCTCTCACGTGGAAATATCAACTATTTCAGAGGATGAATTACTTTTTTTTAATTTTGTCTCAGAATTTGACCTGATATCTTTCTGGGTTGATCCTTCACGATCAGGACAGTCGACATAAAATCACTGTGAGATCATGATACGGGGGGAGAGAGGCAGAGAGTTTTTGAGAAACACCCGGTCCTTTGTGGACGTATGTGACTTCAAACTAGCCTAAAGAATTCCGTATTCCGTAATGAACATTTCAAGGTAAAGGCCCCTCTGTCTGCCTTCAACATCAGTATCACTGCCTCCAGTCTCAGAGGGGACGGGGAGCACGATAGAGAACTAGAGAACGCCGTAGAAAGCCATACTCGTTATTTACTGTCCACATAAGATGCAGAGTGCTTTACATTGAGATGGCTCCCAGCTGGGTTGCGAATGGAAGAAAGCACCGTGCATAACGGAGCTAGGAGGTCTTTGTAATAAGGCATCAATCCGCACGCCCGCCTGTAGCGGCACAGTCACTATACCCGACCCTATGTTAACACTGTAGCCTACTTTTGAGCTGCGCTATAAATACATCTGGTATGTAAAACATTCAGATCATTGAGCATTTCAGACCCCCTTCAAGCTAATTGATCCGCCCAAGTGAAATCCACACAGATATCGTCTGAGCTGCGTCGGGTCTGTGTTCAGGAGTCTTCAAGTGCGTTTGCATCAGCAGGATCAAGTGTGCGTTACAGGAGAATAACATGGCATCACTGTAAAAACAGCAGGAAACGTGCAACCCCGAAGCTGTAGGTCCAACAAAAGCTGGGCAAAAAGAGCACACGAACACTGGGATGGCATCCGTTACCTAAGCTGTTTATTCTGTTAACGGGTGTGCGGGGTGGGTGGGGGTTGTGCTGAATCATAGCCCAGCACGTAGTTGTATTTCTGTGGCTCTGTTTCTCATTAGGTTAGCGTCATTTAGTCGCTGTAATACATGTGAGACGGCTGTACTGGCCTGAAGTGTGGGGGGGGGGGGGGGTGACATGTGCCTGCATTTCCTTCATAAACTTAAAATAAACATTTGACTTGGTTTGGAATTATTGAAAAAAAAGAAAAAGGAAGGTATATAAAGGTATCCCCGTAATAGCATATCTCATTACAGTTATATATTTCACATGTTACATTAGGCGTTTTCTTTCTCACACATTTGAAATCATTTGTGTTGTATGCAGGTCTAACAGTTGAGAAGACAAATGACCAGTATGTTTGCTTGCCTTCCTTTTCCCCTGTATATATTATTGTTTGTTTGTTTGTTTTTATATATATATATATGTTGCTGCTCTTTGCAGTTGGTTTGCATCTTTCTTTTTGTAACCGCTATTTGTTCTTGAAGGGATGCCTTGACATTTTGAAATTGACTCTTGTATCTTTGTTTATCTGCAAAAACTCACAATGTAAAAAAAAGGGTTATGTATGTGGCATTAAAGGAGCAACATACGACATTCAGAGCATTAATATAGCATCAAACAACTATTTTAACTATATAAAGATATAGTGGGGTAATTTTTGTTGAGCTACCATGTTGAGAGCCGCTGAGAGGCAATTGAAATGCTCCCAATCTCGTATTATGCACTTTTAATAAATATCCGTGTGGGGAGTGAGTCCTTGAGAGATCAGGACACACTCCCTTGATGAGTTGTTCAGGTTCGGTCGATCAAAAGAAAGTTAACCTACAACTGTTTTAATAATTGATTGTTTTGGTGATCTTGTGGCAAAACTTCCTCTTGTTTCAGCTTCTCAAATGTGAATATTTGCTGGTTTCATTTGTCTTTTATGACACAGTAGGCTGATTATCTTACATCTCATCTCTGCCGGTCCAGCCAAGTATCACGACAGGTGGTGAATGAGTACAAAATGCAATCTATTGGTTTCATGTACATGGACACAAATTGTCTGTTTTGCACAGGACAAAAGTAATCCACGTGACAAAGCAACAGTCAGAGCAAGTGACCTAGTATACAATATACAAAAAGACTGGTTTGTGGTTTAATGGTTGTGGTTTTGTTGCCTAAACCTTACGTTCTCAACAGTTTTCCTAAACCTAATTACGTGGTTTACATCCTGAAACAGTTGTTCCCAGCAACATGAAAAATACGGTCAATTTGTGTCCATGTACACGAAACCCAAAGATTGCATTTTGTGACATTTCTCTTTTAAAACGATTTCCCTCACTCTGGGAACATTGGTTGTATACATTTATGTAACTATTATACGCATAACCTGAAGGTAATGCGTATAATAGTGCTGGTGCACGTTAGCTCGTTAGCTGTAGCCATTTTTAGCATTCAGTTAAACTTCCAGCCAGCAGCTGTCTTGTCATTTCGATTTCATATCAACACACCAAATAAAATGACAATAATGTAATATTAACTAATGTGTGTTGGGGCTTCACCTTTGCCCACAGGAGGAGCTCCATGGGGTTACATTAAATTCAACGTGCAAATACAAATTTTGTTGAAATGATCAACATGAATCCAAACATTAAACAAAATGCATCACATAG
Source organism: Cottus gobio (assembly GCA_023566465.1). NCBI lineage: Eukaryota > Metazoa > Chordata > Actinopteri > Perciformes > Cottidae > Cottus > Cottus gobio. The sequence goes on from CM042216.1 coordinate 10,823,418, forward strand.
ATATAAAAGCCAACTGTGAGCTTGAGACAAGGAAGTTGAAATCCAGTCACAAAATTGAAATTACTTCAGGTTCATCATCTATGCCTATTTTGAAAAGAGAGTTGGTTTTAGGGTCAATAGACCACCTGAAGCCGGTCAAACCTCCATCGGCTAAAACCTCATTTTATTGACATTTTTACGGATAACACCAACACGGGGTCAATGTGGACACCATGATGTTTAATGCGACGCCACTGGAACTGGATGTCAGTCAGCGACAGAACAGCGGCCTCTTGACCGCCTGCACCTTCACCCTCTAGTGCCCACTACCAGCTCCGAAAAACATCGAGATCAAAAGTCAAAGTACCAAGTTAGTGCTTTAACAAAAGCCTTAAGAGTGGTTTTACTTGATTTCATGTTGTCTTTCTTTTTATGATAGAGAGGAGACGATGTGTTTCAGACTGTGCGTTTTGGACCGTGTTGGATTTGTCTTCTTTTACATGTTTCATGTGTAACATTGTTGTCGTTACAATCTCAAAAAAGAAAAAAAAGAATGGGAGTTCTGATAAAACTGCTGAGGAAGCTTCACTTGACTCAGCCTCGTTCTCTCAGCTCAGTCATTCTACGCTCAACGTTTTTTAAAGTCAGCTTTTGGGACGATGTGCCCCTGAAGCATTAACATTATGTGGTTTTCAGTAACATGTCTGTTTTGGCCATGTGTCCTGACGGAGGTATTTATTGTCAGAGCCCGTTTTCCTTCCCACACAGGAACTTCAGATTTCATGTCTGGTTTTTCCGTTTTCTTTCTCTCCCGTCTTGTATCATATTTCACCCTTCATTTGTCACCCGGTATCTACTGCCCATTCATTCTATTTCTACACGGATCTTTTAATAGTTTATCCCTATGTCATGCTTTGAACGTCTCGTATCTCACTTTCTATATTTCAGTGACCCATACTTCCCTTCTTCCTCTGCATATCACTCTTTCTGCATCAGTCAGTCCGTCCGTCTCCAAACATGTGGCTTGTTCCATGTCTTTGGATGAAAAAAATAAATTATCAAGCTGATCCTGTGTCTATTAATGTTTGTAGCAGACGAGTGCCGCCAAATGTTGAGTGTGTGTCATCTTCGTACTGACTGGTCCACTACAGAACATTATTGAGACCAACTGCATATTTAATACATAAATAATGGCCCATGACACCCTAAAGAAATACAGTTAGACATTCAAACTTAGGGGTTTTGCGGCATGTTATGAATTAAGTTATGCTGAGCTCTTCCAGAAAAAGGCCTACATTTGTGTGGGGGGAAACATTTCTTGGGAGTGGATGGTGTGGTTTTGGAAAGTCAGCCATCAAGAGACAGCCGAAACGAAGCAGACCACAAGTGATTTTTAATATCATTAAAGTTGTGAAGAATGCTGAAAATATGAAGAAGAAAAAAACATCGCTGACAAATTAAATGCAGTTAAAACAAAAAATAGGTATTGTATCAAATAAAGCAGGAGCAGGTGTGATAATTAGCACTAATGACTGATTATCTTATGAACAGAACATGTCCGCTGTCCCTGGTTCTGAAACCCCCATTGGTGGAGGTTTGTTTTCCACAGCGGGAGGTGGAGGTGGTGGTGGTGGTGGAGGAACCAAAGGTCATGACAAGAGAACCCAATTATCAGTCAAAGAAAGATAAATTATTATTTACCCAATTGTGCTTTTATTTTGGGGAGTCCATATTGTGAAATTAAGTAAAGACGAATAAGTGAGATATATATGATAAAAAAATATGTTTCCACTTTTGTGCTGGGATATTATTATTTGTGTTGGGGAACGGGTTCATGGCAGGATAAAGACAATGGTCATTTTTATTTCGATTAATTGTGCTTCTCTTCAGACATTCCTGTGTATTACCTGTGGAGAGCAGCAATAGGCTCAGATGAGAGCAACCAGCCTCGGATTTCAGTCGAGGAAGAACGCGGAGACGTCACATGGAGAGATGCAACCAGCAGTAGCTGCTCCACCACTAATCACACAACATTAACATAACTAGCTAGCGCCAGCTAACGCAGCCCGCTCCGTGGTATTCGCACTCGGTCCACCGTAAGCCCTGGGACCGCGAATCCGCAAGAAACAAAAACGCGAGATTAATTCACAGACGGTGCAAAAAAAACAAAAAAACGGGGAGACGACGTTACGGTCGCACACGGTTGTCGTGGCCTCTCCTCTCACCCGACTGGCAGGCTGTCTTGGCTAGCTTAGAGACACAGCCCGACGATAGCGAACTCTGCCTTGGCTAGCGTCAGGCTAGCCCAGCCAGCTAGCTAGCTAGCTAGCTAGCTACTAACGTCGCCAACGGTGGTTAGCTAGCTAGCGCGCGAGCTGTGGTAACTTGCGTCATGGACGAACTCGTCGTGGAAGTGAGGGGGACGAGCGGGGCCTTTTATAAGGTGAGTTGGTGACTTTTTTGTGTGTTTTTCCTTGTAGCTTTGTCAGGTGCAGTGTCTGGTCACCGCGGCGTGCGCAAGCGTTGGGCTCGCCGACATGGAGTTGTCTTGCCGGACTTCACCGTGAGCGACGCGGCGCCCGCTTGTGTCTATGGGCCTCCTCGGTGCTTCCGTCCAGCGGGACGCGGGGGCTGGAGACGAATCTGTAAACAAAGCTAACGCGAAAATGCTGCCGTAACGTCCGCGCTGCTGGCAACAATTAGTGAGCTATCGACGTTGCTAAAGCAATGTTGGAAGTGTTGCTAATGTTGACGCGGTCGTAATCTAGTGTTCTCGGTAAAGTGATGGGCAGTGGTTGGTTGGTCGTGAATTGTGTTTGTATCGGTAACGGCTATAACTTAATTCAGGAGAAAAGCGGCACGTCCGGGTTATGTTTCCCCCAGCGGGCCGGTAACTTTCTGTTTCTATTCAGGCTCACCGAGAGATGTGGTCTTATTCTGAAAACGAGAGTCAACAAGTAACGTCAGGACGAAGGTGTATTTGGGGTTGTTGTGTGATCGTATTTGCGTTACAGCACCCTGCAGGGCAGGGGCCGGGAGACAGGCTCCTGTTGCTCGGGGCGGATATGGGCGTACAGGTGTTGATGCTCAGACCAGGTTCGTCTGGGGCGGAAGAATGACTTCAGTCTTTTAGGGTTAGTAACACAGTCCGTGCCGTCATCGAAAACGAAACTTACTAGTACAAATGCGTAGGAACCCGTTGCTTGATTACTATACCACAAACAAGGTTATTTTGCAATATAAGATAAGCAATTAGCTCATTTAGAAGCAAAGGTGAAGGTAGGACACTCAGGGCATTTTAATGGGACAAAATCCTTTTTTTAAATTTTCAGTTCTGTTTGATTGTCATGCCCAAAGAACGGTTGGTGGTATGAGGGGAAACACAAGGGAGAAGGGGAGAAAAAAACATAAGGGAAGAAATAAGAAAATGATAGTTTATAAATGTGCTTTGATTGGAAAGTAACCAATAAGCATAACCTGTGAATAAATGAAATGTTCGCAGAGCAAAAGAAGAAAGTTGGAAATGTTAAATATATTGGCCCCAAGTACTATCTGCTGACGGTCTACTCCCTGTTCCACCAGTATAACCTTAAAGAAAACAACTGGTTTGGTGGCACTTGGTGAGACTGAGTCGGTGAGGTTGAATTGGGATTGATTACACGTATTGTCACTGTAGAAGTGTAGCCGCTGCCAAACTAATGTAATGAAAACGAATGGATTGATGTGCACAAGAAAGTATTTTGAGACGTAATCAATCGGCCTGCTAAACCGCCCTGCCAGCCCCGCGGTGCACTGCAGCGATGTTCATTCATCTCGTGCCGAGTTCGCTGCCAGCTGACTTGCTTTGAACGCGTAAGGAAATGAAGCGCTTCAATCAAAGCAAGTTCCTGAATTGGACGTTGTTCCAAATCACCAAATACACTTTCCTCATCGACACCGAGTTAACTCCATAATCAGACTGACCTGACATTTTGTTATCAAGTCAGTGTACAGTTTTTTGAATATCTTTTAAAATAAATGGATAAATGCTGATGTGGGTACATCAACAAGCATTGAGTCAGACTCTGAGGCGTTCCTGAAATGAGTCATGACAAGTGTGATACACAACATGGCATTGGCTAGATAACTATTTAGTCCTCTGAAAATGCATTAGCCTTATTGTCTCTAAATGTAGCACATTTGGTGAAATTGATGTACTTGCATGACCCTTGCAATTTAGTTTTGGGTCGTATATGGTTGAATGCAATCGCTCGATTCCCAAAACTTGAGTAATCTCCACAGAGTAAACAGAGCTGCAGGATGCAGAGGTGTGTTCTCAGTCGGCCATACTGGTGCTGTTCAGTAGTACTTGATAAGAAAGGCCACTTTGACGCCCGGGTCCAGGACGCTAATCCCAGGCGTGATCAAACTGGCACTTGGACAGGATGTAATGTATTAGAGCCAAATAGTTTGGAGGTTATGGAAGATTTTTCTCTCATGTTTTTCTTTTCAGGTCAAACAGAAAAGGTTTTAACTTGAGATCTGTCTTTAAGACCATTTCATTTTATTTGACTCTGTGATTGTGTTAAGTTTGGTTGATCAAGTTTTTCTGATACGATCTTTGAGTGATTTAAAACGCTCAGTTTTGTGTAAATTTTTCCTTTCGATTATAAATATTTTTCAAGATATTGTATCAAAGTTAGAAATTCCTATATCATGACAACACTAGTATTTCCGATGGAAAACTCTGGCAGAAGACTCATGATGATGCTCATGAGTTTATACTAATACTATTTTCAAATATTATTTCACTAAGAAATAAACCCAGACTTGTTTTGAAAAGAGAAGCTTGATCTTCTCTTGCATTCGTGGTTTTCATGTTCCAAGATAACATTCCCCACTACTGCAGTACATCCTCCTGTGATAGGAATAACTCATAATTTTTATATATATATATATATATATATATATATATATATATATAATCTCTAATAGGCCAGACGAACATGGTTCAAGTAGCCGTCCTGTTTGGTATCGGGTGGTCACGGGTCGGGAAAGGCAACAGAGAAGCTTACCCTGAATCATTGGGGATTTTGAGAAGCTCTCCTTTTGGATTTTCTTTCGCTTCGTTTCTGACTGTTAGCTTGCCAGGCTAATGCGACCCACAGACGAGGCTCCCCGTCTCTCTCTCTCTTCCTTCTAGGCATTGCTTGTCCTACTTGCGCTACTTGACACACATGGACACAGACCGTGTGAACAACAACCAGAGAGAGAGACGGAGCCAAACCTGAATTGAGCCCAAAGAGAACAGTTTTGTTGCCTCTAACTGCTTTGGGCTTGGGTCAGGCCTTTGGTAGCAGAACTGTAACCCCTTTACACGCTCTTATGATGTATATACAGGTATACAGGTATGTCAAACCCCAGTTACTCTAACTGTCGTTATGTCCCCTCTATGATCCTTTTAGGCCTTTGTGAAGGATGTTCACGAAGGAGCGGTCACTGTGGCATTCGAAAACAAGTGAGTAATGCAAATGCACAACACAACATGAAACTAACCTTTCCTCAGTGACGGACTTCACTCTCGTCTTTGTGCACGTTTGTCCGTCTGTCCCCCAGTTGGCAGCCGGAGCGTCAAATCACATTCCAGGATGTGCGTTTTCCTCCCCCAACGGGCTCCTGCAAGGAGATTAACGAGAGCGACGAGGTCGAGGTGGGACCGATTTCAATGCCTTCATGACATAATTATTACTATCATATGCACTTTTTTCAGAAAGCAGAGACGTTGTGCGAAGTATGTTGGCGTGCAAGAGATAAACTGCACTATGTGCTTTTGTCGGCTGGACAGATTCTTAAGGCTCACAGAAAAATACCTGCTGTTGCACAAACTAGAAAGACTTGAAAGACAATTGGGAGGGAAAAAATGAATAAGCAGTATTGTCTTTATTTGTTCTATTTGTTTTTATCTTGATTTTTTTTTTAAAAATAAGATTCAAAATGAATACCAGTAAATTGCATTTCCTTTTTTAACAGAATAATAAAGTGAGCCTAGATTGGTGTTTTTATGCATTATGTGTGTCTTTGCATTATCTATGATTCCTTTCATTGTTATCTCAGCTGTGACATTTAGTGTGTGTGTGTGCGTGTGTGTTGCCAGGTATATTCCAGGGCTAATGACAAGGAGCCATGTGGATGGTGGCTGGCCAAGGTTCGCATGGTCAAAGGAGAGGTAAGACTGACTGAAAGTGTGGCTGCCTGTCAAGATATCAGCGGAATAGAACCGGCAGCAAGTAGCATTGTGACAGCGGCAATATTCACACAAGTTCATTTGGTCTTGGAAAATATAAGTGACTCAGTGTAGATAATCAGCTTACAAATATATACCGCCGTTCTTCTGGAGGCGGCTGTTGATTTTGAGCTTGTGAGTTTACTTCCTGTCTTTCAAGGTCTCACTGCTTTGATCAGGATCCAAATATCAACTTTGAAACGAGTGATTGGAAGATATCATTTGGGCTATAAGTTTCTCATCTACTGTCTATTTTTCTCTTTTTGTCTCTGCCGTAAAGTTCTTTCCAGAAATTTTGACATGTCATTAAAACGGAAGTGTATATTTTTTGCATTGATACAGTTATTACTTCTATCTATATATATATTCAAACCTAATGTGATAAGTAGGGAGTTAACGGTACCTTTGTCTCTCTGTGTCTCTAGTTTTACGTAATAGAGTACGCCGCGTGTGATGCTACGCTAAATGAGATCGTGACCCTGGAGCGGTTACGGCCGGTCAACCCCAATAAACCGGCCACCAAAACCACCTTCATCAAGATCAGACTGGACGTACCCGAGGATCTACGGCAGATGTAAGTTTGACATGCCGCGTTTAATGACCCGCAAATACACCTCCGGGCAGGCGAGGAACATTTTGCTTGATTGTTGGAAGATAGAAAGTGACTGATGCAAGTTGAACGTCAACGCTAAGGGACAAGGGTGAATGCAAATATACGAGAACATTTCAAAGTCGGGCATTTCTAGAGCGTTTCGGTTTGGAAGTGATTATGCGTCTGCACTGGCTGTTGGGCCATGGGAGCATTAAATTGCTGCAAGCTCATCCTTAACAAAGGTATTAGTGTAGCTGACAGTTGCCGACGGGGATCAGTAACTTTGAAACGAAACCTGCTGATGTGTCGCAGTGTTTGTAAGTCACATGGTGTTAATGCCAGGAGACAGCGGAGGTGTATACACTAACACATCAGTCAAATATGTAGCAGCAGTTTAAGGTGTGAGCTACATTCCTGTAGGCTGTATCATGTAGAACCTGTCAATGTAAGAATCAAACTCTTATAGTACGCCTTTAGTAAACAAAATAGGAGTCCAACCCTGAGTTGGATAAAACATGTCTGTGCATTTTGGACATTATTACGTCCATCTTTCTTTAGGACTAAGATTGAGATGATTAGTGTGAAGGACACAAGGCTGCTTCACTTGCTGTGTGTGTTTTTGAGAAAGCGGGAGGAGAAGGTGGTGGAAGCCAGTGGACTATTGCACATCATGTTTACGTATGCTAATAATAATCATTTCCAATGTGAAGTTATGAATGAAGCTTCAAACTATTCGATACAACCTTAGGATCTCCAGCAGGAAAGATGTCATCTCCTGTTAGCAAAAAGAACAAAAATGTAGATTATTCAGTTTGAAACCAAATGGAAAAAGAGAGCCAAAGGATTTATAAGTTCTGCGACAATGAAGTTGGGACTAAAGATGGAAACGCTTTGGATCTCCGCTCCCAGCAGCAGGACCAAAACTCCTACCGGCAATCAACCCTCAATCAAAGGCAACAAAAAATAGACAGTCAACGGTTTATTGACCTCCGCATGCCTGTGTGTGGGGGCGATAATTTCTTATATTGCAATTCTTAAGGCAACATCATCAGTTGGGGAATATCAATATCGCCCCACCCTAACATGTACATGTTTGTAATGGGCTTTGAAAAGACTAAATGATGCCTCGTTAGAAGGCTAGCACAGTGTGTCAGCTTTACATAATTCTGTCAGTAATCAATAATAATTGCTGACTTATTTCGGGACACAAATTGACGTGAATTGTTACTGTGTCAACAGGTGCTCCAAGGAATCAGCACACAAAGACTTTAAAAAAGCCGTGGGCGCTTTCAATGTCATCTACGACTCGGAGAAAAAGCAGCTGGTCATTTTGGTTGGTTGAGTAACCCAATTAACATAAAGACAAAACATTTTTTTAAATGAGTTTTCTTACATTTTCTTAAAGAATCTGTGTGTGACTTGAGATGGATATCACATCACGTTGTGGGTGACCTCCATCAGAGCCATGTATTTGAATTTGAATCTGTGTGAATTACGCTGTGATTGTTCTCTCAGTCTGTGAACGAGGTCACGACGAAGCGGGCCAACATGATGAGTGACATGCACTTCAGGAGCCTCCGCACCAAACTGTCGCTCATGCTGAGGAACGATGAGGCCAACCGGCAACTGGAGGTATGGTGTACACACACACACACACACACACACACACACACACACACACAATGATAGCTTTATTAGAGGTTTGTCCATCTGGATTCACTCCTCCGTTGTGGTTCTGCAGAGTTCCAGGCAGCTGGCGTCGCGGTTTCATGAACAGTTTATCGTTCGGGACGATCTCATGGGTCTGGCCATCGGGACCCACGGGGCCAACATCCAGCAGGCCCGTAAAGTCACCGGAGTCACCAACATAGACCTGGACGAGGAGACGTGCACCTTTCACATATACGGAGAGGTAGGATGTCTCTGTATTACATAAGATGGACTGAGACTCTGGATTTCTTAGTGTAGACCTGGGTGTGTGCAGTCTGGGTGAACCAGTGTCAAAGCTTCTTGTTATTTATACCAATTATGTTCACTTTAAAACCGAGCGAGATGAGCAAGTGACAGAATGCTGCCGTTTGTCTCAGGACCAGGATGCTGTGCGCATAGCGAGGAGTTTCCTGGAGTTCGCCGAAGATGTCATCAAAGTTCCCCGGAACTTAGTAGGTGAGAGAAATCACCCAACTGAGATGAGCTCATTCGTGCAATAACTCAGAACCTCTTCAAACTGAGCCCGTCTGTTGAACCTTGAAGTCCCAGCAGACTGCGCCTAACGCTGTTTCCGATCTTACAGGGAAGGTGATCGGCAAAAACGGCAAGCTGATCCAGGAGGTGGTTGATAAGTCTGGGGTGGTTCGGGTTCGCATTGAGCCGGAGAACGACAAAAAGCCCTTGGTAGCGGCAGCGGCGGCGGCGGCAGCAGACGAGGTGAGCCGGAAAAGAATGGACCAGCACTTCAGTTTGCTTACTAATTTTTTTGTCAATGCTGGAGGTCCCTGTGGATGAAAAGGGATTAGTGTGAGCACCAGTCCACGTCTCCCATCCCTCTAGGGGCCCAGTATGATTTTGTCTTTTCACCCGGTGGTGCCGATGGCAAGCATTGAGAATAGCTTTCTAGAAATGTCCAATCATTACATTACATTTAGCTGACGCTTTTATCCAAAGTGACTTACATGCTATACAGTAGACTGTAGACACAGCAATGGTGAGCAATTAGGGTTAAGTGTCTTGCTCAAGGACACAACAACTGACCGAGCTGGGGTTTGAACCACCCATCCTCAGATTGAAAGTCAGACCTGCTAACCACTGAGCCACAGTGGCCCCACCCCAATCCTCTCGCTGATTGTTTTGTTTACTCATGTAGGTTATTTCTGTATTACAGTGATACTGTTGCACAACCAGTTCAAAGTTCCTAATACTAACTAGCATAACTCAACAAATGGCTACTGGCAGTTTTTATTTTTTTATTTTTTATTGCATACTGAAGTCAGACTCAACCTCCCTTCCCCCTAAATCATCAACCTCTGAATCCAATAATACATGTTTATTACTGTGAGTACTCATTTGGGAACAGATCGGATACAAGACAAGATCATTTATTCCTCTTCTGAAACCTCTCTCACAGGGAATGGTTCCCTTTGTGTTTGTGGGGACCAAGGAAAGCATCTCCAATGCTACAGTGCTTCTGGACTACCACCTCAACTACCTTAAGGTGCGTATAATCACCCATATATTTGCTTTAACATTGGAAGATAATGCACTTATATGAGTTGAGGCTTGTGGTTTGTCTCCATGCTGCCTTTTGCTTCATCGCAGTAAAATATTAAAACTGCCAACTCTTTACCCACAAAAGCCTTGTAAGTCGTCCTGACTGCTACTGTGAGTGGAGGGCAAACGTGGAGACCAGAGGAGGGAGAGATTGAGAGGATGGGCTTCACGTGCGTCCGTAAATCTCCATCACCAAAAGTGTATTTATCGATCCGTTAACATTACTCGCTGGTTTCTCCAAGCACACATGAAACAGATGCTCTTGGTCCAATTGAGAGCCCGGGGGAGTCTCGCCACCACACTGACCCTCCCGGGATGCTACGAAGACACGACTGAACCCAGGCAACTAGTGATGTAAACACACAAATTGTCATGTGTTTCTCCGTGTCCACAGGAGGTGGATCAGCTTCGCCTGGAGCGCCTTCAGATAGACGAGCAGCTGAGACAGATCGGAGGGGGAGGCGGAGGAGGCGGGACGGGGCCGCGGAACCTCAAAGACAAAACCTACGTGTTCGATAACGGCATGGGGATGGGGATGGGGATGGGGAGAGGGGGAGCAGGAGGCGGAGGAGGGAAGCCCTACGGAGGAAGGGGAGGAAGAGGCGGCAGAGGGCAAAGAGGAGGAGGGGGTGCAGCTTTTGCCTCAGGTATGTGTCAAGACAAAATACAAAGTGAATTTATCATTTGAATCAATCATATTTATATCTTCAAGTACCATACTTGTGCACATACGAGGTAAACAAACTGATCTGAGGCTTTAATATGAAATACTTGTCTCAAGTGTTTGGCAAGTACAAGTAGGGTCATTAGTTAGGATGTGAAGGACTCAAAGCTGATTCTCTGACTTAGATGAGGTTATTTTCAGCTATATTCCATGAAAGTCCCTCCCCCAAGTGGTGATTATATAATACAACCAAATATTAATCAAACCTACTATTTCCGAGGCAGTTAGAATGAGGTTTGACTCGTGCACTCCGTCTCCCCCCTCTTCCCCAGGCACCAACTCAGAGGCGTCCAACGCTTCAGAGACGGAGTCGGACCACAAAGACGAGCTCAGCGATTGGTCGCTGGCCCCCACTGAAGAGCTGCTGACAGGAGGCGGGACCATGCCCAGACGGACAGACGGGAGGAGGAGAGCAGGCGGAGGAGGGCTGCGGGGACGAGGGGGGAGAGGAAGAGGAGGAGGAGGGTACAAAGGTAGGTGGTCGGTCGACATTGGCTGCCATTGATCTTTTTTTGCAGCTATTTGGTGTTATCAAGGACACAGTAGTCTAGTATAAGATGAAAACACTTGATAAAACCTTCAACTAGTTATACAACTGTATAGATATTTTACATATATATTCTTTATTAAAACACATTTCTTTATGGGAAGGAAATGAGTGTGTGGTCGGCGGACTCAGGTGTTGTCCGTCCTGGTTTTAGGTGACGACATGCAGTGGAGCGAGCCAAGGCCTCGTCATGTCCGAGACCCCAAGACGAGAGCGCAGGAAGAGACTCTACAGGTACGCCCACTGAAACGATCCTCTGTGTTTGAATGAGCTGCTTGGTGACAACACGCTCAAGGCCTCCGTCATGTTTTGGAGTAGAGAATGAGACAAATATTGGGTCCTACTTTTAGAACCAGAAGTGAACGCACGTTTCCTTGTCTTCTTTCTTAGTTAACCCTCTGAACCCCGAGCAGTTTGGGGACATTTGTTTTTGTTGTTTTCTTTGCTTCAGCCACATTGTTGTCTCTGTGGCCTTGATCTCTATGGAAACAGTCCAATCATGGCTAGAAGCAGGGAGAATTCAAACATGTCTTTTATGTGGTAGAACACAGTTACAATGCCATAAATCATAATCTAATAAGATATCTAGCTTATTTGTCTTATTTGCCTCCACACTACATATTTTCTTTCTCCCGTAGATCCGTGTCGACGGTAACAACGAGCGCAGCGTGCAGCACTCCTCGGGGGGGAGAGGAGCAGCAGCAGCAGGTGGAGGAGGAGGGCTGTCCTCATCCCAGGGGGGCGTCAGCACTAGCGGAGGCGGCGGCGAGGGCCCACCTCGCCACCGCCATCAGAGACCCATCAGAGACCAAGGGATGAAGAAGGACAAACAGGACGCTCCTCCGCTGGTGAACGGAGTGTCGTAGACACTCCACTGGAGGACCTTCTCACTTAGACACACACACACATACACACACACACATACATACATACATACACACACACACGCGCAACTCGTCATAAACCATCGTAGAGTCTCTCTCGCTTTTTTCTTTCTCTGTCTTTGTCAAACACGTGAATACACACATCTCATCAGCACCGAAGAGTTTACCGTAGTGAAGTCGTAGACCAGAGGCCATCTGGTTTCTGCTGGGCGACTCTGTTGAGGTCTTCTGAGGGTCCAGTTCGTCCCCGACTCTTCCGGTTTGTCCTGTTCTTCCCCGAAGGGACAAAGGAAAAAGAAACAGTACTTTTTTGGACAAAGGGAAAAGAAGAGGAGGGATTTGACTCATCTCTCACAGAGGCACTCACCCCAAACATGCTCACCATCCCTTCACAGGCAAATACTTATTTGCTTTTTTTCTATTTTCAAATCAGCTAAATCGGATGGATTTCAATTTCTTTTTTTTGCCACAGCCCTGTTTGAAAAGAAGTAAAAAATTGCTTGATAGGGAAACCCAGAATTACAGCAGCATGGACACATGTGGAAGGAACCTCCCTCCTGCTGTACGACATTTTTTACTGCAGATGTTAGTTGTAGAGCTGATCTGACGGCTCACAGTTTTAGTGGCGTTGGTGTTTCCCACGGGTTAAGAATTTATTTTTGGTGGTCTAAAGCTCCAAAATCCAGCACTTGAGGAGTTCAAAGTGTCCATGTTTTATGATGAATTTCAAACAGGTATGCACGAGGCAACGAAATCCCCAACCGACGCTTCTCTCATTTTAAGTCATCTGTGTTTTAGTTTCTTGTTGCCTAAGAAAATGTAGAAATCCTCCAGACCGAGCATGAATCCAACAACGCATTGGACGTACCAACGGGGAAACATAAATCTGAGGCACTTTGATGTTTCAAAAGCTTTTGCAGAAGCAAAGATAGTAACTCCTAAGAGTCTTCAACAGGGTACAAAACGTCTTGCACTGCTGTTATATTTAAATATGAATTACTGTGACCGGGACGCCTGGCGAGGTAACGGTGACGGGGTAGTCCACATTAAAAGCGAGCTGAAGAGCTCAGTTCGGCAATCCCCGAGCTGGGAACCCAAACCGCCTTCACTGGGCTGACTGAAATCAGAAATTCTTTGTACAAAAAAGAAAAAAGAAAAAAAATGTTTTTAAGCAGGCTGCATGGAGATCACAAACACTGTTGTTTTTTTTAACTCCCCACACAAGATCTCGTGTCCACAGTGACACCGGAAAGCTCTGTGGAAGTGAGAACCCCAGAGAAAAACTAAAGCCTGGGAAGTGTTCTGATATTTTAAGAAATAACAAAAAAAAAGGTATCTACTGTAAATCTCAGCACGGATATAATTCTAAATGCAGCATACAATGGCCAGAAACAGGTCCAACCTGCACAATAGTATATACAGTCGTTCTAAAGAAGCAGTGGCTCACGACTAAAACGCCTTACCAAGGGGGGTTCACATCCTGTACCAGACCGATGGGGAGCCTTTTGGACCTCAGCAGTGGGCTATTTCCCAGAGGTTTTGTCTAGTTCCACTCACTTACATTTAACTAAGCACTCTTGGATCGTTGCCAGTGAAATAATTGCAGCAACAATAAATTGTTTTTGCTTTCAGAGAAACCCGATCAGGTTGCAGGATTAAGGCGGCAACATGGTGAATGTAGAACTCCTGTCAGCTGATCACATGAGCTTTTTCGTTAATTTATGAAAACCTTTGTATTTAACCTTTTTTTGTTTTGTTTTACAGTTAGAAAACCTGTTTGAAGTATTACTGTAGAAGAAACGTTTCATTGAGTTATACCTTGACAAAATAAAAAAAAGAATTGGTGTAAATTTAATTCTTCCTGGTTTTTTCAACCTACCTCAGCATTTCTTTCCGTTTTCGTCTTATTTCACTTTGTGGTTTCCCGTGGGCTGCGTTTTGCTAACTGTAGAGAGGAATCTTCATTAAACCACAGTATCAGGTGTTGTTTTCCACAGCCATAAAAGATGCAATGCATTTTTAATACACATGATTTGAACAGTTCAATTCCTTTCCTTGATTTGACTCGGAGCCGTTTCGAGACAAAGTCAGGTTTGATGAAGAATGATTTAGTCCAGTTTTCTGAGGCTCGTTTGTAAAGTCTCCTCAGTGTTCACACCAGTCCGTCTGTCCGTACTCGGCCACTCTAGTTCATGACGAGGCTCCTTTTATCTTAGTGCCTTGGATTTATGCTCCTCCATTCCAAGATGTTTACACGGTCTGTTCAAAGCCCCGCCCCCTCCTGATTTTTACACGTTTCTTGCATGTGGGATTCTCTCACCTTGCATGCATAAAACAATAATAATTGGGGATACACAATGGTGTAAGGTGACCTCTGCAGTTTTCTGGCCATTCATTTAGCTCCCACTGCGGTTTCAGGCGTCCTTGTCTGCTGAAGCAAAGAGACGGTCGTGTTATCAAATAGCTGAAAGTGACTTTGTTTAAACAGCACAGGTGTTCAGACATCAACGTAACAGGTGTTTCAACCTGCTGTTCAGCTGACACCACCGAGTTACGGACTTCATAAATCCTCTGCATGGAAATATCCTTAGTGGCATCATCATCACCACCATCAAAATGAATGGTGAACTGTGTACGGGGCATGAAGGCCTCTAAAGATTATTTACACTCAGTTGTCCCAAATTGTACCCTGAATTTAAATACACAATTTAGTGCAAATTAGTGCAGAAAGTATTTGTGGAGTTATGATGGAAGCGAGGTTGATGATAGCATTAGTTTGGATAAAAGAAGAAAAGAAAGTCACTGTAAAATAAAAATAGTAAAGCAAAAAAAATAAGTTTCTTGGGGTTTCTCTGGGCATTCCTAGGCATTTTTTCATTGTATTTAAATACTGTATTAATCACAAAAATGCGCTCATTGCCGTTCTTGCTAAAAGATTGTTACCACTCCTACGTCTAAACAGTAACATGAAGCAAGAGCCAGAGGGTGATTAGCATAGCTTAGTTAAAGACGGTAAACTGGGAAACGCATCACCTGCATACTTGCACTTCTAAAACGTACTAATTATCATATCGTGTATGTTCGATCTGTACAAAAACTTTAATTGTATAGCCTGCGAACTATGTAATTCCAGGTCCAGTGACTGTTTACCACGCCTTCCTGTCTTTAATGCTAAGCTAAGCTAGCTTACTACTCGTTGTGCTTTACCTATTGACATGAAAGTGGTATCAAACTTCTTGCCAAACTCTGCAAGAAAGCTAACAAGCCTAATTCCCAAAATCTTTCAAAAGTAGTGTACATTAGGAGCGTCATCAGAGAGCATAGCATTACATTAGGTTGGATCAACTGAAGACCTAAAACAAAAGATGGCCTATACGTTAAAAATAGCCACTGTGCCCCATCCTCAGCTCAAAATCCTAATAATTACACATAATATAAGCTGGTTCATAATTCTTTGGGGGAAAACAGTTGATTCATAGCTAGAAAACTGCGAATGCTCAAGAGAAACACCCTTGTTTGTGTGACGTGTGCCTTTAATAGTGGGTAGTATCACAACTTAGACATGTAAATCAGGGATGATGAGGCGGCGATAAAGGACCAGACGCATAAAGATGGCTACTTCCTGCCGTGACATCATTGATTCACCCTTTGGTCGTCGAGTGTTTCTGAGCTTCCTTTAAACTCAAAGGGCGGGTCCAGGAAACCGCCTGCTTAAAATGACCCGATGGCGTTGAACCACCTTCAGTGTTTCTTTGTACAGTCGATAGAAATAAACCCCGTAGCTCATGCCTGGTTCAGTTGATCTGTGAAACGGATTCAGTTGCTTTTGTAGGCCAGTGCAGTTCGTGACTTTGAGCTTCGCTTCTGTTCCAACACGGCTTTTTCCCCTTATTTTCTTCTTCTTTTTTTTTTTTACATTAGCTCGGGATGCAAAATGGTGTGACCCAGTGTAGCTTTGTCCATATATTTCTCCTTGTTTGAAAGTAATGAAAGCAACTGAAAAGAGTTCAAAGGTTGAGCCAGGTCTTATCTTTAACCAGAGATGGAATGGACCTTTCTAGTCTTGCAATGCATGTTGATCTTTATAGTGGACTTTGAAGAATTTCAGTAGTTTTGGAAACGTTGGAAAAAAATAAAATAATACATATGTTTATTTCTTTAATTTGTCAGATTTCTCCTTGACTTAAGTTCTGAAAACCTTCAACTTAAGAGTCAATGACACACAGGGAGCTTTTACCTTTTAGAAAATGTCACAAGAAAAAAAGAAGTTCATCTTTCTTTTTCGCAAGTATTATCGGTGTCTCTCACTAATCTGTTAGGACCTCTTGCGCTCACTTGCTGCTCGCACTGCAGTGATCATTCTCTGCAGTGCGTTGGCAAATGGCTCATGTGAAAGTAACATCTATATTGTCAATAGAGCATCAATAGTATGGAGTTGCTTTGTATTGTACAAAAAAATAAGAAAAAGAAAAAAAGAAGGGAATGTGGCATATATGTATATAATGATGTCATTATTTGTCTGAGAAAAGATTTGTACTATTGTTTCAAATGTGCACTTATCCTGATACATTTTTTTTTGCTGTTTATTATTGGTCAAATGCTAGAGCTCTTGATAATAAACTTAAGATGTGTGGAAAAGTAATTTAGTATCCTCTATGGCAGGGTTGAGTCACACAGCTGTCATTAATAATGACATGTCCATAGTGCTACAGAACGTTGGGGGATGACTTCAGTTATTGTTTGACCGGGAAAATCCACCCTAAAACTGAATTCCTTGATAAAAAAAACCACTGGAACTTTGACATGATGATCATATTTAGAGTGGAAGTTTGGGTTCATGCTCTTGTAACAATGCAACAGATCCATATGTGCATTTATGTTTTTAAAACGTTTTCCCCTTTTTGACAGCAGTTATAATGGCTTCTAACTTGTTTTCACAATGTCCAAAGAAATTTCTGATATATATCTATATATATATGATTGATTGAACACACTGAACATACAGTCAAACAGCAGAATATTTCCATGGGCACTTTTTTTTTCCTGCTGGGAAAACGCATCACTGTAACTGACTCAGTCCAAAAGACCACCTTTGTACTTTGTAATTTTGAAATAATAGATGAGACATCTTGAACTGAATACTTTGAATCAGGCTAATGAACAAGGCAGATTTATTTTGTTTATTTTGACAATGGAGCACGGAATTAGTTGTTTTGACATTTCTGATGATGTACAGATTCAACAAATGAGATCCAACTTGTTTTTAAGAAGTCGTCATTTAAATTCTCAACGTTGTAAAGAGAGCACGTATTGGTCTGGCCAGGTAACACATTGTAGCCTCCCACAATTACTGAAGTAACCTGTGAATAACATTTTATGGTGGATTCCCCCTTTCATTTGAAGGAGACAAAGGGGTCATTGGTCCTCCCCTTGGACTCGTCGTCTCTCACGTAGGGAGGCCAAGTGTTATGGATAGTGACAGGTGTTTGGTTTAGATGCACATGTTTTAATCCTTTTCTTTTTGACTGGTGTAAAGCAGTTCAAAGGGAAGCCCATGAGAGTCGGATGCATTTGGAGGGTGTTACAGACCTTCAGGGTTGACAGACCAGTTCTGTCGTGTCCCGCCTAAACTTCAACCTGCTTGTTGGTGTATTTTATTGTGCCTCCAACACCAGGTTTAGAGTGTATGTTCAACTTCTCACTGCTGGAATTCAACCAACTAAAGCAGTTTAATAGCTTTTTTGTGCTTTGGTTTGGTTTTTAGGGGTGGGGGGGATATTCCGAACAAACTGTAATGCTGGGCCGAGGCCTGTACTATAGTGGGAAATGTAAATAAAAAAAGATGAGGTAGGACTGTTGCATGCTGACCAGTTGGGGTCATTGAAGAACTGGTGCTAATGAAGCCTTTTTCACGAAGGAGACTTTAATGAAGAGTCTCATCATTATCCAATCCTGTACTCAAGTGACCTGCCATAGAAACTAACTTGAGATGAGTAGGGTCCAGCTCATGGCAGAACAATGTATGTTGCGTCTTGGTCCCGTATCTAGCCTCCTGAACACATTTAAAAGTGGTCACATGGAACATAAACCATTTGGGGTCACAAACCAAAGTTTTAAGATGGGGAACAGCATGCGCTAATTAAATTCCCAGGATCCCAGCTGTGTACTTTTTGATTTATCCTGGCAACGTAAGGTGTCACATGGGATGCCTAATGTCACTTTGGAGGACATGTGCTGTTGAGATGCTACTTAGTGGCACTTTCTTTTGTTCGTTGTTTCGGCATGACACTGTCCTCAAAGCAGTCCTCTGTATCCAGTACATCAGAACAGTACTATGTTTTCAGTGGATTCTAGTAGAATGACACTACCAAACTATATTACTTAGAGAGGGATTGTGAACGATTAATGGTTCTCTAAAATAACATATAGCTGTTAAATCACATGATACTCATGAAGTATCATGTGATTTAACAGGTACTCTACGTTCTGTTTTGGCAGCTGTTCGCACAATGAAAGGGTTCTCGTCAGTGGACAATGTTAACGACGGTTGTAGGGTTGTTCACCGTCATTTCTCTTGAAATGTTGAGGGTGTTTTCCAGCTAAATGCGGGGTACTTGCTTTTATTGATATTCAACTGTCGTAATTGTGTGCTGTTCTAATGTTCTGGTGTACAGAGTGTATTTTTTATTTCTTTATTTACCCATGATCCAATGGGTTGCAGAAGGGGAAGGCCATTCTTGAAGCTGAAACACTTGGTTGCGGTCTGCTGACTGAATTATAGACCCAACCTCGTCAATGGACCTTGATTTTGACTATATCCACAATGTTTATGTCAAACATGCAGAAAGCGAGATAATTTGAATTGCGGAGTCCCATGTCAGTTACAAAACACGTTAAACCCTTTTAACCGTAAAAGAGTCCCATATGGCCATTTGGCATCCCTCTGTCACTAAGCCTTTAGTCCAGTTTGGAGCTGCAATGTGGTTCATGTGAAGCCACATATGAAGATGATAGTCGTTGCTTCCCAGTCCACAAAATATTTCAACAGTCATATATTTGCGGATTATATATATATATATATATATATATATATATATATATATATATATATATATATATACATATATATATATATATATACATATATATATATATGTAACCAACGTAAATGAGTCACATTGTGGGCCGTTAACTTGTAGAGTACCAGAAAGTGAAGACACGCAAATAATCTGTACATACCTAAACCAGGGTAGTCAAAAAAAAAAGAAAGCTGTAAACCTTGTGTGCACTTTTGGCCATTTTTTGTTTTCTTTTGTACATAATACCTGCATTTAAGATGTTTGGGTTGACATGTCTGGTTATAGTGCAATATATTTTGTATGCAAGCCGTTTCAATAAATAAAGGTCGATCTTCCTCAGTTCGAGCGTATGAATGAGTGTGTTGTAAAGTTTTGTAAAAATGAATACATTTTATTGTGGCGCTAGTGGGATCAACCCCTGGATAATGTCCATTGGATAATCTGGCTTTGGAAACATCTTTCCGTTATCCTGACCATACTCACCCTGAACCAACCTAAGCGGTAGGCCTTGTGTGGGTAAAGCATGAGGGTTGAGCTGCCTTTAAATCCTACTCTCAGCCAAGCAAAGAACTTGAAACAGCCTTTTATCCACATTGCATACCTGTTTAGCGCTGACTGGCTTGATATGCCAACATTATGCAAATGCCATGGCCTGCTCAGCTGTCCAACCACCCTCACTGTATAACTGGTTACATTCAAAATCCCAATTAATAGCTTCAAGTGGACACCAGATCAGTGCCTCCTCGCTGTTCTCAAGTAAATCTTGCGCTGTAAACCTGTTGAGAGTCCTCTCCTACTTGTTTGGGAGGTAAAGTAACATTGATTTCA
Organism: Cottus gobio; assembly: GCA_023566465.1. Taxonomy (NCBI): domain Eukaryota; kingdom Metazoa; phylum Chordata; class Actinopteri; order Perciformes; family Cottidae; genus Cottus; species Cottus gobio. The sequence goes on from CM042216.1 coordinate 10,843,580, forward strand.
AGGTTGAAAAAGATAATGCCAAAACTGTATAAATTCTCCATGCATCAATAAATCAAACAACAACAAAAACTTTTTTTTTACGCTCATAATGACCATTTTTTACATTCCATTTAGCTGACGCTTTTATCCAAAGCGACTTACATGCCATACAGTAGACACAGCAACGGTGAGCAATTAAGGTTGAGTGTCTCGCTCAAGGACACATGGACTAGCAGAGCTGGGGATCGAACTACCGACCCTCTGAACCACCGGAAAGACAACCTGCTAACCACTGATCCACAGTCACAATCACCACCACCCCCGTTTTAGGGGGAGTGGCTTTGCAGGGAGTCCTGGAGGGGCGGGGCTGTTGGTGTTGCTGACTTGTTGACTTTCTCACTAGACTTAGCAGATTTGGAAGCTAATGCTGTTCATTGGTTCATAGTTAGCAACACTTGGCTGGAGTTTTCAGTTTATAATTTTAAAAAATCAAGGGTACTCTTTTTTTCTCAAGGTTTACCAACCATAGCTTTGATAAACCAATAAACACGAGTTATAATTGCATCATGTGGACGTGGTGGGAGTGGGATTATTACCTGTGTGATGATAAAAAATGACTAAGCAGCTCTGTAAATCATGTGAGCATGCTAACATTCCCACAGGGACAATGCTAAGATGCTAATATCTGGCAGGTGTAACTAACGTGCCATGGTTAGTTCAAGGACCCACTGTTACGTTCATTACTGTGTCACAGTCTGGTATGGGAGCTGCTCTGTTGCGGAGCGCAAGGGACTGCAGCGGGTGGTGAAAACTGCCCAACGCATCACAGGAACTCCACTTCCGGCCATTGAGGAAATCCAGAGGAAACGCTGTCTGCGTCGAGCTCGCAGCATTCTCAAGGACGCCTCCCACCCTGCACACAGACTGTTTTCCCTCCTGCCCTCAGGCAGACGGTTCAGATGCTTCCGGACAAGGACCAGCAGACTGAGGAACAGTTTCTTCCCCAGAGCTGTTTCCTTATTGAACTCTGCCCCATGCTGACACCCCCCCTACTCCCCAACCACCTCCACCCACAAACCCATCTCCTCGTCATCTCCCCCCACTGACCAAAGACTTTACACCTGCACTCAAACACTTTTGAACTGTCTGCACTAAAAACTGAGCATTGCACTAGTCTAGTAACGTTAGGCAGCTACTGTTTATTATTATTATGCACTATTTAACGTTCACTCAATCTGTATTACTTAACTTATCATATGCCCATTTGCCTTTTGTAAATTATGTTTATAGTTCCTGCTTATAGTCTACCTACATTTAATGCACAAATCAACCTGTATAACATGTACATATTACCGCAATCAATCTGTATATCCCGTACCTATATCACTAACTTATTATCTGTAAAATACTTATTATTATCTGTATATTGGTATTTACTGCTATTGCACTTCTGGTTGGATGCTAAACTGCATTTCGTTGCTCTGTACTTGTACATGTGTAATGACAATAAAGTTGAATCTAATCTAATCTAATCTAATCTACAGCCTCGCGTGCTTAAGCATTGTGGCCTTGAGTAGGATCAGCATGTTTGGTCCATTAGTGAAATGAGCAGGAGGATGCTCGGGATAAAAGGAGAGCGTACTACAGGGCTCCCTGTTGAGCACTGTGACCATCAAGAGCAAGGCCAAACTCGACCCCTCCCTGCCTGCTGCCTGAATTGGACAAATGAAAGCTAAAATCGTTCAAACGTACTGCGTGTTCTAAATGCTAATTGATGTATTATAAAAGCTTCATGACTTCTAAAAGTTGCATTTGCTTTTAAAAAAAGAAGGAAAAGAAAGGAAAGCTATGAAGCTCTGGACTAAATACCAAAGTGTCCCTCCCCTTCTGTATTCAGGCTCCATCCCTATAGATCAGTGTTAAGACGGTAAAGGCTCCAACATGTGGTCATTGGTGAAAAGTAACAGCTCGACGTGGGGACACAGGATTGAAATGTAGCTTCAGTCCTTCAGCTCGCTGGCTGGCACCTTTATTTCCTTATTCGTTTAAATACAATCTGGTAACTGTCGTGTGATGATAATAACAAAAACAACACAATTATCAGCTGATTGCATGAGTCAGTCATTTCTAAAAACACGTCTTCACAGACATTATAAAAGGCCTGACCACATGGCAGCTACCAAATACAAATGAAGTATTGAGCACCACAAAAAAATAAAAATACTAAAAAGCTGGTCCAGACGTGACAGTATTTATTTTGAACTAGAAAAGATTTGAATGAACTATGTTTGTGTCTTTCTGTAATTCAATTAATTTGCCTAAAAAAAAGAAGTACATATAAAAAGAAAGAACAGGTAGATTTCTCAGGCTACCTTCATGTTTCAAAGCTTGTGAGAGAGAAAAATCCAAAACGTGTGCTGAAAAACGACTTGTTTTCAGGGTGTAGTACTCAGTCCCGGCCACGTGGGGGAGCTGTGGTGCCGTGTTGATCCACCACCTCTTCAGGTACCAGGCGGGGAGAGAGAGGAGCTGGAGGCCTGGGCACCGATTGAAAATTCATGACATGCACTTCTCAACTTCTGCAAGATACACAGCAAGTATAATGAGCTAAAAACTGAGAAACTTGGTCCTTCCTGACTCTATTCCATCAGTTTGTTTTTCTTCTGGGCTCCGTCTGTGTGTGTGTGTGTGTGTGTGTGTGTTCTGGTTGCTGTCTTTCGCTGTGTTGTTAAAGCCACAGCTGTGCCGGTAATTTTAATGATGACACATAGAGTTAGAGTCACAGACACACACACACACAGAGACTCTCTCTCTCTCACACACACACACACACACACACACACACACACACACACACACACACACACACACACACACACACACACACACACACAAACAGACACACACACAAAGTGAAATCTCTAAACAAACAGCTCCTTTGGTCCCAGTAAAGGCTGAGTAATGAGATCGTGTGGCTCTCTGAGTAGATTTGCCCTTAATTACTTAAATGCCTCTCTTCTATTATTTTTGGTCATCTAATTCTCCGTGAACTCACCATTGAATTGCTTCTTAAAATTCCACCACATCTTCCTCTCCCTCTCCAGTCATTCTCTGTCTCTCAGTGTCTGACCTAGTTTTGGACAGCCTTTCTTACACACACACAAACACACACACACACACACACACACACACACACACACACATACACACGCACACACACACACAACCAGTGGTTCCCGCAGGTGCTTCAAATCCTTGAAAATTGGTTGAATTTTGATGTGGTGTTTTTAAGATCCGGAGACGTCTGGAATATTGATTTGCGGTGGGCTGGAATGGCTGGAATTGATCAAGGTCATGAAACATCACTTTCAGACTGTATCGCTTGTGGCGGGCAGTTGTTTTCATTCCCATCATGCTCTCTGGTTAACTCTCTTCCTCTTCATCTGAGGCTGCTGTTAGTACTTGCGGAGCGTGATGCAGAGCAGTGCTGGCATGTTGCCCCAGACCAGACCAAAATACTCACACACACACACACACACACACACACACACACACACACACACACACACACACACACACACACACACACACACACACAGCCCGCAGTATATCTTCAAATATGACTTCCGATACATTTGGACTTGTCGTGTTCTGGCATCACGAGTAAAAACACGCGCCCTTCTGCGTAGGAGGATTTTATTTATTTATTTATTTTCAAGGAGGGGACGGTGATGTCACAGAGGCACCGCAGTTACGGCAACGGCACATGCTGAGCGAGAAGTTTGAACCATCTGGTCGATCATTATTCATGGAGAGGCGTAAACAGTAAAAAAAAAAAAAAAAAAAAAGTGCCGCAAAAAAAATGTGTTGCAGTGAGAGTATGACAGAGAGTGAGGATGGCGGGCTGCTAAACTTGTTATTAACACGCCGCGGCCTCGGCCCGTCTCGAACAAAGGTGAAGCTGGCGGATGGAGATACAAAAGCAGGGAGGGGGTGTCCAAAGACCACCCGGACTGCAAAAAGAGGTTCTGGGGGAACATTTGCCGGCGTCCTGCTTTTGACGCCTCTCTGAACAAGCTTATTTCACCGAGGCTGCACGAGGCACGTCACAGGGACCGAGGAACCGAGGAAGGACGTAAAGCAGCTATCAGTACACGGCACACTCCAACAGGTCATCGCCAAAAATGGTATCACCCGGTGCAGAAGGCCAAAGGGAGGAAGATACAGAGGAGTCGCGTTTAGACGTTGCAGCACAGCGGAGTGAGCAGAGAGGGGCCGCACAAAGACCCTGAACCGGACTGGACCCGGCAGAAGGCCTGGCTGGAGCTGGACTGGGTCACACTCCAGAGTGAAACGTTTCTTTTTGCAGCTATATAGATATATATGTATATATATATATTAGGGATGCAACGATACCATTTTTTACAAACCGATACGATACCGATATTTTTATTTGTGTACTTGCCGATACCGAGTACCGATACCGATACTTCTTAGATTTGGTCTCCATGAAAGTGCAATTAATTTGGAGGCAGATTTTATTTTATCCTCTGCAGATTATGTCAAGCCTATAGTACAAAATTAACAGAAGGCTATCCCAAGCTTTAAACTTCTCGTGGAAGTCCCTCTAATGTCGGACCATAAAACGCCCCTGTGTCCGGGTTCATAATGTAAGCGATAATATTAGGTATCGAGCAATTATATAGGAAGCTGTGTTCCAAGTTATGTTTCCGGTGCTTTTATTGTGGAGGGAGAAACGGAAAGGAAAAGAGTGGAATTGTGGGATATACGTGTGTGAAGGAGATAAAAAAGTGGTTCAAGTTACCCTGCAGCGTGTTTTCATTTTATTATAATTACAAATATAGACACACAACAGACACTCGGCTACAATAATATCATCCGTAGCCGCACAACAGCGTCTGAATGAGGCCGCTGCCAGCGCTACTCCAGGTGGATCAGCAACAGTTTGATTCAAACCGGCAGGACGGCGGTGATGACGCGCAGAGCTTCTCAATTATAGATGTATTAAATATGGAAAATTTCAACTCTCGCGTCTAACGTGCCGCCGGCGTAAATTTGCGTCTGTCGCAACCACACGCGTCTGTGCATAGACTTTACATGTAATCTGGTCGCGCGAAACATTTGCGTCGCGTTGGGACGGACTGATTACAAGTAACTCCGGGGCTGTCAGCCACTAACAAGAGCACTAATATGAGCACTAATATGTCATACACACGTATGCAACACCGGTTAATAAGCACAATATCGATAAAGTCTTGTATTGTACTCGCGTCTCACTTTTCTCCTGTCTATTGAAAGAAGTGAGCGCTGCGTAGCGAGGATCCAAGATGGCGGCTCCAGATTCTGCTGTTGAGACAAACTGGCCATCTGATTGGACGGCAAAACAACTTGGATAGCGTGATTGGCTGCTCAGAAGTTGAGACTGTTGAGACAGTTGAGACAGAGAAGAGTGTCTCCGGCTCCGCCACGGGGTTGCTTCTCCACAAAGCGCGACCAGTTTGTTGTAGTGAAATACTGTTGAGTGAGTATCGGTTATTGGTATCGGCCATTGAAACCGATGCGAGTACGAGTATTTAACGCAGTATCGACCACCGATACCGATACCGGTATCGGTATCGGTGCATCCCTAATATATATATTAAAATAATTGGAGAACCACTTAATGCATTAACAAATCGTGAAATAAATCATGCAAAGAAAATATGTAACTTGAAGGAAACTGTGGTTTGTAGGGTTTTTATTATGGGGCAACCAGTTCTAACAGTTTTTTACTAACCTTTTTTCCCCAATTATTTGCTGAGTAAGGTCCATTGTGAACATCCACCACAGCTCACCACCTGAAGCCCTTGCTCGACATTGACCCAGCTTACTACCTGCTGCACACTGGCAAAGGAAGCAAAGCAGGAAGTCGGATGACGTGGCATAAAGATCCATAAAGTCCGTTGACAGGAGGTCAGACAAACACAGGACTTTTACCCAGGAGACAGCTGTTCATGTTCTGTGTGAAACCAAAAGTCATTGTTGAGTTATTTTGACCTGTGTGCATGAATTAACTTACTAACAATTTACAGAAATTTACCATACTTAATTTATGTTACATATGTAACGTAGATTAACTCGTGAATTAATTTACCCACCATAATTAATTTGTCACGTTCGTAACGTAGATTAACTGTAAATTACTAAATTAATTTTTCGTAATATACCTAATTTACTTCATGTAGATACGTACATTAACTTGTGTATAGGTACCATACTTAATTTACGTCACGTAGATAGCGTTGATTAACTTGTAAATTACTTACTATAACCAATGTATTATTCTGTTATTATTATTATAATTATTAACTTGTAAATGTATTTCACCTTAATTCATCAGAGGTGATCACTAATGGTGAAACATGTAACATGTGGCTTCCTGCAGGATGGAGATGCCTCTGATTACATGTCATCTGTAACATTTAAATACTTTTTCAGCTGTCGCCATGTGTCACGTGAAGAGTCACATTTATATATGGAGCGGGGTAACTACATGGTTTATTTATTTTATTTTATTGTGTAAACTCGTGCAGTATAAATAGCTCTACTTGTTATGAAGGAAAATGTTTGCAGTGAATATATCTCAGTGTGACTTGTCTTCTTCAGCCCTCTCCTGCGCGCGCGTGTGCGCTCTCTCTCTCTAACTCTCTCCCCCCCCCCCCCCCCCCCCTCCCCTCCCTCCACCTCTGCTTGCCTGTCAGCTCGCCTCGACCACGTAGCAGCTTCCTGGCAGCGGCAGCCGCTTGTGTCTACTCTCTCCCTCCTCTCTGACACACACACACATGCTCACACACACACGCTCACACACTCTCAGGCAGTCAGTCAGCACCAGTAGCCTATGTAGAACCACGCAGCACCAGCTTTGGATTTTAACCACCAACCGAAGCGGCAATGGATCTCTTCGAATTCGACTTTTTCAGAGACTGGGAGCTGGAGCAGCCATGGTAACCCTGCTTCATATTATTATTATGACTGTGATAGTGTGGCATGTTAAGAGGGATGAACGGACATGGCATCCCCGCTTTGCTGGTAAAAGCAAGGGTTAAATTGCATTTTTTCTTTTTTTCTGGGGGTGGGGGGAGATGTAGAGGCAGACAAAGTGAGAGCAAGAAATCGTGCAAGCCGTCTTTCTTTGTCACCGTAAAGCTGCCGTTGTTGCTCGAGACGGACCGGGAGGCTCACGCGTAGCCTGCACACACACACACACACGCACACACACACACACACACACGCCCCCCCCCCTACACACACACACAAGCAAGCAAACAAGCACGCGCCGGCTTTTGTGTGTGTGTGTGTGTGTGTTTTGTTTGTCATAACCTCATTGTGAATATTGAGGAATGTTTGATTTTGACGCGAGCGCGCACCGGGTCAGCGTGACTGAGCGGTGACACGGTGCGCGGCGGTCATGTCGACGGTGTGAGTGAACGTGAGGGAACACTTGAGTTCCAGACAGTTTGTTTGACTTTATTTCATTCTGGTCAGTTAAAAAAAAAAAAAACACACCACAAAAAAAAAACTAGTGCTACTGAGACAATGTGTTGGATTAACGGAGTTCAGGTGAGTTTAGCCTCCACCTGCAGGGGGGGGGGGGGGGGGGCACATTATGGGGGAGTCAAATTGGAAGTTGGGTTGCGATGACTTCTGGAATGTCGGTGGATCAGTTTGTTTGTGCATCTTATCGACTGATGACATGTATACAGGATAAACATGGCTCCCTCTTGAATTAGCCCTAAATCGTTGTTTCCCTTCAGGTGAGCGTTGTGCTGCAGGGCTCTGTAGCCACTGGCATAATGGAGAGTTAGTTGAGTTGGGTAAATCCATAGGTTGATTGACAAAATTAATCTGCAACTTTTTTCTGATGATCTTGGTTTATTATTTGTCCTTGTTTAATGGAAAAACAACTCACCATCTCTGGTTCCAGCCTCTCTAATTACATTTAATTTAGCTAATGCTTTTATCCAAAGTGACTTACATGCTATACAGTAGACACAGCAACGGTGAGCAATTAGGGTTAAGTGTCTTGCTCAAGGACACAACAACACGGACTGGCTGAGCCGGGGTTTGAACCACCGATCTAGATTGATAGTCAGACCTGCTAACCACTGAGCCGCAGTTTTAATCATGTGCATTGTCCACCCTCACAGAAATGCTTTTGCTCATCTCTCACCACAAAAGGCTTCCATTCTTAATGATACTTTCATTGCCGTCATGTATTGCTATCAACATCCATCCCCTTGTTGCATTTTCTCCTTTTATAATAGAAAAAGAATGATTTAAAAAAACTTTATTTTATGTTTATTTAGTCCACCAGAGAGCACTGACAGATGTGTTTGTTTTATATTTTTACACATGTAACATGCTCTGCTAAAGAAACATCTAAATTCAGTCTGCCTCAGTGTGTGAAGCTGCAGCTCCGATCCGATAGTGGCGTTTGAGGCTTTTAAAAACCGGGGCAGGCCCAGGAGACGACTGAGAGCAGAAGACTATTTGGAATTCATTGAGACGTGGTTTCGAGGACAAATCCGACATTAAGAAAAGTAATGGCACACAGCTCGGACCCTGGTTGTACTGGCCTGCTCCCAGTTTAGGCTGCATTCATACAGATCTTTTATCCACGGCCATTTACAATGTTTGCCCATTTGCAGCCAAGCCTGAAATTAGTGTATGTCAGGAAATTCATCCTGGAGGAATAAAAAAAAACAGCAATGGGTAAAAACAATGTGAGACTTGGAGCTGGTTTCATTAACATTATGCCGGATATATTCTGGGCCTGTGAGGTGATGTGAAGTCCGTGCATCCTCGGGAAACCCTTGATATTAAAATTGTTATTAGACACGCTGTGCTGGATGAATACTTGAATCCACACAGGAAGAGTAAGTGCCAGTAAGAAACAGCGAGAGGAACAGTATGTAACTGCCAGCCTCCCCTCTTCCACTGGGTATTGTAGTGGGAGAGCGACAACTTGGCAACCGCGTTGCTGTTTTGAATCCCGTGTTCTCCGGCGGGGAGAAATGTGACACACACTGCTGTCCCTCAGCAGCCACACATGGAACCCCCCCGCCCCCTTCCTCCCCCACCGAGCGCAGTACTTAACCCCCCGCTGCTGGAGTGGAGCCGCTCAGGGCTCAACAGCAAGCTCGATGGAGGAGGGGAGGAGGGGGTCGATACATGTAACCCCAAACCACCGCCACCGCGTGCCACCGCGTGCCACCGCGTGCCACCGCTCCATCACGCCGCCGCCGTCAGTCGGTCACGATGGGAAATAAGGCTTGAGTAAGCTGCCAGGAACAGCTGATTTCTTTTTAAAAGAGAAGAGAACAATAAGCGGAGCTGCTGGCAGGTTGATCAGTGCAGAGGTGAAGCCTGATTGGGTCTCCACCTGGAGGCGGAGGAGGGGAGGAGATAGAGGATGCTCTTTGACGGGTCTGGACCCGGGCTTGGATTCCGTATTTCCTTTTTTAGATTGTTGAAAATGCTCGAGGCAAGTCCGCTTGAGCCCTTGCCCGTGAAAAAGGCTGCGTTGTTCTTTTGCTGAAAAGCCTGAAGCAAACTGTGTTTATGAAGGATATGGCGATTTATATATACTTCATAAACTACTCACTACTGCAAATGTTTTCTCCAGATTTTGCACATACTGTTCATGCCATGGTTGCTAATGTCTCTGTGTGTTTGTTTACCAGGGGCTCCCGACCTGAAGGGTCAGGAACCCTCCGGGGGGGGTCACAAGATAAATCTTCAGGGGTCACAAGATGATTAACAGAAAAACAACTTGCTCAGTTCACACAGAAGTTGGCCGGGTATGAAAAGGTGGAACAGGTGGCAGGAATCTAACTTCTTAGTTTTAGTTTTTCTTCGTGCAAAGAGAATAACGAGTCCTCCAGCTCCCGAAAAAACTCTTTTCTAGCAAAGTGATGCCGGTGTGGTGTTGCCGTATCGTAATCAGCACTGTGCCGGAACAGGCTGCGATGACAAGACTCTTTCAAAATACAATGTATTTTCTCTATTCGCTGCCGTTGGATGTTTTGATAATTACTTAAATGATTCCTTAAATATTTATTAAATGCATGCTTTTCAAACGGGAGACCTAATATGTGTTGTCATGTGCTACTTCAGTAGACACAACAAATATTCCCACTACAGGGCTACAACAGAAAATTGCAAATGAACATTAATATCAAGGGTTTCACATTATAGACACTGACCATCCATGCAATTTTCTTCAATCTTATAATAGACCACTTTTCTTTACACCAAAAAACTCTCCTCTTGAGGTTCTTCACCTAAACTACTGTATCTCCGTCATGTTTCATATGTGCGAACCGGCGCCGCAGTAAAAGCTCCGAGAACTCAAAGCGTGCACCGTTAACCCGCTGCGTTGAGACGAGGAAGCAGAACGTGGCCAGAGGAGGACGTGATCGCTCTTTAAGAGTGACTGTTCTAAAACGGGTGTAAACCTTTAAATGTGGTCGACTCCAACGAATCAGTCAATTTCAAGCCAGATACAAATAAAACAATACATTCAACTTTTCCTCAAATGGCTTTCCAAAGGAAAAACATGCACCTTGAAGTGCATCTGGTTGGGAATGGAGCCAGCGCTGCACAAGGTGTGGACTTCTCCTCACCAGTGTCTTTTACCAGCAGCTCTGGAAAGCTGCTTTGATGAGGCTGACGTCTAATAAATGTAAAACGGAGTCGAGCATCCAACATCATACGGAAGAGAGCACCTCGACTGGGAGGAAAACCAGAGCGGAGAGCGAGTCATTTTCAAATGGACCTATATTTCTCTTCCGATTTTTACAATGGATCTTACGGGCATAAAAGCCGACTCTCACCTTCAATGGGAAGCATTAAAATCAGTCAGATTGGGAGTTAAAAGTCTGCCACTCGCCATTGATGTGCGGCTCCTGTTTGACAGTGGATTTTCCCTTTTTAAGGGGAATAAAAACCGAGAGAGAAAACAATCTTGAAGCTCTCCACGTCTTTGTTAAATCTGAACGAATTCAACACTGTAGGTCTCCTCCTCCTCCTGAAGAAATACCCTTTCATCTCCACTCCTCTTTGTTGCTCTTTCTCCCTCCTCCTCCTCCCATCTCGCTCCTTGTTTCATTCTCTCGCCCGCAGATCTGAAGGCTCAGTGTGATCGTGACAGGGCTCGCATTGAACGTGGCCTCCTCCTCGCTGTAATTGCCCATCATGTAGCCGGCTAATCATGGCAGTGGAATCTTGGGGAGACCGCTTTGACTGTTAATTGACACTGATGGTGATTGGTTGAACCATTTAAGTAGTTAATTAGGGAATTGATTACACATATCCTCGGCACAGATTTGTTAGATTCCAGCTGCGTGTTTCTGTGGGAAGGCACTTTGTGTGTCGTTATAGATGTTGTTATTATTATGACTGGATCTCATTTGATTATTAATTGATTTTTCTTTTTATGCTGCTTTAAAATGTAAAACAAATTTGTATTCAACATTTTTGCAGTTGCTGTTTCCAGGCCATAAAAAGTCCGGGGGGGGGGGGGGGGGGGGACACAGTTAATTTACAGTCAATGTTCAGTCTCACATTCCAATATTTGACGTGCCCGTCGATCCTCCCCAGCTCTCAATCAGCTCAGTCACACATGTGACTCGAAGTCATTCATCACGCTGGAATATCCATCTCTGCAATTGTGCCGCGGCGTGCCAAACCCAGCTCCACTCAATGATACTTCACACCGGCATCATCAGCAGCCCAGAGGCTCTGAAAGGAAGCTGTGTCTCGTCGCACACTGCCAAGAATTCACACTCAAGCGCTCCAAAAACCAGCAGCAGATAACACCCGAAGGCTCCTTTCTATCGGAGAGGAAACCCTTTTAATGCCGTACCAGTGCGGACAATAATTCCTCAGGGCTGCACAATGTGGCCAAGTCAGCAGGTGTGAACAGACCAGTGAGATCAGCTGGAGTCCATCTGGAGGGGGGGCAGTCGCTGTCCGTGGTTCTGAAGCCGTTTTGTGGCAAAAGAGCGATGCATCTGTTTTCAATTCAAACACAGACTATATCAATAACAGAATTAATTAAAATGTTCACCACAGAAACAAACCCAGCCAGCTGATGGAACATAGAGATATGAAAAAGAAGCCTCATAAATGCTATAAGAGAACACACAGTACAAATTTAACATTTCAAAAAGGCTTAGGCAGAATGGAAAAGATCCAACCAGACCAACTGTGAGTAATTGGGAGTAGAGTTGCAAATAATTATTTTCATTGTTGATTAAATCAGCGTTTTCTTTCTTCAATGAAACCATAACTTGTTGAAAGTGAAAAATCTAAGTGTCCCAGAGCTCTTGCTGACATCTTCCTTTGTCCGACCTACAATACAAAACCACAGTAGATTTTAGACAAATGCAATTCCTCATATTGAAGAAGCCAGAATCTTGCATCTTAGAATACTTAAATGATAAATTGATTATTAAAAATGATGGAGGTGCATTTTCTAGATTTATTAATATATTATTTGACTAATCATTTCAGCACTAATTAGAAGACATCCAGCTGCTAAGGCAGTCCAGAGTGTACTTATTTAATGTGCGTTGTTTTTGTGTGGCTGAAGGGGGTCGGGGGAGCAGTACATACTTTTTTCCCTTCCCAGCCCATATTCCAATACTTAAACTTGTGTATCAGCTGATATGATACTAGTACGAAAATATAGTTCAAGTATCGGAATCTGTATTGGGAAAGATCTCGAAATTTGGTTGCACCCAAATGATGTGAAGGTGCACCGCCATGAAAAGGTTATGCACACTTATCACTACATTTGACAATTTTTCCATTTCACAGGGTCATTTAAGCCATCATTAATACAAAACATATTGATGAGTGCAGCTTGAAGAAATTGTTTCCAGATTATTCTTTTTTAAGTTGCCAGGTTCATGTGGATTTGATGTGTTCCAGAAGAATGTATTCACGCTGGGGCCAAAGAGCTAATTGTGAGCAGGGCCGCAGACTGAGACTGCATTTTCCTGCAAAAGGATGTAATGTGATACTGATGTGTCTTTCCAGCTGTTTAACTGGGAACCAATAATGAGACAGGGTCTCTAAATCAACTTGAAATGTTTTCTCGGTTTCTTTTAGGACTTAGATCCAGTATCACTGCAACATGACACGAGGTTGTAAACAATGAGTTCAAGTACCACATCTGTGACATATTAGGATTTTTTTTTTTTAAAGAAGAAAAAAAAAAAGGCGTCTCGAGGGGATGTGAAGGATGTGAGCAAGTCTCCACTGAATTGCTCTGCAACGATTACATCCAGCGTGCGCATCCTTCCACGTGGCGTAAACATTTACTGCTGACGGATGCTTTGCCCGCGTCTTTTTCAACCATCCTGAGCGACGGTTATCCATCAAAACACCAGAAGTAGAATAACAAAACTGTGCCGTCAGACAGCAAAGCAGTGCAGGAGATGAAACGCCTTAATTTCAAGAATCTTAAGAAGTCTTAATTAAGGAGATGAGCCCTTGAGCTAATTGTTCAGCAGACAATCCACTTACATTATCGCATCCCACAAATACTGTCATCTTCCACGCTTTTAAGTCATTTCCGTTAATGAAGGTGTACAAATCGGCGTTGGCTGAACGTATAAAAACCGAGGTCAAACAGTTAGAACTTTATCATTGAGTAAATCTAGACCTGTGTGTGGCTCAGAGCGGGAGTGGAGACATTTCAAGGTTTGCACTTGCTCCATATAAAGAGCCAAGCCATCTGCTCAGTTCTTCAAGTGTCTTTATAAGAAAATAAAATGTCAACCATCTGGATGGGACATAAAACCTCCTCAGCAGAACATTTATCTTTATCAGTGATATTCTGCCCATTCGAGATGTAAGTAGAGTATGCCACGCTCCTTCCACGTCCTCTTCACGTGTAAGCCCTCGGCCTGAATGAGATCTTTTTATTTATTCCCCTTGAAAACGAGAAGAAGTTAGTGATTATACAAATAACATCTTTTATCGGTCATTATTTCACTCATCTGATTCAAGAGCTTTGCTCTTCTGGATGCTTTTTTACATTTTTGCTTTTATAGCTTCATCAAAAATAACGGATGTTTTTTAAGATCTGATCCAGCAAAGAAGGTCTCTATTAACTCAGAAGCATCATTCTCTTATTGCAGAGGAAAATAAATGAGTAGGGAGAGGAGTGAAGGTATTAGTAATATCTTGTTGTGTTAGAAAGAAGTGAACTAATTCAACTCACTAAACGCTACAAATTGACCCCTCTTCAGATCGACTGTCGGATATGTCCCCGGGTTATCACCATATTCTTAGACAAAGTGAACAAAGGGCTTGGATTTTCTTTCCCGTTTCTTCAACAGCTGTATCATTTCCTCGTATAAGTGATATTGAATAGCATCTCAGGTTATATTTGGTACGCTCTGTCTGACACCAAGACATTAACAACATTATCCTTCTTCCTTGGGTTTGATCCTTGGCAAAGTCATACAATAATTTCCGACCCAAACTATACCAAGGAATTCATTATGTAAGAGCCATTGAGTGTCTAGAAACATGCCGTCTGCCATCTGTCTGGTCCACGGTGGATTTGAATTCTGCAGCTTCTTCGGGTGTCGATGGTCTTGGAGGCTTCATCAGCCATAATTTGCACCTCAGCGGGACACAGCGACGCATATGTTGTGTTCAATCCCATGTTCCCACAGCATCAGCGTCACCTTATAGAAGGTTACGTGCCCTTTCTTGGGAGAAATTAGGGAATGTAATAATCACTGGCCAAGGGCACAAAACAGTCTGAACTAGCAGCTGACAGAGCAAACCGTTTCAACCCGAGAGGAACCGGAGGGCATTCTGCTTCTGGTGCCGCCACCATGGATAGAACCAAGTACTCTGTTGGTATCGTATCACTGTCAGGGTTCAGGTGTTCTTTTCTTTTGGCAACCAGCTCTGCAATAAGTTTATTGGCCCACACAACCCTCTTTGCCCCTTTTAGGAATTCCCATAACACGGATAATGTGACCATGTTTGTAATCTTTTCAACGTTTCATGAAGACTTTATTAAATTATTTACTGATGTTCATGTAGTGTTGGCAGAGGTTACCGCCATGCTTCCCCTAAATCTGTTTTGATTTGATTATTGCTTTATCCCCAGAAGTCAATTATTGATTGACGTGGTTAAGAATTTACATTATATACTGAAATACATCCTCTTTAGTTAATGGTTGTGTACACCATTACACTTACACCATCTTTTATCATCAATAAATAGAGTTAATTTAGCTTGTGTGGTAATATCTTGGAAAATGAATGAATTAAAGATCAAATTTCAAACACATGATGAAACTATTATTGAAAAAAACAAACAAAAAACATACGCACACAGCCAATCACCATGTCAAACATCAGATAAGACCCAACAGGCACTCAGTGGCTCAATGAGGTGCAATAAAAAGTCACTCATGAGTGCAGCCGAAGTACTTATACTGAGGTACTACGTCTCTCTGAGCTGCAATATCTTTATTGGCACAGACTGGTAGAGTCAGAAGTGAGTGTTCCCCGCATCCAAAGCTGTTTAAAACATTTCACACTGAAGCTGCCGGCTTACCGAACACACAGAAGTGGAGATTGTTGCACTGTATTGGGGTATTATTTCCAGTTAATGGTGTGCAAAAAAGCGCAATCGCCCTGTCAATAGATGTGACTAAAAGCCTTGTGACTTCTAATTAGACTATAAAGTAGAATAGCGTACATAACTGTACCGGATTGTCCCCATGGGATCCCATCATTGTGGTGGCTGCTGTTCTAATATTGGCAGAGTTTCCTACCTTTTAATACCCACAATTATCTGTGTAGTTATTGCTCAAGAGTGCTTTTATGTCTTTTTTTTTTTAAGGATAACTTTCGGGGGTTTCTTTCTTTATCAGAGAATACACAGTGGAGAGATAAATGGAGGGTGGGCGTGTTTTGTTTTGTTTTTTAAACGGGGGAAAAAAAATCATCAGAAATTGTAATAACCATCAGATATGCATCAGCATAACTGGGAATTGTTGCTCATTTGCCTCAGATACAATTCATTTATTTACTGAGAAAATTGAATTATGGATGGGTCAAATTATTGAATGAAGAGCCTGCCATAAATTTACATTCTCTAATTCATTGTTAAAGCCAATAAATAATTAGTTTAATTAGTTAATCAAGTATTTGCTATAAGTACTGTTGTTATAACATTTTAATTAGTAATTAGTTTAATTAGTTAATGAAGTGCGGCGTTTGCCCTCCAGTAGAACTGTGTCATGAGGATATGATGGGATTCTCTCTGAGAACACGGGGTTACGGGTTTCCTGCTCCCGCGAAAATAATAAGCGGCACAATCCAAACAATAATCACCGGCGCTGCCTTCACGACAGCTTTCAAAACCGCTGCACCTCATTAAAAAAAATGAAATTCTGTCGCATACATAATAAAAAGTCGTGACTGGGTTAGGCTTGTGTGTGTGTGTGTGTGTGTTGGGAGGATTTAGAGAAAGCGAGAGCGAGAGTCTTGGCAGTCAACACCAGGTAGCTTCTGCCCTCATGCCCCCAAGATACCAAGACAACACGCACACACAGACACACACAACTTCCCAGGCCCCGAGGTTGGCAAAGCCATCTGCCAAGAGGAGCATGGTGCTGAGGAATGATAATGCATGCGCACACAAAAACACACACACTATTTCTTTCTCCGAAACGCACACACACACACACACTCTATTTCTTTCTTCGAAACACACACACATGCCCGGCCTTGAACCGAGCACTCCAGTAGTTTGCTCTTCTCGGCCGTAGCTGGCAGTGGATATTGCTGAGGCAGACTGTACATCTGTATTGTGAGGACCTTTAAGGTGGCAGTAAGCCGACTCTCGCTTCACGCTAACATGGTACGTTCTAGCAGGTGTCGAACCCGTTGGGATTTTTACCACTTTTGTAAACCTGCGCCTGCAATAATTGTTGTGTAATTCACAAATGGGCTCTTATGGCAGACCCCACGTTTCATAAAGCCCTTTGGCAGCGTTGCATGCTCGGACCTGTGAAAAATCACGGCTAATTTACACACAGCTTGCACAGGGTGGGCACCGCGGGCGTAGCTACCGCCGAGGGCAGGGCAGTCGTGTCCTGCATGTTGGTGTCTGGGAATTTTTAAGCAAGCTGGGAAGAGTCAACACTCCACCTACATGTTGGGATTACCTCCCACTATCAAACTAAAGGGAATCATGCCCCACACAATACCTGTTCCTGTTCATTACAACATTGAGGGTACGGGTATGTATGGACGTTACAAATAATGATAATAACAATGCTACGTTTACAGTTTACACCAAAATGTAACCAAATGTTGCATTAATTATGGAGGAGACAATACACATGGAAATCAAGTGACTGCAATGTTGTGTTGGCATTGCACAACACATCTACATCTATTCACCATGGTAATGCCATATGCATTTTAAATGTACATATGACATTGGGATTGGAAATACAAAAATAAATAGTGAGATGTACAGTTAGAAGAGTATTATCCTTAGGATATAACCATAAAGAAACCAGTTGTATTATGGTTTATAATATACAATTATTTATTATCAAAACTGGGCTGCTGAAGCTACTTTTGAGCATCTGCACCAGAGACTTCCGCTAACTTCTGGTTAGCAGTATGCTAACATGAAAAGGGATAAAATAATGAAATTGTTCAGCTACTCTAGACTTTCCAAATGTTATCGGTCCAAATTGATCAACTCGAAGCGAGTTTCGGCGGGTTGCAACACTTACAACATAACAATAGAGTAGACAACGGCAGAAAAAGGGAATTGCTTTTCTCAGGATTGACAAAATCCAACTCATCTTTACCAGCGTGGTAAACAAGAAAAGTTAAAACGCTGGAACTTTTTCTTGAGGTTGTTTCATTTTTTCCCTCATGATTTCTTTTAATTATTGTGTTATTTGTGCATAGTTGTGAAATAGCTCATCACAACTAAATTAGGCCTCTTTCAGTGTTGCATGTTTTTGAAGTGTCAATGAATGATATTGTTTTTTATAATACAAAATATGTTTGTTGAAGTTCATTGTTAAAAATCCATCCTATAGGCTGTCCTGTATGCATGCTCAGTTTGGAGGGGGGACATGAAGAGAGAGATACCCACACGAAGCCGATGCTGACTGCTTTCTGTCTGCAGGGAACTTTAACTATGTTTTTAGCTAATGGGTTAGCATAGAACAGTAGCAGCAGTATGCACTGCTTTATAAATGTGTGTTCAACTGATTACTGGACCGTTACATGAGACATCTAATAACTAGACTCAACGGCATGAAAGATTACCTCTGAATGTAGCCATGACGGTAGCGTTATCTTAGCTAACGGTGTGTGTTTCGCCCTCTCAGATGATGATGATTGGCTGTGTAAATAGATACACAGTCAACAATCTGACACAAGAACAATAGAGACACATTTGTAACGATGTGATACAAAATCAAAAGAGACACTTAACAGGGCTTTCTGAGCAGTAAAGTGTTTGGATGAAAACACTTTTGTCACATCGGCTAATCAAAACCCCCCATTTAAATGAAAGGGCACGGCTTTATGATTCGGTGTGTGTGTGTGTGTGTGTGTGCGTGACTGCGGCACATTTGAGAAGAAGACAGAAAGACACAGAGCTCGAGCTAGTTAGCCTCGCAGGACAGTAGATTAAACACGGAACTTAAAATTAAACAGAAATAATAAAGCTGAATTTGCGAGCAGGGAGATGTTGGGGACGAACGAGCGAGACAGAGACGTAGAGATGGCTAATGACGTAGCTTCTCTAGCCGGGCCAATTTACTGTGAGGTTTCCAAAGGTCATCTCCTACATGGAGGCTCGTCTGTGACAAATTACATTATTTACACCGGGTAGAAAGAGGCTCCGAGGCCCGGAGAAGAGCGGGGAGTAAAAGCAGAGAGAGAGAGAGAGAGAGAGAGAGAGAGAGAGAGAGAGAGAGAGAGAGAGAGAGTGGGTTTGACTGTAATTGGTCTACAGTGTTAACACGAGAACCCTGAAGACATTTGCTAACGCACCGCCTAATGATGCTCTTATCAAAGCACAACACCTGCATTTTTTGACATGGGACAGCTTTGTCCTACGAGGCATTAAGAGATCTTTCGCCGCATTGTTTTTGATGGTTTCATTTTTGAGCACAGGTAGGACCTGGCGCTGCAAAGTCAGCCACTTCGACGTGCTGCTGCGGGGATATTAAAATACTCCGTTTTTTTTTATTGGTGGAATTCACAATTTCCGGCAATTACCCGCAGCATTTATGTATAAACAACTTGCACATTTTTTAAATGGCTGCCAGTAGGCAAGTCTTTTCAGGGGAAATGTTGAGCTGAGGAAGTAGTGTTTGTCGCCCCCCCCCCATAAGCTTGTCTTAAAGAGAAAAGATGGGGTGACGGTTGTGAGCGGCACAACGAGACAGACAAAGAAAACAGCGCCACCTACAGAAACTCAAACTCCACCGACGGAGAAAGTGAAGAAAAGGACGCAAGCTCTTTTTGATCGACAGGTGAGGTCTGTAAAGTGCAGTGCGGAAGCTGTTTGACTGACAGGTGATCCTTTGGAACTGCCAAAGATGATGATACCCTAAAATGTGGGAGACGCTGTAACACCTGCAGTATGTTATGTTACTATATCATGTAGTGGAAGAGGAGGTTATGCATCATTACGCACAACATAGTGATAATTCCTTTTGTTTCTTCATGTTCACTGCATTCAAAAAAGTAGGATGTGAAATGGATGTTCCAGTGATTCTTATTTCCCCTGAAGGAGAGAACCCAGCTCCCCAAAGACCAGCTTAGCGGGCTTGTGTGTGTGTGTGTGTGTGTGTGTGTGTGTGTCTCTGTGGGTCCCTTGGGCTATTCAGAAATGGGAAGCGCTAAAGGGATTTGTAGTTAAATGGTCTGAGACTTGGGAATGAACAGAAATATTAATATTTAGATTTAACTTCTTAAAGGAAATGTCTAAAATGAATAAGGCATAATATTTGGTTAACGTAACGTAAGTGCACTTTTACAAAAAAAATTGTAAAACAAACTGTATCCAAGTAGCAGTACATAGTCTCATGATGATGTGTCTGAATAATTAGAGAGTTTGAGGATGGTCGGTTTCGCTAAACAGATTGTCTATACTGCACGGTAAAACTGTGATTGTAGACATTAGATTGTTGGCATTTCCCACCATATTTTTATTGATTATGCAGAAACAATTCAGCACCAGTGTACAATTCTCTACAAAAGTGTTGTGGATTTTTACAGGAATGGCTAATGAAATAGTTCACAATAATGTATTCAAAATAATTAGAATATTTCAAAATGTTACAATTTGATGAACAACTACATTTTACTATTTGTTTTTGTTACTCAAAAAAGATACCACATGGAGCTGGTTTCTCTCCAAAGGCAGCAGCTAGCTGGTTAGCTTAACCGTGTTACATGATACGTTTTGAGCTCATGTAAAGCTAAATATCACACTGTATTATATAGGAATAAAACACATTTGTGTATATTACCAGTTTATGACGCCATGTCGGCCTAATTAGCTTCTTCATGAGCTAAAATGTCAAAAGCGGTTTCCATTGTTCATTTCCCGGCTGGAGGAAAAAAAAAACATGTCCAACCATGCGACATCCCTACTTAAGCGTTGTTCACCAAAGTTAATAAGAGTGGTAATAACTTTTCACTCCACGCTGAAAGTTTATTATCAAAAGGATCCCAGTCCTCATTTTCTCCTCCACTGCTCCTCTGTCTCCGTCACTCCCGCTCCCCTCCAGGACATTTATTACCTCTTTATCAATGACTTCATAATTATCCTGTGTCTCCCTCTGCCTTCCTCTCCTTCCTCTTTCTGTTAACCTTTTCCTATCTCCCTCACCCCGCTGCCTTCCTTCAGAGGCGCGCTAATACATTTGTTATCAACCTCCTCCCTAATTAACATGCCCCTCTCCGTCTGAGGCCCTGGCTCTCCGTTACTCGAGATGTCTTCTTTGCTTCCTTATTTATTTTGTTCTCTCTGACTTCCACATCTTTTATAAAAAAAAAATAATATTATTTTTTGAATAGATGAATTTCAGTACAGCTCGTCTTCCTCACTTCTGAGGCTCCGTTATCTTCAGGGAATTTGTCTGCGAGCCGGCAGGACACTGCGATCTATTTTCTGTTTCAACGCGTGAGCTTGTGTGTCCCCGTCTCTCATAGATTGTCCTGCTTTTGCCACTGTAGTCACACTCACAGCTGAAGGGAGCCGCCTTCTTTAAGGTGTAGTGTGTAAACACAGAAGCAAGCCTCGGGCAAACCTCCCTTCCCTCTCCGGCAGAAGCGGGAACTGTCATAATGTCTCGGGACCACGGTTTTCGTATCCGCATGTTGTGGAATGAAGCTCTCAAACATTCAGTATATCGGACCCACCACGCGGCTAGGGGGAGGAAGTGGGTAGGGTCGGTGTGCCGGATTTGAAGTGGGCCTTAGCATTAAACGCGCTTTAAACGTTGACCTATAACGTCTCCTCCTCAGTGACATTTGCTCTCACGGTCCTGCATCTACCCTTGAAAAGGAAAGAAAATCTCATTTATGTTTGTACATTTGACATTAGGAAGCTGCTTACAATGGGTGAATTGTTTCACACCTTTTTTACGAGCATCATTATTATTGCTAACCGCCCCACATCCAGTCATGAACAAGAGTATTACATGTTATTCAATCTGCATATCACTGTAGATATGTTTGAATTTGTCGCACTCACAGGCACAGTTTGAACATTTTTAAACGGTCACGGTTCAGCAGTGTTGTTTGTGTTGTTCTCTCTGCTGTCGGGCATTGGACTTGTCTGCAGCTGCCACTTTACAGGGCAACTCTTTTGTACTGTGCCAGGTAAGGCTGAACCATTTGGAGAAAGAAATATCTAATTGTGATTATTTTGTGTTTCCTTTGAAAAAACGATTGAAAGGATTATGATGTGCTTTTTGCATGTTTGTACCAAATTAAAATGTTTTTCTTAAGTCTGCATAATATTTGAAGGCCAGGACATCTGCTGCTCAACAATATCTCTTTTCAAATAGTATTTTGATACATTTTGCCTTTAGATAAATTGTGCAGCGCAGGCTGGCCAGTTCAGTTGACTTAAATATCCAGTTTAATTCAGTGTGATGGAATCGATCAAGGCCCAGCGTTGGCCCGTCAAATCCAACTCCTGGTTAAGCATTTGTAACGTTGATGTATTTCTACTGCCTAATTCACCACCAAAAAGGACAGCGTTAAGCAATTTAATTATGTCTCATTGTGTTAAAATGTTTCCTTGTCTGCGAGCCTCACACTGGACGATACATCTTCTCAGTTGTACCTGTAGCAATACACCCACACCGATGTATATTCTTTCTTGGTGCTATTTTAGTCTGAACACCTGCTCAGCATACAGAGGGCTGAAGGGAAGCCAGAGCCAATCCACCATGACGTTTGTGAGAACACCACAAATAAATACAAATAAAATCAGACTCGCAACACAGCTCAACAACTACATCAACAGTCTGTCATGTGGTCCATATGTCTAAATAAGGATCATGTCTGCACCCTTTGTTGGAAAAATAATTTCCCATAAACCTTTTGATTATCGCAGGTTTAAAATAAAATTGTCTCCAAAGGCAGTGAATATTCTCCAGATGCAACAGATTTATTGTGTCTGATGTCACAGCAGAAAACTTCCCGGCCGCCCTGCATTGTTCAAAATCATATTTCTCTAACACAAAGTAGTTTTATGGGCACAACTAGAACTTAAATTTCTGAGCGCTTTGTTTCAGAAAACAACTATTTCCACAGTGAGGAAGTACTCTCTCTCACTCTCCCACATTATTTATTTAAGCAATAAGGTACGAGAGGCAGTACTGTATCGTACAATAATGTAATGTGTGAGGAACATGATGTCCATTGTCATGTTTGTGTAGGTCATTCCAGATGTGTTTGTTCACCACCTTATTTGCCTCTATGAAGGTTTTCCTCTGGTGGGCCCACTGCCCAACAGGCATAATTCTGCTTATGTAAATTATGTAATCTTTATAGATACAGTACTGCCTTGAGTACCGTATTGCTTTTATAATACGGCCGGCGACATTATAAATAATAAGTAAAAAGTGAGCTGCCTTTCAGCACAACATAGTTGTAGCCACCAAACGTTGTGTGTCGAGTTTCAGTAGCCGAGAGAAAATAGTCCCCGTACGTGTGGCAGTTGCTATGCAACAGACAAACAACATTGGGATCATCACGTTTGTTAGCCTAGCTAGATCTCGCACCAGCTCATTCATTCACATTGCTCATTTTATCCATCCATCCATTTTCGTCTGCTTATCCGGGGTCGGGTCGCGGTGGCAGCAGGTCCAGCAGGCCTGTGCCGGCCTGAAAAATATTATTATTTTTTTTTTTTTAAATAATAAAAATGACAATGGGACACTTTTAATAAAATAATGTTTAATTTAAACCTTCTAAATCAATCATAAATGCTGCGTAGGCACTGAGTATAACACCGTTAGGTTAATAAACGTAACCTGTTTAAACTTAATAAACTAAAGTTACGAGTGACTTGGGACTCGATAGACTAACATTAGGCTGTTGTTAATGTTTATGTTGATTTGGATATCTCCATTAATTGTGCATCGTGGAAAACGTTTCTCATGTCCCCTTCGTCTCTGATGACATCACTTCCGACCACTCTTGCTCTCTTTGCGGTGGCTCGGTGTTGAAGTGTCTTCTCCAGGAGGATATGACTCCAACGCTGTCTTTCATTGAGATCTGGTGCTCAGAAGCTTTGAAGGGATTCATGTCCTCACTGACATGACTTCTCTGCTTCCAACTGTTATTTTGAGTGCGCACTAATATGGGACGCTCAGGTAAATGTAAACAAGTGTAGCTACAATACTTTATGGCTCAATAAAGTACACCCCGTGACTCACTCTCAACCAATCAGAATGCTTGATTTCATCTACCCGTATTATAATTGTATCTATTCCTCTATCCTCGACTAAAGGCTATATTCCTTTATTCCTGACTACACCACTGCTAAACACAGTAGAAGAAAAAAAGCGTAGAAAAGAAAACCTTAGTTGAGCCTCATTAACCTGCAGATAGATGGCCGTGGTTTGGTGAGGCCAGACCGCTGTAAGCCTCACTCTGCCCGTACAGCCAGTGGAGCGAATGGCTAAGAGGGAGCTCAATCAATACACTAAGTGTGTGTGTGCGAGTCTGGCTCGCGTTCAACCGCTCGTGTGTGTGTGTGTGTGTGCCATTTGCATTATGTCTGTGTATGCGCATCTGTAACCACGCAGGCTGTCTAAATGCGTATTGATCCTGAGGTGTTGTTTTGTGTATCTGATGGTCTGCTGCGTTTTACTTTCATTAAGTTTGGCTCGCACGCACAAATGATGACGGATGGAGTCAGCTGAAGCGTGATTCATCAGCGTGATGTGTTTTATTTTTCGAAAGCTGTTTTGGGATGTCTTCCAACTCTTGGGAATTGGCCAAATGCATTTTTTTGTAAAAGTTTTTTGTGGGGGGAGGTGGGGAGGGGGTAGCGTGTGGACAATTCCGTATTGCCAGTTTGAGTCTTCTTTGAGCATGGAGTACTCACACACACACACACACACACACACACACACACACACACACACACACACACACAGACACACAAGACAACACAGAGGCCAAGACGAGTCTGCGTCAATACTAGTACATATACGTTGAAGGCTGGAGATTTGATTATTTTATTCTGAAGCGTGCGCGCACACACACACACACACACACACACACACACACACATTTATTTGTGCGCTCAGCTGGTCCTACTGTTTGTGTTTACTGTTCAAAAGCCCACATCTCTTCACTGGTGTTTCTTAGTTTGCCTTTCAAATCATCCCTTTCATGTTCTCATCATTATTCCCTTCTCTTTGTAGCTCGTAGTGTGTTATTCAAAAGATGACTGGAGAAGAAATATGGATTCATTTTTTTGATGCCTTTACATGTTTTCTGTGCATAGGGTTGCAGTGTGGTGTCCCTTCTAGAACCTTGCCGGTTCAGAGCGGGCCCATTGCTGCCCCCCGGGTTAGCGTCCTCCAGCTTTCTTTCTCCTTTGGGTCCTGAGCACACACACTCCAGCAGTGTTGGAATCTTTCCAGTTTTGAGACGTTGTCGCCATATTAATAAACTATCGTCTCAAAAATATTACCATACAAATGTAGAAACGGTATATTAGTATTGGTATTTTATGAATCTGTGTGTTTGCCTGTTAGAACGGGGTTTATACCCACATGCAAGCCGCTTCTCCAGCAGTCCAACACGGTGGCTCCAGAGGGGTCATGTTTCCCGTTGGCCACCGCAGTTCTTCTTGGCACGCGGGTGAAGGTTTCAGTTGGTTGCACACTGCCCTTTTTAAGTAGTTCACGGGAACGCTTACGGCGGTGGAGATTTTGGGCTGTGAGCGTTATTTTTAGCGCCGCCATTAGGCAAATAGGAGCTACATTTGTTTTGAAGCGCTTGCACATCATTAGATGTGTAGTTGTACACAAATCTCTGGGCTCCCGGGGGGGGGGGGGGGGGGACGGGACAGTGTGTAAGAGAAGGGGGAGAATAATAAGGATGAGAAACCTGAAGCAAAAAACAATGGAGTCTCAGACCCTGTGGGGCTTGAACCTCAGAAGAAAAAGAAACCGGGTCAAACTGATCCTGCTACTGTAAATAACAACACATAATAAGCCGAACATTCATACCGACTCCCACAAGTTTTCATACTGGCACATGTTACCCACCATCTCGTTGTAACCTGTTCATGCCGCCCTTGGTCCTCCATTCTCTTCTTCATTCTTTTCATTCCTGCGTCTTGTTCTTTTTTGCTCAGGTTTTCTTCCATCGCTCTTGTTCTCTCGGTATAATCACCATGTTATCAGAGTAAATCCTTCACACTGAAGTCGTTTGGCTTCATGGGGATTTGTAATTTACTCATTAATTTTATTATATCATGCTTTAGTTATTTCAGTCAGAGATACTGTTCTAACCCCCCACACATTTTTTAGAGAATAAAAGGAGATCTCTATAATGTTACACAGCGCTGTGCCGAGATTTTCAACTTTATCACCTTTTTCCAAAGTTATTAGCCCCCCTAAAAAGTCAGACAACCTTTTTTATTTTTATACTGATATACTTTATATTCCTGCCATTACTTAGGATCTCAGTTTTACATGTTTATATGTTGTGTCATTAGTGCTCCATAGGTGATATTTTGGGCTGTATAAATAACATTGACTTGACACTTAGATACATGTTTCAAAAGAAATCTAGGATCATAGAAAGACATTATTTATCCATTAACCCTTCTGTGTATTAGTAATACAATAAGATTGTTGCACTACATTCAGTGAACAAAGATGAGAAGATGCCACTCTGTTTGTTCACTTAATATGAAGCTCGAGCCAGGAGGCCGTTAGCTTAGCTTGGCACTAAGATAAAGGGCAACCAGCTAGCGTGGCTCTACGAGCACCCCTTTCAGGTCA
The DNA here is from genome assembly GCA_023566465.1 of Cottus gobio. Classification (NCBI taxonomy): domain Eukaryota; kingdom Metazoa; phylum Chordata; class Actinopteri; order Perciformes; family Cottidae; genus Cottus; species Cottus gobio. The sequence continues at coordinate 10,870,192 of CM042216.1, forward strand.
CTTAACACGGTATGTTTCGTTTGTTTCATTTGGACCAAAACTATGTGTAAAAGGTACAGGTTTTGGCTTCATGTGATCATGAATTTACTTTAGGGTAGAGCCAGGTTAGCTGTTCTCAGTGTGTATGCCAAGCTAACAGTGTCCAGGTGCTAGCTTCATTTAGTGTGCAGGCATGAGTGATACCAATTTCTCCATCTGACTCTCAGCAAGACAGCAACACATAAAACAGATTAAGACCCTGCCTTAATAGTATGAAACAATTCAAATACTTCATCATTGTAGGGGGCTTGCAGTAACTGGATGATATCCAACTTGTAATAGCAGGACAACATCTGCCCAATGTTCTGACAAACTGATCTTTCAGTCTGACTCCACACTAGTGGGAGGTTTTTATTTTCCCCTCTTCTGGAGCCAGCTGTGTCGGTGTGTAACGCCACATCACCATGAGCCAGCCTGTGCCTGCGAAGGGATAACAACTGAAAAACAGATTCCAGGTCCCGTCTGACATTTTCACACTGACAGAACACAAAGTCCTTGTCCGTCTGAATCTGCCGAAGAACGAGGCTTCTCAAAACACCATCTCCCCGGTGTAGCACCAGGTACGTGGGTGGCCTTGATGGTCTGCCATGCAGGGAGAACTGACCTAGAAAACGGCGGCTGTCCTGTCAGGCCCTTTCCCCGGAGCCCCCCGGTAAAAGCTCTGCGAGACGGACAAAGAGGCAGACAAAGGAAGACGGATGCTTACTGCGCCGAGACTCGTCATTTAAATGGTTTGATGAGAGGAAGCGTGTATCTGAGGCGCCGTGTTTCCCCCTCAGCCCCTATTTACAGTCAATTTACATCTTGGAAGCTCGTTATTTTTTTATTCTTTTTTCAGAAATGACTGTTTTCTTCAGGTTAATAAATAACCTGATATTGAGGTTAGTTACCGAGACACTTCTCTGCTCACCCCGGGTTGTGTGCAAACAGTCTAAACTAAGAAGGAACTTATTCTGAAATATATATATAAAAAAAAAAATGTATTATATTTTCCAACACATACTGCAACTGTATTTGCACTGTTCTTATTTTACTCACTGTTTGTAGTATTATTTAAACTCAAGGGCTCACCTTCCTGCCATGTGTTTTGCTCGTGAGCTCATGGTTGGCTCTGTACGGTAGCTCTCTCATGTCAGGATCGCCTTCATCGTATCCACGTGGTAATGGCCCGACGCCACAATAGCCCATGTTGCAGTGATAGTGGAAGACTTTTGAAGGTTTGAAAGTGGGAGGGAGGGTGAAATACTCAATCTAAAATCAGATATTAATGTTCCATATTCAATGTTTAGCATACGGCTGGTGATGTGGGGTGCACGCAAATTGATTTGAACTAATTACATTATATTTTAAAATTTTGAACTTGACTACAAGGAAGCATGAGTCCGTAGGTAGGTTAATTTCAACCCTTTTTTGTATATTGCTGAGATTGGCCGGGTCTCGGATCCCATCGGCTATCGTTCCGCCGCTGGATCGGCTTCTGGGGGCCAGGGGCTTTATTTCTGGGTTTTTCCCGGTGCAGCCGGTGGATATCCAGGTCAAGGCTTCCTTGTCCGTGTACTGCTCACTGTTTACACTCTGATCAGCAACGACTGGAGTTCGAGTTCGAGAGACGACGTGTACAACCGGGTTGTTTCATGAGTAGCCAGTTAACAAGCTAATTCTAGACCAATAAAAAGCTAAATTATTGTCAGGTCAGAACATTTACATGGATTCAACAAAAAGCCTGCTCGAAAACCGCATACTTCCGATACCAAAATCTTGTCCCATTGCCTACACATGAATGCAGAATCAGTTTTTCATAGATTAGGCAGATCTTAAGTGATGATGAACAGTCTTGTTTGGGGCAAAGCTGGCACTGATGTACAACCTCAACTCTAATTCAGTTTAAAAAAATGGCCTGTGGCACCCGGCGGTAGCAAACATAGACAGCTGCAGCTTCTCAAGAAGAGCCTCTTTAGGCACCCTGAGAGGATCGGCTCGTCATTGCTCTTAAAAGTGAAGCCTGTGGCCGGTTATAGTGCTCGAGTACTTACACTCATCCACCTGCTCAATGGCCGGGCTTTCCGCTGTCAAATTTGATGGGGGGTGTCGAGTAACACGGGGGAAGTCTATAACCGTTCCTGTTGTTTTGGATGCTCTCAGATCGAGGTGATTGCTTTTTCCTCCAGGATGCAAAAGCACCGGCGGCACTCGGGAGCCTCTTAAATGCGCCCTGGATTACGGTCATCAGACATTTTCCGATAGAGCGCATCAGGGTCTTCACTCCTGCAGTCATCTGTATGCAAAGTAAACAGCGCTGGTGATAATACAGAAGCCTCAGAGATAGATCTGGTAGTGATACAGTGTGTAGAGTCCATTGAATCTGACCTGCTATTAGGAAAGGCAGAATTCTGAATGAGGAGGAGGGTATGGGCTAAGCAGCTTGTGGCTTGTGTTTGAGCGCTCTTCAGAAGTCAACAAATGCCGCCCCGGCCCGGCTTTCATTTGTGTGAATAAGCAGGGTGATACCTGCATCGCGGCTTACCTGATGAAGTGGGCTCACGGAGCCGCGGGCTTTGTGTTGGAGCCTCTGGAAGAAGTTGTTAACGGCTGAAAAGTTAGTGCCAGCGGGCCGGATTGCTCTTCTCAGACAGAAGATAAATGGCCGATGATTTCCATTCACCCGCAGTGAGCCATTAAAGTGTTCCCAAGATCTCTGACAGCTGTCGCTATCAGCTTTTCAACAGCCTGCCGGTCAATGCCTGGCTGCTTCGTTGAGGTTTATGCGTTTTAAAAATTCTCTGTATGGACTACGGTGTGCTGTTCTGGACATAAAAGCTAAAAGGTCACTTCTTTCGATCCGTCTGATCGAAATGACAGCGGTTCTGCCGCTTTGTGACAGCTTCTCTTCCTTCTGCCCGATGCAGCCGCACACACTCTGTTTTGAGTCTATCCACCTGAAGACGGGAGCTGTGCTTTCTACCCGGTGGAATCAATTGGAAATAAAGATCTTCTACAACAATGAAACAGCATTTGTGTATTCTGCTCTTGAGTAATAGTTCGACCTCGGCTGCATTTGATGTACTAACTACAGTGTATTTAAAGTGGATGCCCTATTAATATTTAATACAAAATATGCCATGTGATTCTCTCTCACCTCACCAAATATGTTCTAAACCCAGAGATGGCACTTGTCAAAGTGAGACTAATGATTACAGCAAACAATTTAATGCAAATCAAGCTTTAAAGTGTAATTATTAATATTTATAATTAGCAATGGATCAATTTGCTGTGTGTAATGATCCATTGTGGCATCTTTCAGCTCTTTTTGGTTCTGTGGCCTACAAATGTATTTCCACTGCTCACATCAACTGCTTCTCTTGCCTCAGGCTTCATTATTTTTTTTGTCTCAAAAATGTTTTACATAATCCGACCGCCAACAAACGCCAAACAAAGTTAGCAGCGATATTTAGCAGCTCAAGAGCCAGATATTCCCTCAGGAGTCGGAGGGGACCAAAACTGAGCTAAAAACGCAATTCTGAAATGATTGCTGAATGTGTAATTATGAAATAAAAATAAATGACATGAGCTGAATACATATCTACCAACTCTGAGTTAATGTGTTGCCAAACAAAGCTATTGATTCTGCAGCTTCCGTTAATAAACACAGGCTTGTTGATGTGCACGGCAATATCACAATATTGATTTACATTTAAACAATGGATACAAAGTATTGATTGTCCTTCATTTTAACAAAATATGTGTATTCAGATACTGGAATACACACAGTTGTGTATTGATTCTGGCTCACTAAAGATACACTAATTAAGTAAAATTAACATTATTGGACACACGGATATAGATTCAGAGTTACGGTAGGCCCAGTGACAATAAGGTCAGCTGGTACGTGGTTAGACTGTGTCACACACACACACACAGACGCACACACACACACTACACGCCAGCAGTGTGTGTGTATGTGGGGATGCTGTTATTGCAATTTCCCACAATGAGAGAATGCTATTTCACATAGTTGGCATGCATGTAACGCGGCAGAATAGTGTGCAGCGATTACAGCCAAGACCAAATGGCTCGAGGTAGAATCTCTGTGGTACAGACACCGAGCAGCTGTTAACCCTTCATGTGCCGGGCCGGGATAATTGGCTGGAAAAGCCTTTGTCTGAGGCAGAGGGAGAGAGTGAGAGAGAGAGAGAGAGAGAGAGAGAGAGAGAGAGAGAGAGAGAGAGAGAGAGAGAGAGGGGAAGGTGGTGGTGTGGAGGCATGTTTGCAGTGTGTGTGTGTGTGTGTGTGTGTGTGTGTCCTTGGGGGTCTCTCTCTATCCATCTTTCTCGCTCTCACTCTCTAGTCCGGAGCTTGTTACCATAGCAACATAGAGGAAGAGGTACTGCTGCCGGAGTCCCAAAAATTGTATTATCTTTTTCAGACACACACTCACACTCTTACACACATGCACACACACACACACACTCTCTCTCTCTCTCTCTCTCTCTCTCTCTCTCTCTCTCTCTCTCTCTCTCTCTCTCTCTCTCTCTCTCTCTCTCTCTCTCTCTCTCTCTCTCTCTCTCACACACACACATGCTGCTCCTTCGTCTGTCTTGCATACATACAAACTGGCAGGCAGTAGCGAGCGTCTGTGTGTGTGTGTGTGTGTGAGTTTCTCTCTGTATTTGTGTGTGTCCAGTACAGCTTGCTAATGCTGGCAGGCAAAAGCATACACACACACACACACACACACACACACACACACACAGAGGCACTGAGAAAGCGAGAGAGCTTGGTTGAAGGAAAAGGAGGACAGCGAGTGTTGCAGCAGAGTAGACGAGGTCATGTTAGAACAGCAGGATAGTTTGTTTATGCCACTGAAAGGGGATAATTGGCTTTTACTCATTCATTATTTCTTGTGTTTTTTTTTAGTAGTCAGCCGATTGTACAACAGGTAGTTTTGGCTCTGCGAGGTGCAACAAATCATGATCACCTGGCCTCTGCCAGTCCAGCAGGGAGTACCATGAAGTGGCTTTACTTTGAGTTTGATTAGTGCGTAATAGATTTGACGATACACAAGGGTAGCTTTTAGCCAACACTGTCCAGTCCATTAAAACGTGGCCACTGTTATACATATGTAGAATACAGGGATTTTGATGCAACCTCATTTATTATATTTAGGGTGGACGTGAGCCTTGCAAAGTGATTTAAATCGGTACGCCACCCGCTGAGAACCGCTTTCGTGAGAAATAATTTCACAAGTATAGCGGTCATATTCATGTGACCTTATTTCTCAAGATTCTTATAGAATGTGTTGCTTTCAAGCAGCACTAATCAAAGCAAACAATGGGCAAGAAGGGCCGTGTGTTAAAGGTGCCGACGAAACTTTAAAGTAGTCTCACTTTAAAGGGCCAGTGTGTAGTTTTTAGGGAGATGTGTTGGCAGAAATGGAATATAAGGTTGTTTTCTTTAGCGTATAATCACTTAAAAAAGGAATCTTTGTGTTTATATCCACACGAGGAGCAGGTCCTCTTCACAGAGCCGTTCCGCCATGTGTCTACGGTAGCCCGGAAGGGACAAACCAAACACTGGCTGAAGCCATTCACTATAAAAAAAACTTTATTTTTGACATTATCGCGTTGGTTGCATTCTGCGACCTTGCCGCTAGATGGTGCCAAATCCTACATACACACTGCACCTTTAAAGCTGGATTCTTCCAGACTGCATGGCCTACATGAGAAAAAAATGGATTAGACAATTTAGGAAGAATTTGAAAGACCTTCCATGACGGCTGCCCCGTCTCAATTAAAGACTCCGAGCCGCACCTGACCCCGATGACAGAAGCAGCACCAGCTAACGCGCGTGTTCACGCGTACAAAGACCACACAACTCTGCAAACGTTTGCTCTAAACTCTTGAGTGCTTCCACATTTTTGAGTATTTTTGTCCTGCTTTCGAGCTACAAGCGGAATGCGTACGCAAACGTGTGCATGCACGCGTGGCCACGTACACACATGGTGAGTGGGCGGAGATTAAACGCGAGGATTACGCGGCTGTCTTTCCGATGCAGCGCAATGTACGCTGACAAGAGGAACCCAGCAGCATTGACGAGCATCTGAGGCTGAGATCATGAGCGGGATAATGGCCGTGATTACATTAGCAGAGCTATTATGTTGTAGATGACAGCTCTCGTTAACATATAAACAGCCTTAAACGCCACGTTCACTGTGGAAATGAACACGGGCCCACACACACACACACACACACACACACACACTGGCATAAATGTATACATGTCGGGGTATAAGTGAAGGAGATTAAAGCAGGCGAGGATTATATGACACAGATATTATAACAAACATAATATCATTAGATACGGGGAGAGACAGACACAGGCACACACGTGCTTGTAGTGTGTGCTGTAAATTTACACACACACACGCAACGTTCATGTCAACCTAATTTAAATTTGATTCCCACAAAATGACCTCTTTTTTTTCCTTCTATGAGTCATTTGCTGGAAATGGTGCACACACACACACACACACACACACACACACACACACATGTTTATGTTCCTGTGAGTATGTGGATGCTCTCCAATCTTTCTCTGTCTCTTCCTGCCCTTATGATAAACTGCCTGTCTAACATTGTTTTCTTATCGCGCTCCACGCGCGCGCGCGTGTGTGTGTGTTCATGCGGTCTTGTAGCATGGGTTCGGGCAACCGTGTGCCAAGTGTGCACGAGTGCATGAACACCTCCTAATGGGTGTTTCTGAGCGAGACGGTGAGGGATACTGGGCGCATGAGCGTGCGTTTGTTTTGAACATTATCATCACCAGATCCCTCTCTCTCTCTCTCTCTCTCTCTCTCTCTCTCTCTCTCCCTTTCACTAACCTGTTATCTGATCATTCTCTGCATCCCTGTCTCTCTTCTCTCTGATTTCACGGAATACAGGATGCACTTAAGTGTGTTCGTTCATTATCTAATTAAGTCATTTACCAAGCTCTAATTCTTTCTCATCAGCTAATAGTCTGCAGATTAAGTATGGACGTGTGTGTGTGTGTGTGTGTGTGTGTGTGTTGATGGGGACGGGGGTGGCTTTTTAAGCGTTTGTTAAATTATTAACCCCTCATTATCAGGTGAAAGGCAAAAGATAAAGAAAGCTCTCGTCGCTGATCGAGGCTAATCAGGGAATTTTCCTCTTCAAAAGGCAACAGCGAGCAATCTGTTTCTTCTTCTTCTTCTTCTCCCCGCTGTCATTTCAGACTTGGAGTCATTTGTCTTGTTGGCAACATTCCTGGGAAATAAGTAGCGCGACACATTTCAATGTGGCAAATATTGTGTCGTCGTTGCCACGGCGCGCTCATTTTCCAGCGGTGACGTCGCGTCATTTTTACATTTCTTTATTTTTTGCTGCAGTCGGCGGCGGGCCCGCTGCCACATGCCGATGCCCTTCAGGTCGACTCTGGAGTTACACATCGAAACAGAGCGGAGCAAAATCTTGACTCTGATGACGGGAAGCCGCCACACTGTCTGTGGGTTAGAACATCAGCAGGGCCGGTTCGTAATCACGGCTCATTAAAAGTCTGGGAAGGAGTCCACGGAGTGATTTACTAATATCTCCTGGTAATTACATTAAAGCAGTAGGAAAAACATCTGTTTCAATCTAAAGGTGGTGCAGGTTTAAATCACACTTTCTTTTTTATTTCATTATCGATTAATCTCCCAAGTAATTATTTTGATTGCAAAATATTTGATTTAGTAAAATATATTTATATATTCTTTTCTGTAGAATATTTGTCAAAAAGTTAAAAATAAATCTTTTATGCATGTACAAAATTATTTTATTATATAATTTAGTATATGAATATTTAGTATGTTTTTTGTGGTTTTGTATTCATATTTATATTTATAATATTTTTACAATATAAAACGAGACGAGCAGCAAATCCGGAACAGCGAATGCTTAGGGACCGTATGAAAATAATTAGTGGGGTTAGGATGAGCAGAAGGTGGTGGTGGTGGTGGTGGGGGGGGTCAGAGGGGGCGGGGCTGACATTGACACGTAGAGGCAGACAACCATTTGCCCCTACGGGCGATTTTGAGTCGTCAATTAACCTAAGCTGCGTGTGCGTGGACTGTGGGAGGAAGCCATGCTGCCGAGGGGAGAGCGTGCAAAAGCATCAGAGAGGGCGGAGAACATAAAAAGGCCTCGGCCTGAAGTCATGATTGAATCAAAACTACGTTACCATTTCTACACATCCAGTCTGATGAGTTTTTTTCCCCATCAGAATCCTATAATCCAGAGGTAGAGTCAGGTCGTTTGAAAGACGCCGCCCTCGGCATTAAAGCATTTTCTCCTACAAAACTTGTGAAGATCCTTTTCCTACATTTCATCTGCTCATTTTGTCGGCGGTGCCTGATTAATAAAAGGAATTACACGTCCCATTATTAATGAAAACAGCACCAATCTTCGCACCTTAGCTGTGAATTGTCACACGTCTGGTAAAGCTCTCCCTGTGTTCTGGGACAAGGAGAGGTCACCGCAGTTGGACCGAGCTGAAAAGACTCTCCAGAGACGAGTCCAACTTCTCAAACGCCTTCTGCCGCCGGTGTGTGTGTGTGTGTGTGTGTGTGTGTGTGTGGGGGGGGGTGTACCACACACATCTGGGACACGTTAAACAATTCTAATTGTTGACATACTCTCGGCGGCTGTGTTATCATGAATTTGGTCCTTGTGCAAAGAGCACCGGGGGGCCGGTTCAGGCGTTGACAATGAAGGCAGAGGGCGTGGCAGGCCGAGAGGAGGCGGGCCGAGAGGAGGCGGGCCGAGAGGAGATGCCATGAGAACGCCCTCAGAGTCACCGGAGTCCACGTGTTCTACTCACAAGGGTTTGCACTCAGAAATGTGCCTCAGTGGCCTGTTTTCATTGTATCACACACACTTCAACCTCCCTCTCTCCCTCCCTCTTTCTCTCTCTCTCTCTCTCTCTCTCTCTCCCTCCCTCTTTGTTGCTTTTTCGCTCACTCTCTTTAATCCTTTGTTTCACTGGGCTCCAAAAGCAATTATGTTAGAGTACCTAACAAAAAAATGAAATGATTAAACACACACACTTATACACACCCACATTATCGCACTGTGTAAAGATATTGATATTCTTATTTTGCCGTGTTGCCATTGCTCTGAATGAATTGGTCAATCACTGTTCATGTTGAGAGCACGTTCGTGCACATGATCGCCCCCCCCCGGCCAGTTCGCGCTCAAGCGGCGGTAAATGCTGGCGGCGTCGTTGCGAATACGAAGCCGCCCATCGTTACGCCCGACACTACACGGTTGTGCAAATGTTTTTTTCCAAGTTGAAAAATACATTTTACCGATTTTTTTAAAAATGTATTGACAGTTAGCGACGCCCTAGAAAGAGGCTAGAACTGAACTCAGGTCAGAAATAAGATGCTAAAGCGCGGCTGTCTTTGTAGTAAAGATGAATACAATGTTATCTACCAGACAGACTCGGTTATTAAGGAAACTTAAATATGGGTTATTATAGTTTTCTGTAGAATCTTTCATTTTTCACTAATACATTTGCACATGATTTGTTATTTCCTGGATTTATTGAAATGTTTAATTTGTTTGTTCGTTGCGTGTTTTTCATGCAGAATCCACAGCTTTACATCTCCCAGTACTTTCTTCTAACTTTTGATGTTTACCGAAAAACAAAAGGATTCGGAAACGTTCAGCCTTTTTTTTGTTCTTCTTCTTAGGCTCAAACCAAATAAACACTCAGGAAATATGTACATATGTAAATGAGAGGAGCGCTCCTGTGTGGTTCTCTATGCTCAGCGTCATCGTTATCTCTCCCACGGTGCGATGTGACACGCAAAAGCCGGGGAGTCCTCTCATGTCCCCGCCCCCCCCTCCTCCTGTCCTCGCTTCCCGGCCTATTTATCTATCCATCATTGTCAAACACGCAAGGTTTGTGTGATATGCATACAAATTTTTTTTTAAAAAAGCCGGAAGGTAACAATGCGCTTTTGAAGGCCTCGTCTCATTATATCGCCCGCTCTCATGTCAAACACACGCAAAGGCACGAAAGCAGCGCTTTCTGATGCTTCACCTCCTAGCCGGCCGCATCCAGACACCTAAAGGCTGTGTATTCTCATATTGATGGCATTCTTCTTCTTCTTCTTCTTCTTCTTCTTCTTCTTCTTCTTCTTCTTCTTCTTCTTCCCCTCCGTCTATCCAGGAATGCCTGCTGATATCTCTCTGATGTCTAATGCCGTCTGACTGAACGCGCGGACCAGAAAACACACAAACGTGCGCAGAATGCGTCGCCGAGCTGACACTTCAAACAAAGCGTTTGTCTGCTGCCTGACAGCGATTCCTCTCTCCTTCCCCCTCTCCTCCTCTTCCTCCTCCTCTCATTATCCCCCTCACTTCTCCCTGTCGTTCCAAAAACACTTGTACCCCCTTTCTCTCTCACACACACATACACACACACATTATTATCATTCCTAATTGAGCCGCCTGGTTTCAATGCAGGTTTAATAAAACAGAAAGATTGAAAATGATAAAACACCACTCGAGCTACAAGGTATAATAATCGTCCGCGTTTAATTTCTATGAAAAGCAGTTTATTAATACAGCGATTGGTTTTGCAGCAGCCTGTCATCACGTTGCTGTTGGAGGTGTCGCTCGTGGACGCGTGGGCTGAACCTTTACGTCAAGTAACAACCATCTCTCCTCAGTTTTGTCTTCAAGTCGGACTGTTTTCTGAACACGGAACAAAGCTCCATTGTGTTCACTGAAACAGTTTCTGTAAAAGAACCTCCAGCATTTTATTTTATTTCGGTACGAGAGTTGGTGCTTGGCGAGGGGAAGGGAGGGCGCTGACTGGCAGTGTGTGTGACATCGGGTCGCTCAGGTCGGGTTTGCTAGTCCACAAAGGGAACGCCGTCCAGACGGCTGCCTCCATCTTGGCAGTATTAAGGCGGGAATTATGAGCGTCACTTTTGATTGGTCCTCTGAATGTGCACCACCTCCCGAGTTGCAGGGGTCGTAGACCAGTTAACGTTCAACGAGGTCCAGTCTGAGAGTCACAGTACTGATTTAGTCCCTTATGTATTAAAGTATTTAACGGTTGTATTAACATCTGTATGTAGTCAACTACCGACTGTGTTCAAGTATAGAAAGTTTAATTGAATAATATCTAGTTGTCAGTTTTCAAATTCAACTGGATAAATTATAAAGAATAAATACACGTTCTTTTCTCATATCAAGTAAAATAAGGGAGGCATTTAAGATTAAATTGCATAACAAAAAGCTTTTGAAAAATATTATAATATAATTGTCCTCCAGCTTCAAATTCAGTTCATTCAGGGTGAAGTGGTGTCACCCAAGATCTTCTAAAAAGAGAAACGTGTGTTTAGGGACTTCATCAGTGGTTATTAAACCCCTGTTTTCAGCTCATTTCTCCTCTCTGTTTACATCATTGTTGGGAAGTGAATTAATGTGTAAGTATTCTTATAATATTGGCTCTTAGGTTGATTTTATGTGTCTTTATTTCAGATGTGAGTCGGTTCGATTGCTTTGTCTCGTAGCAGAGCTTCACATTGCCACTTTTAATAATCCCCACATCTCCGAACATATGAGACACTCCGGTTTGAACCTGCCCGTGGGAAGAATTAACATTTAATAGTCTGTCTATTCTTGGTTAAAGGCTCTGGTCTCGCTTTCTTGGAGAACGCCATGTGAAATAACTTCTCTGACATACCTACTTCTCCTGCTGGGTCTCGCTCTCCGTCTCTCCCCTGTGTCTAAATCAAGGCTAATCAGAGTACACATGTGATTGGCCGAGTAGAATCACGTGAGATCATTTACAACGCATGTAATTGGTCGGTGTGTTTCCTGGACCGCTAAACGAGGGCCGTAAAGGCTGGAAAAGCCTTTACAGACCCGGACTGTGATCTGCCTGCTAGTGACCCCTGGTATTGACTGTATATAAGAGGTGGATCAAGTCACCGCAATGTCAACCATTGGTTTGTGGACTGCTGCTTTGAAGCCTCTTTTTGCAACTAGAAGTGACTCAAGAGGGCGGAGCATTTGAATGTTGGATAAGAAAGTTTAGGCAATCAAAAATATTACACCTTACTTTCATGAACTGAAAACAAGCTGAAAGGTAAAAAGATGAAAACATGGACAACTGCCAGACCTGACAATGAAGTGGCAGCGACCTGTCAATCACCTTGTAGCCCCGCCCTAAAGCATACCTTACTTTAGGTCTGTTTGACTCTAAATGATCATAATTTACTAAATGAGCATCATGCTGTATTGAAGAAGACTTAAAACTAGAGATTGAGACATAAACTCATGTTTATAATATTTACTGAGGGAATACATCAAGAGAGAAGTAGAGTAATTTTCTATAGACTTCTATTCAACCAGAGGAGTCGCCCCCTGTTGGCCTGGAGAGAGAATGCTGGTTTTAGGCATCTGATGATGCGTAGGATGTTTGCCTATTTGTCTTGTAAGTTTGAGTCCACTTATAGTGGAAAGTGAGATAGATACTTCAATAAGCTATGCAGCAGACCATTAAGTGCCTTAGCTAACTAACTACAGTAACGTGCTCACACAAAGCTAACATTAGCTTCCGAACAGCTATTCATTTTGTTTCGAACATCATTTTGTTATCAACTGCTCCCCTAGTGGAGATATGGTGCAAATAAATAATCCTTTAACATGTTTAAATGTAGCGTTTTTAGCCCGCTACAGGCATTTCGTTAGCAGTCCAGCTCGATTACATAAATGTGGCGCCGACCTGCCTGAACTCATGCTATGCTACACAATGTTTTCATTTCTTTACAGGGACCGTTAAACCGTTGTTGTATACACAAAATACAAAGAAGGCTCGTGCCTGTTCATCTTGTTTTAGTGCAGGTGACCCCAGCTTGTGGTAATGACTAAGATAATTCACAAAATATGATGTGGAATAATTAATAGGCGCGAGTCTACGGCGTCGGGGAACTTGCCGTCGGGAAGTAATTAGCTGGCTGCAATTTAGATGGATAGATACAGGAATGTTATGTCTTGGGGTAAAACTCCCTCCCGGGGGACTTTTGAACAGTTAAATCGGTTAATTAGGGACTCTCTGTGGGAAGAAGCGAAGAGGGATGTCATTACCAAATATGGAAATGTATGAAATATCCTTTTAAATGACAAAATTGGCTAAACGTTGGAATAATGGAAATAATGGAGGCATTGTCACGTGCCAAGCAGGAATGCCGATCCAATTTGTGGAGCACTCCTGATGTTACAGATATATTCTTCTGTTTGGAACTACCCATTCATTTGAATATGGAAAATAAACTATATACTGCATTGGGAAAGTCTTCTGTGATTTGTATAGATCCAAGAGCTCAACGTTCAACTTTGGCGGTGTGCAATTTACGAGCCGCGTAGATAGTTCTGGCTTGGTTGCTTTAAGTGAGAAGGAGAACAAACTATTTATAACGTTTGCCTAGATGTGCACAATCAGCCCCAGTTCCTGTGTGAGTGATCTTAATCCAAAGAGGATTCGTGGAAAAACACTGCGCTTGATGTTAGTGATGCAGTGGGCAAATCTACCCGCTGCAGAACCATACACAGATGGTCAAAAAGCAGTGGTGGCATAAACCATTGCCAGAGTCTCAGTGGTGTAGCTGGGCTTACTGGGTCTTCTACCACCAGGTGCATCCAGACCGAAACTGCAGAACTGCACTCGCAGGCTGCAACGGGTTGTTCCCCGCCATCGGAAGGGTTGTGTACCGCACGTTTTTAGGGAAAAAGTCAAATTGATGACGGACTTCGCTTCTTTTGGGTCTCTAATTCCAAAGACTCATAATTAATAAGCAACGTTTGTGTCAAGATTGGTCTCCTTTAACAGGGTATATAAAGAACTATGTGGACTATTAAACTGTTTTTATTAAACTGTCTTTTGCCTTCATGGATATATATATATATACATTCTGAAGCAGTTCTGAAGCAGTCGTAACAGAAGGAATTAACTACCGTGCTTGTTTATTTAATATGAACGATTAGCAATGTGGTGTGAAAAGCGTAACGGATGACAAAAGACACGACCACAACAACTGAAAATCCATTTTTAGCTGCTTTGGCTTGTTTGGGAGTCCCGCCATCGGCTCGCCGGCAAAATGTCTTCATTGCTCCGAAACAATTTAAAAAACTATTTCCAGGCGGTCGCCTTGAACTGTTCTGACAGTTATTCCCAGGAGACGCAAATGCAGCGTGAGTCCACACAGTCAGGCTCCAGTTGATTTTCAATGGAGCGGCTCCAGGACGCTCTGGTGAGGACATCCACAGGACGGAGCCGTTCTCCTCCACTGACGGCAGAACACAGAAACCGCTTCATGTTCTACTCCATCCGCCGTCCGGCTTCAGCATCTGGCTGCTGTGCAGCGGGTTTTTACTGGGTTGTGTAAGTAAATCTAATAAATGGAAGCAAACACCGTCATCTGTGCACAGCACCATTACTATTATTACAACATATAGAGATGGCAAAGAGTTCAGTGCCTTGCTAATGGGCACCCGAATACCATTGTGGAGGACGGGGGAGCGTGTTGCTGAAGTACTGTGCAGTGAAAGTGAATGAGAGGGTGATGAGGCTGTGTGTCTGTGTGTGTGTGTGTGTGTGTGTGTGTGTGTGTGTGTGTGTGTGTGTGTGTGTGTGTGTGTGTGTGTGTGTGTGTCTGTGTGCGTTTTAGCTATCAGGGGAGCACAGCGTAGCTCTGCTGAGATTAAATTCCCAGAGCTTACTCTGGCTATCAGCATTACTTCAGGACACACACACACACACACACTCTCACACACACACATTAACACACATTAACACACACACACAGAAGGAAAGCAGAGTGGTAGGAAAGAAAGCTGCCATTGCTACATTTTCATTCAGAGAAAATATCAACATCGACAGTATGCCCAGTGCTGATGTCACCAATGTTATTAATCCCCCACCAACCCGTCCATCTGTCCGTCCGTCTGTCCCCATCATCCCTCAATCTTCCTTCCCTTCTTCCTTCCTTTCTGTCTTTCAAAAGTCGATGTCGCATTATTCTCCGTGAGCAGAACTTGCCGCCGTCTCGAGTCCATCAACACGTGACATTATTGATAACAGAAGGAGAGGAGGGGATCATAACGCAGATACCATTTGAACATTTACGGCTCAAAGTTGAACTGATTTCTGATGAAACTACGGTGGCCCCGAGAGCTCACAGCACTGCAAATTAAGAACAAACAAAGGCAAATACAGAAACACCTTTATTTTATTCCTATTTTTGTTCTGTTATGCATTGAAACCGAAATGGTAAAACCATACATGAACATTTGGAGTTACAGGGCAGAGCTGACGTGTTATACGAACGGTAACGGCCCGTCCTCAAGTTGTAATGTGTGCTGAGCTGAACCCCGTCCAGTGAGAGTGAGCACGAACAGCTGAGTGTTGTAGCTTTGGTGATAAGAGGCTTCACTGTAACCTGTGGAGCGTTGAGCTAATTGCTGAATGTTTTTATTTTTTCCTGTGGCTGGTGGAGTCCCTGAAGTCCAACTCCCCTCAGTGTGTGTGAAGGTAAACTGTACACCAAACAGCTCACGGAGTAATAGCGTTAATGTGCTATTCCCCCATGGGTTCTGAACTATACATGCATCGTCAAGCTCCAGGACACATCTGAGTTTTACTTCATTCAGACATTCCAAGCTGAAGGTGTGAACATTTTACCTGGTGGCTGAGAGAGAGACAGACCACCTTCCCATCATCCCAGTCCACTGTTCTGGATTCAAAGATTCCTGGAGCCGAGACCTCCACCCTCTCACTGTCGTGGCGGTGGGCTCCAGGCCCAGCCCCCCAGACTCCGACTTGCAGTCTAATTTATTTTGTTCTACTTTGTAATCCACACGCAGTTTGGTGTTAAGTTACATTCAGTTTCCTCTGTATTATAACCGTGACTTTGTTTATGCGTTGAACTTTCTCACTGACCTGGTTGATCTGAGCGCTACGGTTCAAAAACCCGTCAAGAAAATTCATTGTTGTGTAAAAGAGAGAGCCGTTTAACCTGCGCGTGCGACAGGTGGCAGTAAATCCTGGATGTGTTAATTACCTCGTCTGACCTGATTCCCTCCGTGTGAACGTCTAGCGTGTGACAGACAGAGACAGTGATCTGTGTGTGTGTGTGTGTGTGTGTGTGTGTGTGTGTGTGTCGCACTGACAGCCCTGTCAGCTATCTTTCCCGCGCTGACAGAGCCGTGCATGTCGACCAGCGGTCCCAGCACGCACAGCGATCACATCCACGCACAACCTCACCTGCCAATCATTGTCGTTCCGGTATTCCCACCGCTATCTTCTCTTGCTCTTCCTTTCCCTTTACTGTTCCACCTTCCTCTCCCCCCCCCCCCATCCCTCCGCTCTTGTCTTTCATCATTGTGTTGTTTTTCTTTCCTTTTTAAGAAACTGTTGCCCCTGAAACTGGGTCTTTTTTTTCTCCCTCTCTCCCATGGGTTTTCTTTTCCTTCTCTCTTTCCTCTCATTGCCTCTCCGCTTGTTCTCCCTCCCACTCACAACTTGCTGACAGATTAAATGTTGGAGGCAAGGTCTGGTAGAGGGAGAAAAAAAGAAAGAAAGAGCGAGAGACTCTCTTAATTGTGTTGATCGCTAATTAGCCGGCCTGTCTCATCTGGCGGCGGTGCATGTGGTGAAACAGGAGGCCCTTTCCGGGGTCGGCGGGCCACAGCCTCACGCATAATCTCTCTCTCACACACACACACACACACATGCTTTGTACTGGTGTGATCGTGTTTGGCTGCCGGCTTGTAGATTTCTCGGCGGAGGCTGGTGACTGAAAAAGTTTAAGGAGGGCAGGGTGAATCGTGGGTTTCTCTAAAAATACACGATTACGTAAAGAGAAAAAAACCTGGGGTTCCAATCATCCTCGTCGTCGTTCGCTGTCTCATGTGTTCACAAGCGGCCAGCCACAGGCAATGATTCAAGCTTTTCAAGGCGGACAGGCCGGACAGTTCGGGACAGAATGGGGAAAGATTACAAGCCAGATTTATTGGGGATCCGCCCAATGGCCGCGTGACGGGACACATGTCTGTGGTTCAGTGGGTATTCTCACACCTACATTACCAAAACGAATGCACTCGTGAATGAAAGCGCCCGGCTAATGGCGTACGTTACATCATGTTGTCCTGATTTTAAATAGAAACGGCGTGAAAGGTCTGCCTCTCTGAAGCTCTCCGGCTAATGTTGCAGGAACAGACGATTTATTCGCCGAGAACGATAAAGTGTGTGTTGGTTTCCCTCCGTTAGTCTGTGTTTGAAAAGATTCATTCAATTAATGTCATAATTTTCCGCTTGATGAGTGTCTAATGCCTTTCATAGACATAACTCAGTGTTCTTCTAGTCAGATGAGAAGCTCAGGACCGCTCTCCTGTCTTTGTGCTAAGCTGGAGCAAGGAGGTGATTAGCGTAGCGTAGCATAAAGACTGGACACAGGGGGAAACGGTCATGAAAAAAGATCAGTGGGTCCAGGATGAGTCACATGAGTCATTATTTCTCAGCAAAACAACAGTGGGGCTCAACCACACGATATTGTGTTTAATTGTCTAGATAATACGGGTTTGCATCCTCACAGGTTGCATTCAGGGCATACTTCAACTGCTTCCCCCATTCCAGTCCTTATGCTAAGCTACGTTAATTGCCTCCTTGCCCCCCCCCACCCCCCCCAGCACTGTGCTGAAGCCCTCAGATATGAGAGTGTTATAGATCTGCTAGGCAGACATTTTATTTTCCTCTTTTCTCCCCCACTATTCCCTCCACATCTCAAAGACCCACCAGACGTTTTCACGGCAAATATGAAGATCGGCTTCAAAACGAAACAACCTTCAGTACTATTCCTCATGAATTTTGAAATATATTAACCTTGGCTGATCTTGTTTTGACAAAAAAAAGAAAGTTGTCTCCCGCAGATAGAAGCTTCAAAAAGCTACAGGGCACTAGCTTTCAGAAAGGTCCGACCCTTATGTCAGCGCATCGGTCTGCAGTAGCACGGGATGAGCCCGCTGTGGGAGTCTGAAGGTCAAGCAGCCTTTACGAATCAAATTTAAGACCGCTGGAGTTCATGCAAAAAGTCTAGACTAAAAATAAGCACTCGAGCGCGGCGCCGAGCCGATTCAAAGAAGCGGGAAGCTCGCCACGAGTTCTGGAAAACAAACACATTCGGGTCACCGTTCACGTCTTTGATGGGGAAGGGATTATCCGGGGAGCCGGTTTCAGTGGAAGGTAAATGGAGGCCGCGATGAGCAGCCTGTGTCTGAATATTATTAGTGCTCAACAAATTCACATTCGGCCCTTATGAAGATATTTTTACCCACGTTGCTTATCCACTGTTGGATTCTCCAGTCTGTTCTTGCTGCTACTTTTGAAACTTAAACCAGCGTTCAGCTTTCTTTCATGTTTTCTTTCTCTCTTTTTCCTTTTGATTTTGAGTCATTTTCAGACTTTTTTCTTTACTGTTACTCTACTCTAATTACACAGTGGGAGAAGAATTTCATCCAACGCTCGCTGCAGATTCAAAAACTTGTTGCCACTAAATAACCAGCGGGTCCGATTGGTGGCGGGCGGCGTGGCGGTCTCAGCGTGGGGGTGCTAACAAGCTTCTCTTCTCTTTATGTGTCCCCCCACCCACACACAGTCATCTGGAGTCGGATCGCAGCGCCCTGAAGAGGAGGGAGTGGGAGAGGAGGAACCAGGAGGTGCAACAGGATGAAGACCTGTTCTCGACCGGATTCAACCTGTTTGGGGAACCATACAAGGTGAGAGGGACTGATTGATTCATAGTAAAAAAACAGATCATTCAGGAGTTTCCTTTGCACTTCAATGTCTGAGGAAACATGCTGATTCGCTATCTCTTCAAGTCAGGTGATGAGATTAATATACTCTGTGAAGGCATGTGGGAGGCAGTTAGCATGACGTAGGCCTAGAATGACAGAAAAACTGAAGTTTGTCAAGAAACATTTACAGCATGTAACTCCACCTAAAGCCACAAATTGGCTTCTTTCTTTTTTTTCTTTTACATTTCTGTTAGTGTGCAGAAACGGCCTCAATAATGAGATACAACGTGCTACTTATTCAGCTTGAGAGGTGCTGGTGGTTGGTACTGGGTACGTGGTCCAGGGGAGGAGGGGTATGAGGGTAATAATAACTACAGACTCAATTACCTACTGTGTTTGAACTCTCTGGTCCTCCTGTCCTGTACATCCAGACGTCCATGTTTTAAAGTAGATCTCTTAGTGGTTATTTTAGTTCTCCTTTTTTTTAATCAGTGTGACATTTGACTTTTGTGTGAAAATGGGTTAAATCCAAACTGTTTTGCTAATCTGATAAACTGAAGCAACCTAGTGCCCCCTGCCCCGGTAATGTTTAAAAGCTCTGAACGTTACAACGAAATGGTCTTCTCATCTAACTTACAATCATATTACAAGAAGACCTTTTCTAAACATAACTGAATCTGAACAGCCACATTTGTTCTCACAAAAGTCAAGTGAGCGGTAGCCGTCTGAATTTCAGGACTGAGCTGTACTCAGCATGCGTACGCTCATCTTACCGACCTGCCGAGCCGCTGAGCTGAACGCTCTCCCGTCGCCGTTCAGGAGACGCTTTACGCTCGGCTGTTAGGTTTTGATTGATCTCCACGGGAAGAGAACGGTCATGCCCGACACCCAAATTTAATTTGGGGAAACAGGAGTGAACTAAAGGCATCTTACTCAGCGAGGGAAGAAAAAAGAAATCCCTTTCGATTGCTGTGGGGGGGGCAGCAATTATTTTTTTTATTGCTAACCAACAATTATCCAAACATTTATTTTGCACTGTAATGCCCTTTGACGCTGTTTTTTTGCGGATGATAAAGCCGATGATGATGGAAAATGGATCTTCACAGGCTGTTGGAGCCATTTCTTCCTCTCCCGGGGGCCAGTGGTTTTATATCCTTGAGCATGAGGTTGTGGTCTGTTCCGTTCCGAAGCACTCGAGGTGCCATCATTGTATTTCTTCTTTAGCTGAAAGAGAACTAGCCATGCAACAAGTCCACGGCCACTCTCCTGCCCCTGTGTTTAAAATTGATTTTGGTTTGTTAACTCTCATTTGCCGCTGCCGGGCACTTCAACGCTCAGTTATGCCGCCAAGTGTATCGACCTTGGGACGGACTGGCAGAATGTGCTTAACGGCTGTTGTGTCTGAGTGCAGAGGACACGGGGGCTTCCGGCTGAGACGCTGCTCGGGTTCAGCGGCACATGAGAGCTTGTTCTCATAATGAATCTAATCCTAGGTGCCTCCACACTCAAACTAATTGTTTCCTACTAATTAATGGTGCTGAGGTGAGGTGTGTGAGTGTGTGTGGATGACTGTAGACTTTGGAAGTTTAGATTATTACAGTGATTGGAGCCAATGCGTTTCCATTTATTTTAGCATTTTTGCAAGTACTTGAGGAGCAAATAAGTGAAAGATGTTTCGTTATGCTCGCTCATCCATTAGATGATGTTACAGAGGTGACCGTTCGTGTGATCAAGTGCTACAGAAACCTCAATTTTGCGGCAGGATGAAACATTTTGGGATCTCTTCGTGTGCGGTTTCGGTAATACTCTGTAATACAGATGTATCATCTGTTTAATCTTTCCTATCTGATTATTTGATGAGGATAGTGTAATAGGGTCAAGGGCTTCAGAATAATATGTTTTTTCATATGTAAACAGAGTCCATTATGTTAGCACCTAGCCAAACACAGCATCCATTCCTTTATTTTCTTGCTGAACACAAAATGTTAGCTGTTAACCAAACACACCGTCCATGCCGTTAGCTGCTAGCCAAACACACGTCCACGCCGTTAGCTGCTAGCCAAACACACGTCCACGCCGTTAGCTGCTAGCCAAACACCGTCCACAGCGCTAGTTGCTAGCCAAACGCCGTTCATTCCGTTAACTGTCGACACACCATTAATTGTTATCCCGCCTCTTTGGGCACAGAGTAGCGGCTAGGCGGTTGGGATTGCACGTAGCTGTGTTATCACTAGCCGGTTAAGAGTAGTGAGTGGGGAGTCAGTGGCCGTATAAAACAAGGATAAAAGATGTTTTGAGAAAGTGTGAGTCACCACAACCGCAAGAGGTCCTTGAGCGTGCCGCCATAACTGGCCACCCAAAGTATTATGCCGTCTGCTGCAGCAGAATGCAAGATAAGCCGTGGACAGGAAGCAGAGTTGCAGACAGATCTAGAGCTGAGTTTTGTGCAAAATCCCTCACACCTTTAGGTGGGCTGCTGTGCCGGGGATTTCTATGTCTGTCATTAATTACAGTGATTAAGTTAACGTAGGGAACGATAACTCACAAAGGTAAACATAGCTCCAACAAAACTGGGAGCAATGATGCATGTTATACGGGACTGGCCCAGAGGTGGAGACCGCATCATCCATAAAGGGGCGACAACATGTTTCATATTCCACCTCTTTTCCAACTTATCTTTTCCCACCATGCACTTCCCCAGTTTATCTCTCACTGCTGTTAAACTTGAGAAATGGCTTTGGCACACCTTGCTACTCTCTTCTGCTGATTTATTCGCCACACTAACAATTTAATTCTTTTTTTCTTATTTTTTTTCTCTTTCCGAAGGTGTTGCTTTACCAAGGCTTGTGCAACCTCGCTGCACTTTCTCTGGGTCGCCGTGCTGAATTTACTGAACTGCTCCTTTTAAAGATCTTTATCCGCCCTTTTTCATTATCACACAGGATTTATAGACATTTTTTATCATTCCGGCTCCCTCTGTCTTCATATTTTCATCACTCTCTCTCTCTGTACCTGTGTATCCGTCGCGTGTCCGTCACTCGTTCTCTGTCTTTCCCTCTCTCCCTCTCAACTGTTCATTCTCTCTGTCAGCTATTAGCTAATCCCTCTTCTAATCCTGTTAAAGAGCGTTATGCTGTTAGCAGCTATTTGGGATGATCTATTCACACACACTCACACACACACACGCTCACACACACTCACACTCACACACACACACACACGCGTAGGTATTCATCCTCTCTTCCTCTGTTTTCCATTTTGCCTCTCTGTAAATGTGTTTTCTGTTCCTCTTCAGCCACCAAATCTTGTATTCATGAGCCCGAGATGGAGAAGAGATGAGCTAATTTATTCACAGCTAACTTTGGCTCACCACGGTGTGTAGTGTTTGTGTGTCTGTGTGTGTGTCTGTGTGTGATTGTGTGTGTGTGTGTGTGTGTGTGTGTGTGTGTGTGTGTGCGCGCACACGCAGAAATTACGTCTGTTAAGATTATTTGAAAGCAATGCTCTCCTTTCTTGTATGAGTCTTTTGTAAATAAGGCTTGATTCTTTGGCCTGTTTCGTTTTGTCTTTTAGTTTTCTGCTTTGTTAGAGTGTGAAAATGAAGGATGGAGTGAGACTTGGTACCAGAGATGAATGTTGCTTCTAGTCACATAGAGTTGTCTGTAGGTTTTTGTGCAGTCTGTCATCTTCAACCTGAAACTTTTAACTGGGGTTCACCTATGATTTTTATTTTTTAATAGTAACAGAGATATCCTTTCAGTCTGTGTTTCTAGTCCCGATGTCAAACACAAGGGTTATCTGATGACGTCTCAATAATTTGAGGTCATCTTCTCTTCCCTCCAAGTTACCGGGGGAAGCATTTGGAGCACATTGAGTCCGAATTCAGGAGTCTCATCTGGCTATTGATTTTGGTAGTTGTTACAAACGGCCCTTGAGAGGGAGAAGTTATGTCTCAGCCCCAAGATAATCCTGAGGATTGTGTCTGTAAATCTGAGAGAAACACAACCCTCCGTTATCTTGGTCGAATGCAGTGAATGTAACGTATGTATGTGGACGGGCGGGCAGGCTAGAGCACTTAAATCACAGGAGTTCCCTCAGCAATTCAGTCCGATACGAAGAGAGTTTACCTCCAGAGTGGAAGCTACTCTATTAATCAGTTAGTTGACGGACAGATTACCGATTGGGATCTAGTTTGATAACTCATTAGCAGTCTCTGTGACTTTTAGCCATGCTATCGCTTTGCTCCAGGCTTGTGTATCTCAGCAACCATCTGAAGGATTACCACGAGGTTTTGTACGGACATGATCTCAGAGGAGGCATTCTGATGACCTCCATGACCTCCTGAGCCGCTGTAGACGCTTAGGCTCGTGTCACCAGTGTTTTTTTGTGTGGCCATTCCAGTTTCTCCTGGCACATAAATGACCAGTCTGATCACCGTCTCGTTGTACTGCTCATGTTGCGGTTTACACTGATATCTGTGCAAAATTTCATCACGTCACTATTTCATCCTGTTAGATATTACAATAGTATTAGCGTATGAATTATTTGTTTTGTGAGGTCACTTTGGCCTTTGACCACCAGATTCTCATCATCTCATTCTGTAGTCCAAGTAGAAGTTTGTGCCAAATTTTAAGAAATCTTCCCTCCTGGCGTAGCTGAGAAATTGCGTTTCACGGTAATGGACAGGACAAAAAACAGGTGCCGCAATATAGCAATTATTATCAAAATTATCCTTACAATACTCTCTATTGGAGCAAATGCGAGTAGGGTTCTTACGGTCCTGGAAAACCTGTAAAAGTCATGGAATTTTAAAAGTGGAAAAGTATTTGAAAAAAATTAAATCCCAAATGTTTTGGAAATGTCATGGAAATTTGTTATATTCATATGTTCATGTCGTTAATTTACGCTGAGTTTGAAATAATTAATATTCTTTTAAAAGAAAGACGCTCAAAATATGAACAGGCATATGCTGAGTATATCTATAAATGTTTATTCTTTTAATCAAACTATTGTCTCTCATTCATTTGTGTAATTTAAGGAATACTGTATGCTTTGGAATCCTAATTGTTAGTTTAAAAACAAACTTTTCTCCCTTTTTCATGTATACAGTGAGATTTCACAAAATGTTTGGAAAAGTCATGGGAAATCCAATGGTCAAAATGTGTATGATCCCTGTGCGAGGGTGGTGTCAGCAACAAGACCTTTCCATGGATCATCATGGATCCCGTTATAACAGTATTCTTCGGTTATTGACTGACGCTGTTTGTATCGGGCGAAAAGACGAAAACCAGACACACAAGAAACAGCCAAGAAACGTGCTTTCTAACAGTGAAGACTTGTGGATTATCTCTTGTGGATCTCTCTCCAGAAATATTACCTACGATTAGTTGAGCTCCCGCGGCCTATGAACGTGCATTTCATTATTCATGAATTCATTAACCTCTCCAAACATTCACATTCATTCATCCCATCTTGAAAGTGAGATGGAAGGTCTTCTTCACTCCTTCTCATCCGTTTCAACCTATTTAAACCTGCTGTTTGTCAGTTGACTCCAACAACAAACGAACAACAAGCGACGTACAGTCAAATTATAGTACCACGTTTCCTCCCGTAGACCTGATCCGGCGTCTCCCGGCGTTCGTCCATTTGTGATGAAATGTCTCAATTGAATTACAGGCTGCAGGATCTTACATAATTCAGATCCGGCCCATGATTAATGTATTTGCTTCACTTATATGTCGCTCATAGGTAGAAGACAAATGTCAAAGGACGGGGACGATAATCTGCCACAATCCGGTTCCAAATTTAGATCGACTGAAACCCCCCCCTCCCGCTGATTGCCCTTGTCCTTTTTCCAAAACGTGCTGCTCCATCATTAATGAAGCTGTCGCCGGCTGACACTAAAGGAACTCTTGAGCTATTCTGAGGAACATCTCGGCGTTGGCGCGTAGCGGCTGAAGGTGCCATCCCGCCATATATCAGCACGGCCCGCACTGTCCTCCAAGCCGTGATTGCTTGAGAATCCGGGGTCGGGCTAATAATGATTCCTGCCCCATTAATTTTACGGCACCAGCCCGGACGGGGACCCTCTTAAGGGTGGCATGTGTTTTAATTAATCATCTCGTCCTGATGTCTGGTCAGTGGTCACCCCTCTCCGTCTCGCGCTACTCCTCCCCGGATGAATAAAGGGGGCTTTTCATCAAGCCTGAAGAAAAAACGAAAATTGAAAGACTTAATTAATGTTCTTCTCTCTCTCTCTCTCTCTCTCTCTCTCTCTCTCTCTCTCTCTCTCTCTCTCACACACTCTCACCCTCCCTCTTGTCTTTTTTTCTCCCTTCCCCTTTCAGACGAATAAAGGTGATGCGTTGGCCAGTCGCGTCCAGAACACGCTGGGTTCCTACGAGGAAATGAAAGACCTGTTAACCAGCCACTCCAACCAGAGCCACTTGGTGGGAATCCCCAAAGGCAGCAACAACCTGCAGACCCCGACCACGTCGACGACAGAGAGGCCCGCCATGGAGTCCCAGCTTTTCAACGAAGCCCTGAGAGCAGGGACAGGTGGTGGAGGAGGAGGAGCAGCAGAGGGAGGCGGGGACAAGAGGATGGCAAACGCATCTTCCTCCTCTTCGACTACCATGCAGCCGCCCGCCGCGGCCGCGTCGTCAGCGAGTGCCGCGGCAACCCAGCATCCGAGTTCGAAAAAGTCCCGAAGCTGGTCGAGGGCCAGCCACGGGCAGACCGCCCAGGCGGGGGGCCTCGTTCTGGGGTTGGTGCCGAATGGGACGGGGCCGGTCACGGCCGCCACGGGTGGGAGAGGGAAACTGTCTCTACTGGAGGAACAGCAAATGCAGCGGCACGACGAGCTGTTCAGCTCGCTCAAAGACGAACTCGGCCTCAAAGGCGACTCAAGCCCTTCTTCCTCCTCTTCATCCTCTTCCTCGTCCTCTTCCGGGAGAAGGCACGCTTCACACCCCTCCAAAACTCTTCCTCTTCCAGGTAAGCCCCGCCCTGAATAGCGATACACACCAATCGTGTGTCTGTATGCTAAATGTAGAGAGAGCAGTCAGGTAGCTTAGCTTAGCATAGCATTAAAACATGAAGCAGGAAGAAATGGAGAGTGTGGCTCTCTAAAAATACTAAAAAACAAAAAACCTGCCTCTAAATTTGAGTAGTTAAAGTGTTATATCTTAAAGTGGTACTGCTTTTTTTGTTAGGAGCGAGGCTAGCTGTCTCCCATTGCTTCCAGTCTTTATGCTAAGCTAATGCTGCAATCCTGCAGTCTCTGCAGAATTGGAAGAACGGGAAAATACCTGTTTCGTATTTGGAGCTGGCTTTATAGTTAGAAACGTCACAAAGCTCTTTTTTTAAATGATCAAAATCTGTTGTATCATTGTTGCTATTTCATTTTATTTACTTGTTACATTTACATGTTTGTATTTTAAGTGTGGAACTTGCGCAGTGAGTGTGGATCCATCAAACCTTAAAGGGCTTCTTTACCCGTATTCACGGGTAGATGTTTGTATTTGCTGGAGCCATGAGTGCTGGGAAATAATTTCAGTGCGGAACAGACTCCATCACCTTTTGGGGCGGGGTTTCTGAAACTGAACATCTGCATCCGATGATAAACCCCATCTTTTAGCTGATTTCTAAACACATAATTTGATTTGATTGTGATTGGCTCCAATCCATCTGGGAGAGTTTTTTGTTTTTTTTGCTGGTAGAATCTGACAGCGCAGAGCAGATTTCTTTCAGAACAGGTGTTGCTGTGGTTATTTTTGACTTTTTTCATTTCCTTCACAGACGGCGGCAATTTCCGATCTTCCGCCATGGACGGCGGCCATTTCAAGTCTTCCACTAACGCGGAAAATGGTGGACATTTTAAATCCTCCCCGTTCGAAAACGAGACCAGCTCCCACCTCTCTACATCCTCCTCCCCGCTGGCCTCCACGTCCGTTCTGACGACGCCCACCCCTGGTCTAACCACTCCCACGTCTGGTCTGACCACCCCCACCTTCCCACCCGGTAGCCTGTCGGGGAAGCCGATGGCAATCCAGCAGAAGCCCACCGCGTACGTTCGCCCGATGGACGGCCAGGACCAGGTGCCGAGTGACTCGCCCCAGCTGAAACCCCCTCTGGTGGCCACGGAGGGGTTCAACAACAGCCAGGCTTACGGAGGAAACGCCGGCAACGCCAAGAACAAGCTGCCGAAACTGAGTCTCGGCCACACGGGGGAGGTAAGAAACACGATTACCAGCCGGATCACGTTGGTACGGGATGATGGCTGGACTCTCACTGATGAGTTAAAATGATCCCAGCATGGCCAGCATGTCCCCTGTTGTTGACGATTGGGTCACAAATAATAGTCATAAAAAATATACATATATGTTTTCACAGTATGCTCTGTGCTAAATATGTTTTCATAAACCACACAATAACCTCCAGAACAAACAAAACAACAACAAACCGTTTCCATTACCCATAATGCTTAGAGTTCCCAGGCCAATCTCAATTTCAAACTGGCCCGATTTAATAAATACAGTCCACCTCAGGACCTTTCCAGAAACCTGTGTAAAACTGTAAAGCCATTACACGCTCAGTAGGAAGCACGTCAGGAGCAGAAACAGCTTCATATCTGCATCAAACAATAACCAACGTTCAAATGTTGGATAAATAGACGAGGGCATGTTTGCATGTTCTGATAATAACAGAAACTCCCTCTACTCACCGGTGTTGGTGAATATTCACACTTTGGCTAATTGAAATGTCAAACACACACACACTCACACTCACACTGACTTAATGCTCTGACCTGAACACACACACAAACTCTCTCTCTCTCTCCTCTCTGTCTCTCACTCACTTTCCCTTTTCATAACCGCAAGAAACACCAGGCTTGATGGTGTGTGTGTGTGTGTGTGTGTGTGTGTGTGTGTGTGTGTGTGTGTGGGAGTGTGTGTGTGTGTGCTGTGTGAAACCGGTTGACAGGCGAGTAGTCATCCATATCGAGCAAGCCAGCTGTTCCTGTGCTTTGATAGAGCTTGTGTGTGTGTGTGTGTGTGTGTGTGTGTGTGTGTGTGTGTGTGTGTGTAGCACTCCAAATGAGCCCGAGATGGAGCTTTGAGCATATGGCACCGGGAAGGAGGAAGCAAAAAGGGAGACGGGGAGGGAATTAAAATCTACTTTACTTTCAACACTTTCTTGTGGAGGGGTGAGAACGAGAGTAAGTACATTCATGGCCGTGAGTGGTTTTCTCTCACTTTGTTTTCACCCACACACACCCATGGATGCCGCCGTTATTGCCCTGCTCACCGTTTAGTTTTTTTTCACTCCTCTCATATTTATTCCGGGAGAGAATTTTATTGGAAGGAAAATGCAAACTGGATGCAGGAACCGAGAGGGGAGAGGGGGGGGGGGGGGGGGGGGGGACTGATGATAAGAAACCGAGGGGGGGCAAGGCAGAGAGACTAAGGAGGGATAGAGGAAGACAATGAGCGACTGATTACAGCACCTTATCATCGCTGTATTTGTTCTGGTGAGATGAGTTATGGGATGTGTTCTGCAGCTTAAACGCCAGAGCGGAGGATTGAAACGCCAAACCGACGACTGGGAGAATCCTGCCGCTCGTTTCTTTTTGTCGAGAAACCGGGAACAAAATGTCCACACTTTACCGTTTTGATCAGCCAACCAAAACGCCTTCAACACAGGAACGGGACCACCAATGGCCCCACGGTACCGAGTAATCAGGATACTTCAAGCCACAATGCGACATAAAACATTGGGATGTTTGGGATTTATTACCTATTTGCAACTGCAAATTATGCAGTTTGACAACATCATTTTTTATCTAATAAAATATAGTTTTCATCTCACTTCTATCCATTTCTAATAGGCCTATAGCCAGTAAACACAAATATGTATTATCATCATCAAAACACAGATATAGTATTTTTATTGACTGAACTTTGTAACATTATCCATTTTATTTGTGAAATAAGCTGCTTAGAGCTAGTGTTTGGAAGTCAAACCGCTCATAATTCATCTCTAATATCTAATATCACAGTTATGTTGCTGTGAAAACATTGCCTTCAAACAACTGTATGAATACAAGCCTCTCGCCAAAGATTACATTTGAACACATCATAATACCGTTATAATTCTCGTTCGTCCAATGCTAATTTTTGCCACACGAACTTGAACGCACCACGATGTAACCCAAATGGAACCCTCTTCCGTAATGATGATGTATAATAACGGTACGGCTCTCCTCCTGCACTGTGTCGCTGTCAGACCAGCGTCTAGAAAGCATTAACCCCATGATTTAAGGCCCTTGTTGGGCGGGTATGAGGCCGGCGGCTCGATTCCCCTCTGTCATGTGTCACGTGTCATCATCATCACAGGTATCGCCGCTTAAGTTAGTTCAGGTGCAATGAGTGTGTGTGGAGTAGTGTTTGGCTCACTGCTCTGTGGTTGGATGTTCAGTATTTTTGCAAGTGTGTGTTTCTGTGTGTGTGTGTGTGTGTGTGTGTGTGTGTGTGTGTGTGTGTGTGTGTGTGTGTGTGTGTGTGTGTGTGCGCCAATGTGATTTAAGAGGACATTTGGTATGAATACACACCAACATAAGCAGGACATCTGACATTAGCAGGACAGGGCCGGTGTCCTGCTAATTCTTGTAATAAAATAACAGTGTAGAAGTGTTTCTATGGGTGTAGATAGCTTGAATACCAAAAATCTCCAAAAGTCCTTTTAGTTCACATTTACCTGATTTTGTGTAAAATCTGTGTATCAGCACAGTGCCCCTGCTTTTGTTTTGCGGTACTGCACCCGCTCATGAATATATTCACACAGTGTATATTTCGGAGCTTCTGATTGGCTGGCGGTCAGATGTCCTGATAATTCAGGTTTTTATGAGAAAAACTGTGTAACTTAGATTTCAACACATGATCCTTTGTTAATCAAGACACTTCAGTTGCCACAACTGCAAAAGCAGTTGACTTACTAACTTAACATAACTAACTGATCACTCTACTATATATAAATAATTTTAGTTCTACAAAAATTATATTACATTTTTATTTCATAACAGTAAATACATTTTGCTATTAGACATACCAACTATACTTATAATATTGTAATTATTAGTATGGTAGAAGTAGTTATATTATATTATATACTTTGTATACTTAATTATACTGTATTATTACTAATACTACTATTATTACACTGCACATACCTTATACTATACTATACAGTTCTTTATTATACTACACCATGTTATTAAGATACAAAATACTTTATTAATCCCCCAGGTGGGGGAAACTGAGTGCCATCATACTTATAGGACAGACTACAGGTGAGATAATAGGAGAAGACTTCGACATCTCCAGGCAATACAAAATAAGGTGATAGCACAGCACCATAATACATATTGTAACTGTACTAGTAAATGACATCAACAGGCACACATTTATGAACACTAAGATTACCACCATTCTCAGTACAACCAACAACCTTGTCATCAATGTCAGACTATAATCTGAATCATCAATAGTAACAGTCAGAGCATCATACTCAAATGACTGCCTGAATCTCTGAAGAGCACCTGGACATAACACGCCTTCCACTAAAAGAGCTCTTTCCCTCGCTCAAAACATTGAACATTGGATCGTCATTTTGCATAACTCTCTGGAGCTTCCCCACATCTAACGAGTCAGGGGACAAGCCAATCAGCCTGATCAGATTGCTGATGTTGTTGTTCCTGTACTTTAAGCCTCTGACACTTGCTTAAATACTTTGATAAAACACTTGCATGATGAATTTCAGTCCAGCCAATTATCCACGACACCTGAGTAGTTACAAGAGGAAACCAACTCAAAGGCCTCACCTTTACTCAGAATAGGGATCAATGCAGCCTTTTTCTTATGCCGTTTTTTTTTAGTAGAAGTGTTGTCCGTCACTACTTTCACCAAAATGAGAGAGGAACTGAGACTTTATGGGACTGAGGAATGACTTCATACTATAGATCAAGCTTCATGGGGTGTGTGCAAATGAAAAATGAACATTATAACTATATTATTTACTATATATTTGAGTCAAAATATGTACTAAAAAGAAAAACAAACTATTTACTATGTTTTACTACTTTTCACGTAATCACGTAGGGGTTCACAGAGCAAGGGAGTGGGAACTCCAGACTCTGGCGCAACAGCTGATTCATATTTCTGTGCCATTTTTGAGAAACCATAATCACATTCTGGGTTATTTTATAATGATATCACAGTCAGAATTTCAAAACATACAGATGTAAATAGATAATAAATAAGACAAATGCATTCCGCTGGTAGAAATCAATCCTGCGCGTATAAGCAGGACACAGAACACTATAAATACCACACTGTGCATAAATACTAAATGCAGTTTAACAGATAACAGACTACAGAGAACACATATCCGTTCTGACAGTGATGATAACTGTGTCTTTATTAGTATAAGTAGCTAGTAGTTTAACACCATTAAATCAACTGAAAATATTTTAAGTGGATTGTTATTGGAATGTTTGCTAAAAACTCTCTGGACCAGAAAACAACTCTGTTACACTGATCATGTGTACTGGAAACTGACCTTGCTTCACGTGAAGCGTCACGTGACGCTTCAGAGGAAAGTTAGTGAGTATGAAAAAGATTCGTGATGAGGACCATTAAAAGCTGTATATACTTGGGGCTGTCTTCGGCATGTGGCCGCTACCATTTGAGTTTTGCTTCAAATATAGTTAATCTTTTTGATGCAACTATTTATTTAGAAATTCTGTGATAATAATGAATATAAATAAAACATTACCACCCCGTACGTTCAACAATACGACATATTGTAAATTTCCCCACTGTGGGACTAATAAAGGATTATTTTATTTTAGCTTATCTAATCCTTCCATCAGCAAAAAGTTAAAAGACCCCCCTCCCATTTTTTCTAACTTTGGTATGGTCCTCAAATCCTTCATTCTTCTGCAGCAAACCTGGCTGTCCTTTAATTCTCCAGAGTGAGGTGAAGGTCAAGGTAAGATGGTATTTAAACTATAAACACTCAAAAACTTCAAATATAGAAACTAGTTAGCCATGTTTAGTTTCATATTGGCGGCTTGTTGAAAGTGTTTTGAGCCAGATGTGACAAGACATGTGATGCTAATGTTAGCTTAGTTTAGAGACATGTGTCAGCATTTTTTTGGTCAGTAAATCTACAATTGTTATTTACAGGATGTATTAACATTACCATGGTAAGCATTTGTAGATATTAGGAGTCAGAAACACAGGAGTAATTCCTGCTAAATTGAGCTTCCATTAAAGTAAAGATAATGTACCATTAGCATGCTTTACTGATACAACAGGGTAACCTTGATGATGTTAGCATTACCATTATGGGGAGGAAAGCTTATTACTAGCTGATAAAATAGCTGATTTTGAGCCTCAGCCTGGCCAACTGTTATTGAAAAAGTTCTATCACAGTTTGTGAATCAGTGTAAAGAGGTCAGTGAGCGAATCTGGAATCTGACATCTGACATGCTCGGATTCAGTTTATAAAATATCCAGATACATCTGCTAATTGCTGACTGTTACCTATGTTGTTACCTATGTTGTTACCTATGTTGCAGCCAGCTTGTCAGTCATGTGTTACTGCATCTCAGTGTTTATCTAAATGTACAGCCAATACATCTTTTGCATGCTACAGTGTCTCTTTAGTGATGGGGTTTCGACAGTGTCACAAACAGTGATAGTTACTCTGAACCATTTTTAATATGTCATGATGTATAAATCAAATCACATGTTGTGCAGTGACATTATTAACATCAGGTCTTTGCAGGCTATGGCAGCAGTGAGGCCCCGGAGGGCCAAGGTAAAACCGAAAGAAGAGGCTGCATATTATTCATCCTTGTGTAAAGACAAGTATGGATTTGATGTGAAATACATTAATGCATTCAAAGGTGAGTTGCCAAAGTATTTGTTTACCTGTCTTTAGAACAGGCCTATTTTTAATTATTGTTTTAACTTCATCACTTTTCCAAACTCATCCTCTTTTTATTGTTAGGTCGAGGAGTGTTCAGCTGCCGACCCTTTCAAAAAGAAGACTTCCTTATGGAATACAGAGGGGAAGTAATAACTAAGCGTGAATATGAAAACAGGCAAAAAGTGTACCATGATGCACTTGCGGTTTTCATGTTTGAATTTCGTTATAATGGACAACAGTTATGGTATGTGTCTTTTCTAAATGTGTCATTCACCCAGTGATACAAACTGCCATTTCTTACTCACTCCATGTTAGGAACAGTTATTGTAGTGGGTTATGTGGAAAAGGTAATGTTATTTATGTTTATTGTTGGATGAATATCCCTGTAACATGCCTTCATTTGCTAGTGTTTGGTATAAATACATAAATATTTATAAATATAACAGTTGTGTCTTTGTCATTTTAGTGTTGATGCTGCCAAAGAGGACGACTCCCTTGGGAGACTTGTCAATGACGATCATGTGAACCCAAACAGCAAAATGAAAACTATCACAGTGGATGGAAAGCCTCATCTGTGTCTATTTGCATTGAAGGACATCAATCAGGCGGAAGAGATCACATATAACTATGGAGATTCATATTGGCCATGGAGATGCAAGGTATTTACCAATTAAACTTCACCACCGCTCTTCTGTGTGATTGTACTCACGTAACACTGTTTTCACTGCAAAATCAAGCTGTACTATGTGGAGTAGTTTTTCCAATATGGTCGTGTCCTTTTTTGTCACATTACTTACCATTACTCTTGTTGTCGCTGAACACCAATTAATGTTATTCCAAATAACTGGTCATTGTTGTTAAGGTGATGATCTGTTACGGAACTATGAAGTGAACTTGCATCACCTTCAAGAACAGCCTCTGTGTGCAAAACGGAACGTTTAGTGATTAAACTTTGTCACTTTACCCAACAAGAGTTCAACTGAGACGGATCTTCACCAAGCTGATGTGGCCAAGACATCTGACTCCCTCAATGACGACATTCAAAAGGTAAATGAATTACCACTATATTAAAGTATGGACCTTACTGTTTCACTAGGAATGTGTGTTTTGTATTCAAAAGTATAGGATGCTTAAAATGATGCTGTGATATAAATGTTAGGCCATATCGCCCAGCCCTAACTCTGGGTAAATACTATTTGTGTTTTACTCTTCTGAATGCTTGAATGCATTCTCAAACTTAATTTGTTAACTCACAATAGCATGCATGTTTTGTCATTCCTTCAATACATGTATGTCTTCTTAATCCAGAACATCCTTGGTATGCAAAATGTAATGTTTAGTGATCCATCTTTGTCCATCTTCCCCCGATAAGATTTCAACTGAGACAGATCTTCATGCTGATGTGGCTGTGTCATCTGAGTCCCTCATTGACAACATCCAACAGGTAAATTAATTACCACTGTTTTCTTTAATCAGAAGTCTGTGTTTTGTATTCAGGAGTGTAGATACACAGGTCCTGTGTAAAGATGTACTGAACAGGTGTAGACACTAGAAGGACTGTGTTTTGTGTTCAGGAGTGTAGATACACAGGTCCTGTGTAAAGATGTACTAAACAGGTGTAGACACTAGAAGGACTGTGTTTTGTGTTCAGGAGTGTAGATACACAGGTCCTGTGTAAAGATGTACTGGACAGGTGTAGACACTAGAAGGACTGTGTTTTGTGTTCAGGAGTGTAGATACACAGGTCCTGTGTAAAGATGTACTGAACAGGTGTAGACACTAGAAGGACTGTGTTTTGTATTCAGGAGTGTAGATACACAGGTCCTGTGTAAAGATGTACTGGACAGGTGTAGACACTAGAAGGACTGTGTTTTGTGTTCAGGAGTGTAGATACACAGGTCCTGTGTAAAGATGTACTAAACAGGTGTAGACACTAGAAGGACTGTGTTTTGTGTTCAGGAGTGTAGATACACAGGTCCTGTGTAAAGATGTACTGGACAGGTGTAGACACTAGAAGGACTGTGTTTTGTATTCAGGAGTGTAGATACACAGGTCCTGTGTAAAGATGTACTAAACAGGTGTAGACACTAGAAGGACTGTGTTTTGTGTTCAGGAGTGTAGATACACAGGTCCTGTGTAAAGATGTACTAAACAGGTGTAGACACTAGAAGGACTGTGTTTTGTGTTCAGGAGTGTAGATACACAGGTCCTGTGTAAAGATGTACTAAACAGGTGTACTAGACACTAGAAGGACTGATAGGGGTGGAAGGTATAAAAGGTAGATAAAGGACACTGTTATGAATTTAAACTATACCGTGCTGAGGGATAGAGCCTAGAGGTGCACCAATTGATCAGCCGTCATCAAAATGGGCCTTAATTCAGCTGATCGACCATGGCTGGTGACCATTTACATTTATATTTTCTGCCGGTCAAATTTACCACTGCCTCGATTTTATATGCACAGGGAGTAACGTCACAGCCACATAATTATGTGTGTATACATATAGACGCACACAAATATATACATATATATATAATTACAATTATTAATTCACAGTTTGTATTAATCAAAGCAAATATTTAATAAATACTATGATCATATTTCCTATTAACTTGAATTGCATATGTTTTGCAAGTAAGCTGTAAAGACTAGATTGTTTTACTGTTTACATTGACATCAGGATGGTTAAAATTATGCTATGCAGTTTCAGTACTAGTGCCATACCCCTTCAGGAGTTTTTAGTATAAAAACAGGAATGTTGTGTTAACTTGCATCACCTTCAAGAACAGCCTCTGTGTGCAAAACGGAATGTTTAGTGATTAAACTTTGTCACTTTACCCAACAAGAGTTCAACTGAGACGGATCTTCACCAAGCTGATGTGGCCAAGACATCTGACTCCCTCAATGACGACATTCAAAAGGTAAATGAATTACCACTATATTAAAGTATGGACCTTACTGTTTCACTAGGAATGTGTGTTTTGTATTCAAAAGTATAGGATGCTTAAAATGATGCTGTGATATAAATGTTAGGCCATATCGCCCAGCCCTAACTCTGGGTAAATACTATTTGGGTTTTACTCTTCTGAATGCTTGAATGCATTCTCAAACTTAATTTGTTAACTCACAATAGCATGCATGTTTTGTCATTCCTTTAATACATGTATGTCTTCTTAATCCAGAACATCCTTGGTATGCAAAATGTAATGTTTAGTGATCCATCTTTGTCCATCTTCCCCCGATAAGATTTCAACTGAGACAGATCTTCATGCTGATGTGGCTGTGTCATCTGAGTCCCTCATTGACAACATCCAACAGGTAAATTAATTACCACTGTTTTCTTTAATCAGAAGTCTGTGTTTTGTGTTCAGGAGTGTAGATACACAGGTCCTGTGTAAAGATGTACTGGATAGGTCATCATTTGGTTGAAACGATGAAGGGAATCGGTCAAAAATTAAAATGTCTCTCAGTCTGTATAAAGCTAGCCATCCTCGACCGCCTTGTGCTCCACTGCTGCACTAATTTAGCAGCTAGCTGGGTGCAGATGGCGTTAACATTGTTTGACCTTTGTCTTGAATAGCACTTATATATCTGTGTTTCAAGTAGATCTAGAATGCTGTCTGTGTTATGTATAATAAGGATGGTGCTTTTATTGGTTTCACAATATGGGACACCATGTCACTAATTCATAATTTTCCATCACATCATCTTCATGTCATATATAAGGCAAACCGAGAGGTATTTATATTAAAGGTTAATATAAATAAATGACAACCATGGCCAATGGGCTGTATTAAGCCATATTGGTATAGTTATGACATTTAATGAGAATATTTTGAACTAAGTTAAATTAAATTGGACACATTAGTCACATTAGATTGCCTCTCATGGAACAATAAACAATATTAAATTGTTTAAACATTTCGACTACCTAAACTTTCTAGTTAACCTCTAAAACTTTAAGTTCAAATTTATTTCAGTTTAGGATAACAATGGAAAGGTTCTCATGCACTTGTTACTCTTCTACAAACAATAGCAAAATATATACATTTGTCTTTGTCTCTGATTTTTAAATATACCTGTAATGTTTTTGACAGTAAAGACAATTTTTTGAATTGCAACTTTAATGTAGTGTTTTTATTGTAATCTCATACATTTTTTGTCAACAGAACTGTAAACATGACTTGGTCTCCTCAGTCGTACCAAGCTTAGAAAAGTGTGCCGTGTGTAGTGGACCCTTCTCCCCATTGAAGTGGATTGGTGTGAGATGTAAAGGTGAGTATTTAGTTTTGATAAGTTGATTATCTGTCCATAAGTGAATGTTTCAGTTTAGTGTTTCAATTTGACTCACCTTTTCAAATTTGGAATAGATTTGTTTTATTTTACAAGTCTCATACAGACTGTAGAAAAATAGGGTAAACTTCATACATGCAAAAAAGTTTTCTACAAATAATTGTAGAGAGGGCAACAACTTCCTTGTGGTGTCAATTTTATTTTTAAGTTATCAATGTCCTCTGTCTAGTTTGCTTCTGCTTCTGGCACAAATCCTGTTATGTGAAGACCAACCTTGAACCCCTGCCATTGGTAAGTGTATTTGTGGAATTATATTTCAAAGTTATGTACCTGAAAGGCTCAATGTAGTAATTCTTTTTTTACATCAGGTTTCTGAAGAACCAAGTTCAAGTGAAAGTGCATCCTCGGAGGAGGAATATGTACCTGGTACTCATTCAGACAGTTCTGACAGTCATTCAAATCTTTCATTGGTTGTCCAAAGAGAGCCTTCAAAATATCTGAACGTTAAATTACACTCAGAAGTAAAGAATGTGGAAGTGTCCTGCAGTGAGTCTGCTTCAGAAATAAAAAAAAGGAGATACCGCCCAGATAGCCTGTTAGAAGAGGAAGAATCATTGCCTAAGGATGCTGTCAGCTCACCACAGCTTGGAATGAGTTGTTGGGAAGGCCAACAGGTGGATGTATCAGGAGTTCAGGCTAAAGTTCAAACTTCAAAAACATCCTCTTCTATTAATCATAAAACCTTTTGCTACATTTGTGGAAAATCACAGTCAAAGTTTACACGTCACTTAAAAACCCATGAAAAGACGAGTGTGGATGTCGCTCAAGTTTTGTCACTCCCAAAGAACTCCAAAGAACGCAAGAAATTACTGAACAAACTACGGAACAAAGGGAACTACAAACACAATATGGAGGTGACAACAAGTGGGACTGGATTGCTTAAGCTTAAACGGAAATCAAAGAAAAAACATGAACCAAAAGATTATGTGCACTGCATGTATTGCCAGGCTTTATATCTTCGGAAAGTTCTGTGGCGCCACGTTAGAAAATGTTCTTCAAAACCAGGGGAAGCCAATGCAGAGTCAGGAAGAACTAGGGTCTTGTCTTTAGCCACAATGTCGGAATCAGCGCTGTGCCAACAGATATCCCAAGGTGTTTGGAAGCTGTTAACTACGATGAATGATGATGACATTTCTGGAGTTGTGCGCAGTGACTTCTGCATTCTTCAACTTGCCCAGTCATTTTTCAATAAACACGGACAGGATCCAACCAAATTTGACTATATTCGACAAAAACTCAGAGAAGTTGGAAGACTTCTGCTCACACTGCGCAGAGATTTTTCAATACAAACCCTTGAGGATGCTGTAAGACCTGCACATTTTCATGTTGTTATCCAAGCGGTCAAAAAAGTCTCCGGGTTTGATGAAACAAAACACTCCTACCAAACTCCAAGCCTCGCGCTTAAGTTGGGTCACTCATTGCAAAAGATAAGTGACATCCTTCACTGCAGAGCTCTAATGGCAGAAGACCATGAGCTGATAAAGTCAACCCAGACTTTCAAAACATTGTATACCACAAAGTGGTCTGAACTTGTGTCACACACAGCTTTGACCACCTTGCATGAGGGACACTTTAACAAGCCATGCACTCTGCCTTTCACAGAGGACGTGCAGCTTCTTCACCAACATCTTGAAAAAACTGCAGGTTTAGCATCTGAGAATCTGGGAAAGACACCATCACCACAAGTCTATGCTGACCTTTGCAAAGCAACTCTGGCAAAAATAATCCTATTTAACCGAAGACGTGGAGGAGAAGTTGCAAAAATGCAACTAAAGGGCTTCCTGGAGAGGGACACAACTGCCTTACACAAAGATGTTGCTGTTGGCCTTTCAAAGTTTGAGCAAAAACTCTGTAAACATTTCAGCCGTGTAGAAATTAGGGGTAAAAGAGGACGGAAAGTTGCCGTTCTGCTATCACCAGACATTGTTAATGCCTTAACACACCTCATAAGCCAAAGAAAAGAATGTGGAGTTCCAGAAGATAACCCTTTCCTGTTCGCAAGGCCTTATTGTTGGACTCCTTACAGAGGACAGGACTGTCTAAGGATTTATGCAAATGAGTGTGGTGCTAAGAACCCGGAACTCCTCAGATCGACGCAGTTACGCAAGCATGTGGCAACCTTGTCACAGGTTCTGAACCTCAAAAACCACGAGTTGGACCAAGTTGCTGACTTCCTTGGACACGATATCCGGGTCCATAGAGAATATTACAGACTTCCAGAGGCTACAACCCAGCTGGCCAAAATATCCAAGCTGCTTCTTTCCATGGAGAAAGGGTCCCTTGCAAATCTTCAAGGCAAAACACTTGAAGAAATTGAAATTGAAGGTATTTCTATTTAAAGTTCTGTTTTTGTGTAGGTTAGGATAACGAGTCTTGATAAAATTTACTGTAGAAAATACGACTTAACTATAGACAAGCTCTACCACAATGACTTTATAGGTAAACTTGAACAGCTCCAGATTTCATATCAATATGTATTAAATTGTAACTCATTTAACATTTGCAGTTCTGAACTTCTGTGATGCTCGGATGCTTTTTGTTAGATAATATCGACTTGACTGATTCCGGGCAAAGTGAAGACAGTGAGGCTGAGGAAGAGGACCCTGACACACATCCACAGACAACAATGGGTAAGTGCACCTAAACATACAAACGTCAAAATATCTGTTCCACATAAGTAGCGTAGATTATGATGCACTCTAAATTTAAAGTATAGTTCAGATATAGATGTTTACTGATACAGTATGGTCATTTTGTGAGAAAGTCAAACATTTGGAGCTCAATTTGAATTGCGCAAACATTCAAATGAGGGCCTGGGCACACAGACTGTGTGGACATCTCAAGGCAAATATGTTTATTCATAACATACGTATATGAATTAGCACTAACCTGTATATATCACATGACCAACTATATTGAGCTTTACTTTACATTCTGCAGAGATGGAGAGAAGCAGGCTACCTGTTGAGGAACCTCCAGGCACCTCTGATGGTAAGACCCCTTCTTCTGTCCACCAGCATGCTCATGCTCAGTTGGCGTGTGTAGTTGGTTTGATTCATTTCATTTAGACTGAGCAACGTTACTGTTTCTTGTGCTGTATTCCTAATTACCGTTTTATTTTCCCAGACATTGCTTCCGCCGTAGAAGGCACATCTAAAGGTATGACGGGAATATCATTTTTTAACTAGCATGTCTCTTGAGAAACTATCTTAAACGGCATCTTTGTTTGGTCAATAGATTCATATGCATACCCTGATACCAAATTATTAAGGATCTGCTTGAAGCTTAAACCTTAAAATAAATTGCCATCTATGTTTTGGAGTTGTACATTTAGAATTTCCTGTGAATGACATGACTGGTGAAATGAAAAATAAATATTCACACATTTTGGTTGCAGCATTTAACGAAAATGTGGACAAACAGCCCGGCAGAAACAGGGAAGTGGATGAGCAACCTGGTAAGTGCACACAACAAATACACAAGAGTCTACCACGGAGTCACTTTATGAGAGTGGAGGCTGAACTAGAAGTTTTGTTTTGTCTGTTCGGAAGTCAAAATAAATTTGTACATGTCAAACAAAGTTTGACAGCAGGAAAGCAGCTCAGAAAGTTTAACAGCTTTAATAAAAACAAACGCACCGTTACCTCACATATAGAAGAAGAATTATTCTAATGTGAACTGCTAGTTAGCCAGTTAGTTTTGCATGTTTTGAAAATGCTGAAGAGACCGTTAGTATTTGATCACCACAAGCTATTTTTCAGTACTAGTACCATCAGTTCAGGATATCAGTATAGGTTAAGATATAATGAAAGGACAAAGATCAGAAAATAAAAGTTGGCTCCAGCTAGAGAGCTTTTTTTTTTCTTACATTATACTTGAAGGCCTCTGTTGTCTTCTGACATGCTTTGAGTGGGAGGGGTGAGTGGAGGGGTATTCAATTGGATGCATCTCTAGCCTGTTTATTTGAGGTGCAGATTTAGTAATTGCCATAACAGATCAAAATAAAATCAAGTGTTTACTGAGTTTGATTTCAAATTGACAAATCTCTTTTCTTCTTTTGTAGTGTATCTTGAAAATGCTGGTGAAAAGAATCCTAGGAGGAAACAAAAACAGCAGTGGTCTCCAAAAGAGGTTGCAGCAGTGATGAGACATTTTAACATACACATCACAAAGGGGAAACTAGCCACTATGATTGAATGCCAACAGTGCAAGACTGCAGAACATCCTTCTCTTGCTAGTCGCACGGTTCAAAATATAAGAGACTTTGTCAGGAACCGGGGCTTAACTCTTAAAAAAAAACAGTTGGCAAAGAATTGATTTTGAAGGGAATTGTTGCGGACGTTTGTTGAAGGCCTTAAATGAGCCGCTTGCTTCCAACGTTTTTTCAGGATAGTTCATAGTTAGCAGTTCATAAATGTTGAGACCTGAAATTATTTTCTTTTACACATGGGAGAATTTTCTTATCTGTTTTTATAAGGAGAACATTATTATTTTTAACCGTATTCTTTAATTATGGTGCAATTTATCCTTTTGTCAGTCTGTCATGCTGAATATAGATATACATGTCAAGACATACAGATGTTTATTCTTTAAATATGGGACATTTATTATCAAGAGAATATTATTTTATATTATGTTGAAAAAGAACGGTGATTAAACCTGGCTCCTTGTTCACTAATTGTGCATTGTTATGTCTTTGTGTGTTAGCTTTTTGAAGGTCATGCTGGATATAGATAAGTAGTCTTATCACACAAATAGACTTTTTATATCAGTGACACACCAGTTTTGGCAAATGGTCTGCCTGTAACATTATTGCAATGAACAGTGATGCATGTGTACTGTAAGAAATTACTTTGAAGTCTAATAACTCATTCATGTGCTTGTATGTACATGAACAACTAAGCAGAGGGGCAAATAGGAGTAACAGGAAACCCCTGAGAGCAGGGTATTAAAATATGGTTCTGCATTTGAAAACCACAAATAGATTGCAAACTTCAAACGGGCAATAACTAAATGAAAAGCACAATACTAGGCTACTAATACTCTATATACTGTCCACAGTCCTCTTATGTCAGGTGTGTTCTTTTAATACACAATCCCTTCACCTTTGTGTTTGTGTGTAGCCATGTTCCATTTAATCATCTTTGACCCTTTAATGCACTTCAGTGACGTGTGTGTGTGTGTATAGCTACTGTCCTGACAATTTACGTTTGTGTCATGGGCGGGGCTTATGCTCCTAATTATGCTGTCCTCCTAATGATGCATGGTTTCAGGTTGTTGTATTTTGAGTTTTGTTTTGTGTATTCAAGATTTAAAGTGAGATTGTTGTTGTACTGCTCAAAACATATTTTTTGATATTCAACACATCTTTGTGAAACAAGTGGAAAGGGGTGTCCCTCTAACGATGCGATAAACTTGTTTGGGAGAATTGTCCTTTTAGTACACAGAAACCCGTATGTGTGTGTGTGTGTGTGTGTGTGTGTGTGTGTGTCTGCACAATAAGCCTTTAAACTGCTGTGGAAGCTTTCTGTTAGCACTATAGAATTATTGATTAGAGCCTGTTATTCCCAAGTGTGTGTGTGAGGGAGAGAGAGAGAGAGTGAGATAACATTATCGATCTTTTCCTAACAGTTACAGTAGACTTAAATCTACCTCAGAACAAGTACACACACACACACACACACACGCGCTGCATGACTGTACTTTGGACTAATCCAGTGTGACACATTATGATGTCTAGCTGTTCACGCTGCTGTTCCACTGCATATTTTGAATCAATCATTTCGAGGTAAAGTTTCTCTGCTCCTCTCCGGAGCAGCCGGAGTTCTGCCCACTAACCAGTCTGCAGCCGCATCGCGGGTCCAGCCTGGGACCCGTACGCGACGCGGGAACGTCTCCCTGCAGTGCACGCTGGGACCATTATTCATGTCAAAATATTGAGACTTAATAGATCAGGCCTTCTCCTGAACTAAATGTTCCGCAAAACAGTTTTTTATTGTATTGCCTTTCAATATTCACGTCATGTAAAAATATCCTTTGTGATTCAATAACCTCAATGTCACATAAATTCAATAGGCTTGTGAAAAAAAAAGATATTTTATTAGGGATGATCTCGTCTTTTATCTTCAACTGAGGAAGACCTGTCGGCTCCACAGGAGCGTCTCCTGGTGGCGTTCAGCCAAACAACCCTGGAGTGGAGTGGATAAACAAGTGTATCTGGAAGCGGGCGGCAACAAGGTACACACGGGGCGACAGGTGACACTTCCAACAGCGCCGCGACAAGTTTCATTTACATGTCGCTCAAAGGACAGAGCCGGTGTAATTTCACGCCGATTTGAGGGCTTTCCGTGGTGTTTCTCCCCCTCCCCGCCGAGGAGGCGAGCGCGGAGGTGCGCTCGGCCGCTAATGCGGCGGTAAATAAGAAGCAGGGTAGACTAAGACCTCCAGTCGGTAATCACCGCGAGGCCAGCGGCGACCAAATCAATTCGGCTCTCAGAGAAAGCATTCGTTTACGCCTCTTGGCATGAGAGGATCCTGCCTTTTGTGCACCGTAACTCAGGCGCCGGGTGAGAGGGAACGCCGGCGTTTAATGTTTATAGGAAAACGGATGTCAGCCGAGGCAGCCGGCTGGACGGACTTCAGATGGACTGACTCTATAAAACATGTGACAGGAGGTCTTGTCAATCCCTTCCATCCCTTCAGGAAGCAACGTGCATGCTGAACAGGGCACGCAGGGAAGACGCCACTTTAAGGTTGTGCTTCATTAGCTTTTATTGTTCCAAAATGTACCTTTATTCTTCTTCTCCGACTTCAAAAGATCAAAGACAGGCGGTAACACATCCAGCGGCCCGGCTCTCTCACTTGAAGTGGAAATGCGGCAAAATGTCACCGGAAGTCGCCCGTAATGTTTCAGCAGCTGACTGCAGTTCTGATCCAACACGTAATGTTTTGGCAC
Source organism: Cottus gobio (assembly GCA_023566465.1). NCBI lineage: Eukaryota > Metazoa > Chordata > Actinopteri > Perciformes > Cottidae > Cottus > Cottus gobio. The sequence goes on from CM042216.1 coordinate 10,914,398, forward strand.
CTGTGCGGCTGCCGCGCGGGGCGAAGGCGGCGATAAGTGGCGCTCAGTGGTGCCAGCTGATGTCATATTACTAATTTGCATTCATTTTCCACATCAAGCGTCTTTTGAGTGGGGTGAGCCGGTGCAAATCGGCGTCAGCTGCACCCGTTTGTTGACAAATGCTTGTTGAGTCATCACATTGACTCTCCTCTGCCATGGTTATTAGAGTGATAGTCATGTCTAGCTCCAGACAAGGTTTACAGCCTTCTTATCCAAACAGCAATTTGACAGTTTTTGTTTTGTTTTAGAATAAAAGATGATTTTAATGCAGCACTAATCACTATTTTCATAATAACGAGGAAAATGACTGTGTGCAATGTGAAAGAGTTTGCCTGCAGTGATGAACACACAGAGACATTTTTAAAGCAACAGTGGCCGGACAAAGTAGCTAGCCGGTGAACACCAGCAGCTAAAGAGTCCCATGTTTTCCTTCAGGAGGTGGTGGAGACCAAAACTGAGCCAAAAGGCTTAAATTCGTCAGGCGGGCTGACACGCGACTCCAAACAAAGGCTAATGTTTCTCTCCGTCCTGTAATTCTCATCCGAGGTTCACAGACAAATATTGGCAAAGTCAAGTAAAAAATAAAATGCATCTTGAAAAATGGCGCTCCTTAAATCCCAGCAGCGGCGCGTCTGCCAGCACAGCGAAGTGGTCACGAGAGAGGTTTCTATTGACTGAAATGAAGTGTCTGCAGTGGTGAAGTATCGGAATTAACATGAGGCCTATTCACGGAAAACACTCTGTTTGTTTTCTTAGGGAGCTGTGGATCCGAATAATTTACTTTCTACTGCAGTCAACAAATGCTTAAGGAAGCTTTCCCTGTTTGTCCATTCATTATCGTAGCAGTGCAGATGGATGGCCGGGCGTTCGCCGGGGAATAGCGGTAAAAAAAAGAAATGCGCCAGAGAGCTGGGTGTGTATAAAAATACGGCGTGTAGAAATACCTTCGCTGAGGAAATAAGGGGGATGTGGGGGGGGGGGGGGTAAAAATATTCTCTCACTTCCAGCAGAACTAGAAGAGAGTTATGAGGAGTCTGCCAATGCAGCAAACAGCTGGCCTCATTTGCATAATACCCATCAGGCCTCTCTTTCCCTCCGGCTGCTTGTCAACTCACGACCGAGACGTAACACGAATGTGTGTACGCGCACACACACACACACACACACGCGCGTGAGCGCGGTGCTGTCCACCGTGTCGCCGCCTGCCAAATACATTTCTATAGGCAGCAGGTATCTCTGATACTGTATCAAAGCTCCTCCGCCACTCAATGAAAGCCTGTTAACGCTTTCATTTATTCGATGTTCATAGGGTCCACTAATTGCCTCTGCAGAGAGGGAGATGAAATGATTTAGCTTTCACGCTGATAATAAAATGATCCTAAAATGGCCTTCTAGAAAACAAAAGGAATCAAACTGCCGTTGAGTGGCTGCGGCGGGACAGAGGGGAGGAGAGGGTGCTGGGGGAAGAAATGCAGCGTAGCCAAATGGCACGAAAGAGGAGGTCTCCCATCAGCAAGGGGCTGCCGGGGTGTCATCACAGCAATAGCTGCCCAGCGATGAGAGACTCTTGGGGCTCTTACGGTTCAGGGGTGAACGGCGTGGCGTGGGATTACAATGCGCTGACGTTACGGCGTGGTACGTGAAGACGTGCTCAGCACCCAAAGGAGCAGTGCGTCGGCTTCAGCTGGAAACGTTGCCGACAAAGTCCAACGGACATTGCTACGTTTACTTTAACTTTTCAAGATTGCTCTCTCCTAAGAGAGAGCACACACACACACACACACTCACTCACAGTGTGGTGGGTTTTATGATTGCGGCTGCAGAGAGGGTAGTTATGTGGACATGATTGGAGACGATCTGTTTGCCCCGGGGATTAGCATCACAGCTCTGTTGGCCGGATTAGCCGCAATGATCAGCATTGATCTCTGCCGTCTCTTTAAGAGGCCAATGTGTGTGTCATCGGCCTCTCAAGAGAATCCCCTTCCTTCACACCTCCTGAATCAGACTTCTACCCCCTCCTCCCCAAAAGGCTGGCCAGCTGCTATTTAAAAATGCTCCGGCGGCGAACCCGAGGTCGGCGGTTCCGAGCCGGGGCAGGCGCTGAGCGCTCGACACGCAGCGCCTGCTGAGTGCTGAGCGCGGGGGTCGCTGCAGTCAATCCCCGGCTCGTCTGCGGCAGCTTCCCCGCCTGCTGGACTGAGTTGGGGGCCCTTTTAAGTGCCGGCAGCAGCGCCGGCGTGTAGCCGGGGTCCCGGGATCACGCTGTCAAGGATTTAATTCATAGTTTCAAAGCCGGAGTCATTTGAATAAAAGAATTACGAGCAGTGGCGGAGGAAGTATTCAGATCCTTTTAAAGTAAAAGCATCAATTTCACAGTGTCGGGAATTATAAGTAAAAATCCTGCATTTAAATATGTAACTTAATTAAACTCGCTGCCAAATGCACTTAAAACAGGGAAAGTATCTGTTGTTCGGAATGGCTCCTTTTACAGTACAGTAGTAAATTATGTTATTGAGTTATTGCTATTGACTTGAACATATAAGCAGCTTTTTAGTGTTGAGCTAATTTTAACAATTTGATATGCTGCCAAATAAAGTGGCTGTTTTTTATTGTTCCAGTAAATCCATGCACCTTGATCCTACGAGGCTGTGCGCTACTTCCCATCACAGAAGCTGGTGTTTGGTTACATGTGACTGAAGTATCATAGTCATTTATCAGAAGAGGGAGGACATTTTTTGGGATGTATTCCTCGGAATATTTATTATTATTTGTTTTTATTTATTAATATTATTTATATTTAACCTATTAATCAAATTAATGGTTATTTTTGGATTAGTCAACTAATGTAATGACAAATGTATTAGTTATTCTAATGATTAATTTATATATTGCTGATTGATTAAGAAGATTAATAACAACAACATTATGTCCGTTAAAGTAAATAGAAAATATAAAACGGCCGTTAGATGACTCATGGTGCAACGTTATGTTACCATGACAGCAGCTGTGCATGAATTACTTCTAACGCGAAGAATCCTTCAGGAAGATTGATAGTAATGAACTACTACGAACATGTGTGTCGATGATGCCAGCGCATCATACCTTGTGGGGACCAAACGTACACAAAGAGCGCCGAGACGCTTTGGCTCTCGTGAGAAGCCGATGAGAAGGGCCTTAAAGCCGCATCATCTCTACTGACCAGCAGGGGGCGACTCATCTGATTGTATAGAAGTCTATGCTTCATTTTTTCAAGCTGTATTCTCTCTACTGACCAGCATCTCTAGTTTCAAGTCTTCTTCAATACAGCATGATGCTCATTTAGTAAGTTATGGTTAAACAGACCATAAAGCAGTTTATGCTTTAGGGCGGGGCTACAAGCTGATTGACAGGTTGCTGCCAGAGACATAAACTGCATCTCTACTTCACCTCCTCCACAGTCATGGTCACTTCCGTTCACTAGTTGCAAAACGTCAAGATGGCGACGGCCAAACGCCGGACTCGAGGCTTCATAACGGCACTCCACATGCAATTGAGTGACGTCACTGCAACTTTGTCCACTTCCTATGTACAGTCTGTGGTTCTTACATCAGAATAAACATGATGATGAGCCATTTCCATTTTTCGAGCTCCACCTCGTTGGGCCTCTGTCCCTCCGTTCTTAAGAGGGTCGCGGGTAAATGCTAGGCAAACCAACGCAGGTTTACAGCCGGTGACGTGGATGAATCCGCGCTGCACTGCTTCAAACGCAATGACGTTTATTCCCCCGGGAAGCTCATCCTAGTTAATACTTCTACTTCTCCACCAGTAAAACATAATGAATAACAAGGCAACTTCATCTCGGGCGATAAAAAACTCAGTCCGAAACGGCTAATAAGATATCCGACAATTCCATAACAGCTCGTGTCTGGCGCTCATAAAAATATGGTAATAAAAATCTTTATTACTCTTGGCGTTACAAAACAATACACGGTGAACCCCTACTGCTCGCTCTTTAGTATTATTCATTAGGTTCTGATACAGGCCAGTTGCTGTTCCTAACTCTGTGTGTATGTGTGTGTGTGTGTGTGTGTGTGTGTGTGTGTGTGTGTGTGTGTGTGTGTGTGTGTGTGTGTGTGTGTGTGTGTGTGTGGTAGGGCCTTTTAATAAAAAAATGCCCCGCTGGGCTCTGCGTTGCCAGTTTGCCAATCAGAGCATAGCCACGATATGCAAATCACACACACACACACACACACACACACACACACACACACACACACAGTGGGAGAAGGAGTGTTTTGATCTACCAGGGCCATTACAGACATTTTAAAATCCTATGAATATAAAAAGGAGAGAGAGAGAGGGAGAAGGGTGTGAGAGAGAGGGGGAGGATGAGAGAGATGGGCGAGAGAGCATCTCAGAAAGACAGAGAGAGGGAGGAGAGATAGGGGAGAGGGGAGGGAGAGGAAACAAGGTTTTTTTTTGCACAATTTAGTTCTCGTGGAGCGGGAACGGGAGAATGCATCACAGAGATTACACGGAAGATAGACGATTAAATGGCTCCCTCGTCTTTCTCTGCCAATTTTTATTTTTATTTATTTTTTGCATTGTTTATTTCTTTTTTTGGGGGGGGGGGGTATTGTTCCTTGATATTACCGCAGTCTTGCAGTGAGAGATGAAAGTCGGCCCAAAGCCTGCCTGAGATTTATGGAAATGCTCAGTGTCAATGAACAGGGCGTGTGATTGGCTGATTGACCGAAAGGCGATCAGAACACACGCCTCGCGGCCGCTGCAGTTAAACGCAGGAACACACAGCCATGACTGGGACAGGGCTTTGGTGGGAGTGATGAAGTATTAGACTGCAGGTACCAAATGATCAGCTTCTAGAAGAACTATCTGGTCCTCTGTTAGGCATTCTTTAGAGGGGGGGGGGGGGGGGGGGGGGGGGAGGAGAGGAGGGGAGGGGGCTGAAGGGGAGGAGAGGGGGGAGAGAGGATGGGAGGAGAAAAAAGGGAGAAGAGAGATGAGATGAGACAAGAGGGAAGTAGTGGAGAGAAGAGAGGGAAGGACAGTATGTAGGAGGAGAGGAGAGGAAAGGAGAAGAGGAAGAGGGGAGAGGAGAGGCAGCTAATAGGGTGATTAAGGGGGAGGAGAGCTGCAGCTGAGAAAAAGAGCCAGTGTTGGATTATTTTCTCCTCTTAAGAGCTTACAGACAACCAGACGGTGTTTTACACCTCAGCTCTTAAGACCCCCAAATCCCCCGATTTAGACTTAAACTGTATGGAGAGGGAGGAGAGGAAGAAGGGAGGATGAGCAAGAGAGGAAATAAAAGGGAAGTAGGGGAGCAGCAGAGAAAGAAGGAGGAAGTAATAGAAGAAGAATGAAGGAGGGAGAGGGTGAGTGTTCACTTAGAGTACACACTGTTGAAGCAATCGCACATCTTGAGCACACAGGAAACGTGTTTGTTTGGAGTAAACGGAAAAGCAGACGATGAAGAAGAAGACTTTCTTCAAGGGAAGTGAGACGCACATGGCTGTCTTTTCTGATCAGCTGATTAGGGGCCGATCCCGGCCTCTGAATGACAAACCCTGTGTGTCTGTGTGCGTCACAGGCTCGCTCCCCTGTCTCCCCCGTGGTGGCGGCACGGCTGTCCCCCTGCAGGGCCGAGGGGCCCTCGCTGGCCCCCGTGATGGTGCTGAGACGTCTCTGCTGGGGGACCCGGGCTCAGTCCTGAGCTCATGTTTCTACCCGACAGCGGAGAGAATGGAGTCACGATGGGAGCGCCTGACATGGGGTAGACGAAATGTGTCGCCCACCCCATGTATGTTATTTTTTTATTTTTTTTGCAATCAGGGTATTACAAAATGAGGAATAAGAAGGGATATTCCACCCAAAACAGGGTTCTACCAATTTGCCCACTAATGGCAATGTAAGGCAACATATAAGAAAGCAACAATGAAAACAAATAAACATGTTTACTTATATATATACATAAATATATACATATATATGTATGTGTGCAGTCTCTCTACTGACCACCAGGAGGCGAATCCTCTGGTTGTATAGAAGTCTATATAAATGACTCTACTTCTCTCTTGATTTATTCCCTCAGTAAACATTGTAAACATGAGTTTATGTCTCAATCTCTAGTTTCAAGTCTTCTTCAATACAGCATGATGTTCTTCTAGTAAATTATGGTCCATTTAGAGTCAAACAGACCATAAAGCAGGGTATGCTTTAGGGCGGGCTTACTGTGATTGACAGGTCGCTGCTGCTGCCAGAGCTGTATAGGGCGTCTCTACGTCACTCCAATGGTCACTTGGTTCCCCCCCCGGGAGTTTTCAAACTGAAACGCTTCAACAGTGTGGATGTAACGAGCTGCTTTGTCTTCGTCTTCTATGTGAGATCAGGCGTTCCAACGAGAGTGCATTATGTCTGAAGAGACCAAAGGTTGCAGCGATACTGCCGGCAAACGTTACACTTGTGATGTTCAGTTGTGTATTTTGCCCGCTGAAGACATGTGGAGCCCATACCCAGGATGCTGTTTCAATACAGGCCCATCCCCCCAAACTGTTCCTTAGGTTCCCTTGCTGTCTCGGAAGTGTGTCCTAATCTACATAAAACGTCTTGTCAGCGCCAGAGACGTTTGTTTGAAGTGACACCATTGATTTTGTGGACAAAAGGGATCCGTTCAGTCCTCTGGTAATTATATAAGTGTGTGTGTGTGTGTCCGTGGATAAACACGTGAATGTAGAGACGGACACACACATTTGATGCCCTATTGTGCTCCCGAGGACCCCTCCACCTTCCACCCGCCGGTCTCACCTCGCCTCCCCCCCTCTCAAGAGGCACTTATTTAGTTGGTACACAGGTGTCACGCTGAGAACCACACACAGACGGACCACACACACAGCCAGCACAAACACACACCTGTCAGTCATTCTCTTTCTATTCCCTAGTTTAAAAAAAGAAAAAAGGAGGCGATGTGTGTGACTATATGAAGCCCCCGCCCCCCTATTAATACAGTTATAAGTGTGCATGTGTATATTAATGATGGGGGGGTTTCCTCCGCCTCTGAACGGAGAGAGACTGTGTGTGCGTCGGTGTATGGAGGAGGTGTTGTGTTTGCAATTAATCACAGCGGAGAATCTCCCTCCCCTTGACGGATAATACAGATGTCATCCAGAGCCGTAACTCCAGCGTGCCGCTACTTGGCTGCTGCAGAAGCGGCTCGAGCACTACTGTTCATCTCGAAAGAGCTTAATTACATTGTCTTCATATTGCTATACCACACCATGCTATGCCCATAGCTGCATTTGTAATAAAGTGAATAAAAATGGCATAAAGATTGGGAAATATAAAAAGTCCACGGGTGAGTCGGCTTGGCTAGTCGCTGCAAGTTCAGCTTGTTTTATGAGACGGCAAATTTAGACGGCAAAGATTACAGCTAAAAAACAAGAACTGGAAAACAAGAAATTCTAAGAAAAACAAAGAAATACTGATTCTTTTCTTAATTAATTGTCTTTTTTTCCCATCACAAATTAATCAAAAAGAACCGATAAGAGTGTTGATAAGGAACTGAACCGATAAGTAGTTTCAATAAGAGTACTAAGAGTATTGATAATATTCTAGTGATACCATTCCCTGGTTATGGGATACCATCCCTGGTTATGGGATACCATCCCTGGTTATGGGTTACCATCCCTGGTTATGGGATACCATCCCTGGTTATAGGGTTACTATCCTTATGGGATACCATCCCTGGTTATGGGATACCATCCCTGGTTATGGGATACCATCCCTGGTTATGGGATACCATCCCTGGTTATAGGGTTACTATCCTTATGGGATACCATCCCTGGTTATGGGATACCATCCCTGGTTATGGGATACCATCCCTGGTTATAGGGTTACTATCCTTATGGGATACCATCCCTGGTTATGGGATACCATCCCTGGTTATGGGATACCATCCCTGGTTATAGGGTTACCATCCCTGGTTATAGGGTTACTATCCTTATGGGATACCATCCCTGGTTATGGGATACCATCCCTGGTTATAGGGTTACTATCCTTATGGGATACCATCCCTGGTTATGGGATACCATCCCTGGTTATGGAAGAAGAAGAAGAAGAAGAGAAGAATCAACTTTATTGGCCATGTGTGTTTTTTACACAATCACATGGAATGTATTCTCTGCATTTTAACCCATCCTTAGTATTAAGGAGCAGTGGGCAGCTTCGTGGAGCGCCAGGGGAGCAACTAAGGGTTAAGTGCCTTGCTCAAGGACACAACGACGCAGACTGCCGGAGCCGGGGATCGAACCTCTGATTGAAAGACCGACCCGCTAACCACTGAACCACAGTCGCCCCTGGGATGGGATACCATCCCTGGTTATAGGGTTACTATCCTTATGGGATACCATCCCTCTGTGTTTTGGAAACGGAGGAAACTAACGATAAGTCAAGTGGTGCATTTACATTTAATTTCTTGCACGCCAACAAATGAATTGTGGAGCTTGCTGCTTGTAGGATGCAGCAGGTGCTGTTGGTAGCAATAGAAGGATAGCTCCGCAGGATAAATGTCACCTCCATCACTCTTATTACGGAGGTGAGTGGTACCATAATACAAACATAACTCGCATCAACGCTCTGCTCAATTCGAGCAGAGGACTGATCCTCCGGAATAATTAACAACACCTGCATGGGTGTGCAGGGCCTTTAACTCGACCAGAGACGGTTCCGTCGCCATGAATCATAGAAAGATTTGTTACAGACAAAAACCCCACAGCAGTCACCAGATAAACATGCACTGCTAATTGAATCTAATAGATACAGAGCCAGCACACCGAATGTGCGACAGTGAAGCTACAATGCGTTAAACATGGGAGGTTTGGAAGTTACGCATCATCGTGGAGGAAGTGTCCGCGTGGCGGCGGGGACAAATGGTTCCTTGGAGCCGACGGTCTCGCTTGTCTCGGATCGGAAGTATCTGTTCAGAGAAGAACAGCCAGAGAAAGACGCTGTAATGGGGGTGAGGGTGAGCTGCAAAGCTCCCGTCTTGGCACGCTGGATGTTGCACGAGGTGGGAAAAATAAAGAGAAAATGATTCAATGGAAGGTCAGTGCGAGTTATTGTTGTTTGCTGGGGAGATGATGTGCCGTGGTTCTTTACACACGTGTGGCCGTTTGTGTCTTTGTTCTCTCGGTGAATCGATGTGCGGGGGCTGAGAGGAGAAGAGGAAAAAAAAGGTTTCTATTGGAACTGCAATGGGTTGGACGTTACAACCGCAAAGCTGGTTTAAAAGTGAGATTTGCACTTTTAACCTTTTATAAAATGAAGTACAAAGCAAAGACATGCTTTTCAGTACTTTAAGGGAAGTTAAGAAATATATTCCTGCTTAAAATAGCGACATAGCATTCTAGCGATCGGCTGATCAATTCGTGGAGAAAACTTTCCTAATTCTATTGGCACGGCTCCAAGAGACGGACGACTCCGAGGTCCCTGCTAATACAGATTGAAGTGTTTAGCTTGGCTAACCGGCTCCAGGATGTGATCCATCAGAAAACAAGGCTAATGTTTTCAGCTAAACCACTCCTGGTGCAATTATATGGTCCACTGGCATTGATCATAGCTCCTCTTCTTCAATCTATTCTCCTCTATCCCTCTCTCGCCCCCTTTAATGGCTAAGTCAGTGTTAAATGTTTGATAAATGAGTTTTGAGACTGCTTTCTTATGGATTTATTAAAATTCTATAAAAACCTCTCTCTATCTCTGTGTGTGTCTGTGTGTGTGTGTGTGTGCTAGTGGTTGAAAGTGACAGAAAAAAGGTTGACTATTATACTCTGTGTGTATCAAATACTCTGGTTAGCTTGGCTGTTTCTGTGTCTGCCATGTGACAAATGTAAGTTCAATATCAACACTCCATTTAGTTGTTTTAGTCACTAACTCGGGAGAAATATATGTTGTAGCTGCTAAAACCCTGCAGAGTTGGAGAGCTAAACTCTCTCTTTGTGACTGTGAGTGACCCCTTTCATGTGCAGTAATTCAGTGTTGATGTAAAAAAAATATGAATAAGTGAAACTTCCATATATACAGTGTATACTTTGTTGGAAGGTTTGAATGTTAAGAAAGGGAAGGAAAGGAAGAATATGAAGCTACCATACTTCCCCAGAAGACACAAAAACATCCCACTTAGTTTGACCTTAAAGCGACCCCCTTTTCAAAGTGGGGAGCGAGCACAATCTGAATCTGGTCCTAAGTAAAGCATCGGACACGCACAACAAAGACACACACACAAAAGCACGCATCCTCACGCATGCACATACTAGTTGAAGGCCAATTAGCGCCGGGTGAAAACGACGGGCTTCTTTGAAGCAATGTTTCAATGACGCCATTTAATTGGATGGTAAATCAACTCCTTATCTGCCTCTCCACAGCTTGGTGTGGGGAGAATGAGATGGAGGAAGAGAGGGAGGGAGAGAAAGAGAGAGTGAGACGGAGGAAGAAAAAAAGGGGATTGAGGGGGGGGGGGGGGGCAGTGAGGGAGCAAAGAGAGGGAGAACCTGTGTGTGTGGGTGTGTGTGTGTGTGTGTGTGTGTGTGTGTGTGTGTGTGTGTGTGTGTGTGTGTGTGTGTGTGTGTGTGTGTGTGTGTGTGTGTGTGTGTGTGTGTGTGTGTGTGTGTGTGTGTGCAGTAGTATAACGTGACCTTACCTTGCTATAGAGGAAACTCTGAGGCTCCACAAGGTCCTTGGCTGATAGGAGGCAGTTAGTAAAGACAACAGCAGAGGATGGCAACCATGAACACTGTGATGGAAACCTGCTGCTCCAAAAAAAAAAACCTGAAGGGATGAGTCAACCAGTTAAAGTAATGCATTAGAACAGCGGTCCCCCCGGCCGCGGGTCGGTTGGTACCGGGCCGCACAGAAAGAGTGAATTTTTTTAATCAAAGTCGAAAAAATTTCTTATTTTGAAAAAGGACCGGATACATCCGTCGGTGCGTCTGAGCCTCTCACGAGGTCACGTAATACGGGACCGCTTGACAAAAGCTAGCGTACCCACGAGCTATAGCAAACCCACAGCGAAAATGAAAAAAACAAACGTCTTTGGAGAGCTTCTTTGGCAAGGGGAAAAGGCCCACTGATCAACTGAAGATCAACTGCTGGAGATCGCAAATGACGGTGGCCTTAAAAGTACATTTCACACAGCAACTCTGTCGATGTTCTAGATCAAAATCAAGGCAGAATATCCCGAGATCGCCAAAAAAGCACTGAAAACCCTGCTTCCATTTCCAACGTCATCGTTTTCTGCAATGACAGCGACCAAAACTAAGTTACGGAGCAGACTGGACATAACAAACACACGTAGGGTGTCGTTGTCACCCCGAGACGTTGCAGAGAAACAAGCTCAGGGCTCCCACTAATTTGGCGTAATAGTGAGTTGTGTGTATGCACTTTATGCCAGTCGTATCATTTTATTAAGTCATGTTTATTACGTCATGTTTATTACGTCATGTTTATTACGTCATGTTTATTGTCCACACTGTGAAGGCCGGTCCGTGAAAATATTGTCTGACATGAAACTGGTCCGTGGCTCAAAAAAAGTTGGGGGCCGCTGCTTTTTTTCTTCACATCAAACATTCTGACATGTCATCGTGGGAACAGCGTCTTTATAACTCTTTAAACTACGATGGCTTTTATTAAGTAAACCAGCTCGCAAGCACGCACAACACCAGGCCCGAGTTACAAGGCCTTCCTGAGGGCAGAGGCCGACTGGACACAGGTAGAGAGCAATAGAGGGGTACGACACGCACCAAAGGGCCCAAAGGCTGGATCGGTTGCGTGAAACGCCCTGAGCGGCAGAACCGCCCTCAACGGTGTCACATGACGCAGCAGGATCTTGACGTTGGCCTCTCAGCCCTCACCACAGAGGGACGCCGAGCCAGCCAGTGAACTCAAGTCCTTCACGTCATCAGCAGTGGGCCGGTAGCTGTAGTCCAGTGGGAGCGAGAACCACTTTAGTGACAGCGACTCAAATGAAAAGAGGTGGACGAGTGCAGTTTACGGGAGGCTTTGAGTAGAAGCCAGACGCTCTTTTTATGTGAGAGGTGTAGTGATGGAAGTGTGTGAGGAGGTGAGACCTACTTTTTTTATAGGTACAATCTTTAGATTATTAGGCTACACAAGCATGCACGTATCGGTGTGCACGCAGAATCCCACACAGCAGCTGCTGAACCAACACACACACACACACACACACACACACACACACACACACTCACAGTGTCCTCTGAGGGCAGTGCTTATGATCTATCTAGCATGCTGGTAATCCCAGTGATGGCGGTCACTCCAGCTCTGTAAACAGCTGAAATATGGATGATAAAAGGAGCAGATGAAACTGAATAAACGAGGAGCCTGTGGACGGGAAAAGAAAATCCTTGAAGATTTTCCAAACCCTGTTGGACCTCGGTCTGAACCGCACGCCCCTCCAAAACTTCAATCGCCGCCGACTGGATGATGGACAGTTCTTGTTTTGACTTTGACATTTTTTATTTTTTATTTTTCATGACGGCAAAGCAACAGCTTTAAAAAAATAAAAAAATATTTGTTGCTTTGTGTCATTTCGCCAGCAAAGTCAACATTTTGGCCTCGTCCCCAGGAGAAAGCATCCAGGAGAGTAAAACTGTTCTAAAATTCAAAATAATAAGAGGAAATAGGAGTTGGATGGCTCTCGGAGGACAGCAATAGAAAAGCGTGAACACTCATCCGGCTCTAGATATGATTCTGTTTGACTTTGTCTTTTGTGTAATCTTTTCTATTTCTTTGCTCATTATCCTCATTCTCTCTTTGCATCACGTCTTTTCTTCTCTTTCATCTTCTCTGCCTGCCAATCTCCAACCATCTTCCATGTTATTGTGGATATGAATAGACTGTATGTCTTCAGGGATGCTTTTATTAATTCATATTTTGTCATCCCACATGCTTCCACAGAGTCATTCATCTCACACACACACATTTACGTAGAGGAGCCTGTTTCTTCTGTCTCAAACACATTTACTATAATTACCTCTTAATGATTTTTAATTCCAGGACAAAAGACACAAAACACTCTGGTGGATTGGAAACATGAAAAAGACCACGTTCTATAAAAAGGAACATCCTGTGAGCGGGTTCAAATACAACCGTGTTTGTGATGCAGTTTTTATAGCTGACGTGACAAATTGATGTAATAAGCACTCATTCGTGTGATTACACTGCCAGCGATCAACCAATCAGAGGGCTGCCTTTTGATCACTAATTCATTTTCAATCAAGGGCTCAAAGCTCAACGGGGAATTCAACATGTTTCTTAGGACCAGAGATGTAAGAAATATGTATTATGGTTTCATGCAGGACAACTTATGTGAAGCAGAATTAAGACGGGCACACTCTCTTCCTCTTGACGGTCTTCACAGCGCCCGTTAAAACTCTTCTGAAGCGCCTGACGGACATCCAAGCATGATTTAATCGCTTGGAGGTGTTCTGGGTGTGAGGGATCCGTCCCTAAAACTATGATTCATGAGGAACGACACAAAGATATTACTCTTACGGATATGGATCAGTACACATACATAATGAACACATTCGTTAGGATGGACTATACATAAATTAAATATAAAGTATTTGCATAGAGATACACAAATAACACAAATATGTGCACCTATAGTCTTTAATACAAGGTTGTTTAATATTAGACTCAATAACAATGAAATTAGGATAGTTACAGATTACAGTTCCACACACTACTTAATTATGGAATATGGGGTTAAAGTGTCGAAGCCGGGGATTGAACCACCGATCCTCCTCTGCTTGAAGGACGACCCTGCACGTTGAGATAGTCCCACTTAGTGTTGTGTTGAGCAACAATATGTCAGACCAGAGCACCAATCAGACCACGTGAGAGTGACCGGAGGGAGAAGAGGAGAAGAGGAGAAGAGGAGAAGGGTTCCACTGAAGTTCCACTTCATGTTTTATTAATCTATTTACTAATCTTTGTTCGCAATGTAGCGTTATTATTTTGAGAAGTTATGTGCACATTCATAAGAGAGAGCTAAGTTATCAATACTGTGTGTGTGTGTGTGTGTGTGTGTGTGTGTGTGTGTGCGTGTGTGCGTGTGCGTGTGTGCGTGTGTGTGTGCCAATCAGCAGAAACATATTCTCCTTCCCGTCCCAGCTTTCTCGATGTTTTCATCAAGATTTTCTGATGTTCACAGGCAGAACAATCGATTAATTGAGAAAGCAATCAGCATATTAATCAATAATGGAAGTGGGTTAGTTGTGGCTCTGTGTGTGTGTGACAATGTCTTCCTGTGTATCCACATGTACCTGACTAGGACTCTCTCTGTGTGTGTGTGTGTGTGTGTGTGTGTGTGTGTGTGTGTGTGTGTGTGTGTGTGTGTGTGTGTGTGTGTGTGTGTGTGTGTTTGGATGTTTGGGTGAGAGAGAGAGCCGGTGTGTTCATGTGTGTAGACGTCTATCTATCTGAGCAGCAATTTCAGAGAGAAAGGATTTCTGCCTCAGTAATTGCCTCGACTATATCCTCTCTCTCCCTCTCTCTCTCTCTGTCTCTCTCTCTCTCGCTCCCCCTCTCTTCTCTCGTCTCATTTTTCTTTGGTATCTTTTTTCTCTCTGAATTCTGTCCTCTCTCCTCTCTGCAGACTTCCTCTCCGGCTCTCAGTCATCTTTCATTTTCAAATTTCACATTCCCTCCATCTCTTAGTCCTTGACATTAACCGTGATCTCACAGTTAGACACACACACACACACACACACACGCGCCCACGCAGGAGTCACGTGCTTTTCTAAAAAGCCATTAAAGACCGTTTGTATTCACCGAGCTCTGAAAAATTCCACACATAGAAGTATGTGTGGAAAAGTGCTGCGATGTATATTATAATTCATACAGTGTGCCATCTGGTTCAGAGGTCCGTACTGCAAACAGGAGTCAAACACCAAAGCCTGCTAGTATCTCCGTTGAGCTCCAGTGAACTAAGCCCAGCCGTGATGGACAGCAACGGTTATAGTGAGGCGGGAAGAGACAGATGTATAGACGGGAATAGACAGACTCAGCGAGCCTGAAAACATATGAGTGTTTCCATTTTTGTCTGTCGGAGACAAAAAGAGACCAAGAGGGGGAAATCGCATTTCAATGATCTTTAATTTTGACATCCATCAAATGTGGCGGGAACACTCTTTTTGGAGAGGCAAGATCTGTTTGTTCAAGATAATGTGTGAACTAACAGATTACCTTGAACCAACAGAGTATCATTATCTTGAATGTACAGCTTGTCATGAACAACTCACACAACCTGTGTAGTTATCAAGTTCAGCAAAATGATTTTCTGTTCATGAATGGTCACATATACTCTATAGACAATATGTTAACATTTAATGTGAGCAAAACAGAGCTGAAGTGAGAGTATTATGTATTGCAGACAGTCAATTGACACTTTGGGCAATGGATTAGACATTTCATTATTATTTATTGTACGTCTTCTTTCTAAACTAAAGTAAACTAAACCATATGTGTTGAGCCCGTAGTGATACATATATATTATTTAATTAAAATAATAAAGAAGAATAGCTGTTAAAGCTGCTACGTGTCATGGCTAGCCACATTCTCCAAACCACTAGGGGGCAGCATTTCCCCTCCTCCGTTCGTATTCTACCAGGACTGTGCAATCTAAATTCATTCATTGAAAAAGAAAAATACCAGAAGAGCAAACTGTAACAAGGTTCGTATCCACCGCGGGTCTCCGGAAGCTCGCAACATAGGACCGACACAGGAGCTGTACGGTTGGGACGTCTTTTATTCGGCATCTTACACAGACATTGACCGTCTCATGCCTAACGCTCTCTCTCTGGCTCTAGCTTCCCCCGACTGCATGGCTCTGGGAGCTTTTATAGCTCCCGTCCCGCCCACGCAATCCCACGATCATGTGGATCAGCCGTGCCCCGCAACGAGGCCCAGCTGATCCCCATGATCGTCCCTCTCTCTCTCCGTGCTGCAGGCGCGCTAGCCACGCCCACGCCCCACATACCCCCACCGCCCGACTTAGGCCGGGGAGCCACCGGCCTAACCAACTCCCCCCCCCCTCCCTCCCACTGACCATCTGCACCCCCGACCTATGGACCACCATGGAATTAACCCTGCGTTTCCGCCAGATGCCACCGGGTGGTCCGGGCGTTGGCATCCTCCATCCGTGGGGGCCCGGGCGCGGGACATGGCCCGGACAGGGGCGATCGAGCGCCCCGGGAGGCAGGTTCCTCGTGCTCTCCGCCGGCCCCCTCCCGGGGCCAAACCGGCTCTCGCCCTCAGTCCGCCGCGGCAACCTGCAACACAAGAGAGAGAAAGTTTAAGGAGGCGGGACCCCTACTGGTCCCCACTGTGCCCCAGTCCATGGACCCCATACGCGGGCCCGAGCCGCGGGCTCGGCCCTCCGTCTCCGGCCCCACCGTGTCCCGGCCCCCGGGCCTGTCAGCCAGTCCGGCCCGGCCCCCTCGTCTCGCCCGACGATGAGGACCGGCCGGCCCCAGTCTCTCCCCCAGTCTGGCGGGGATGGTGGCGCTACCCAGAGTGTCGCCCCTGGGTTCCTCCGGCTGCCCCAGGGTCGGCCGCCCTGCCTCCCTGGGTCCGTCCTCCAACCCGGACAGGACCTCCGCAGGTGCCCCCGGGCCCCGCAGGTCCAGCACCTCCTGGTGCACTGCCGCTGCAGGTGTCCCTGGCGTCCGCACGTCCAGCACCCTCGCCCCGACCTCCCGGGAGTCCACCGGCGGTCCGGCCGAGACAGGTCGCCGATCGGCGGACCCGTCGCGGTCTCCACCGGGTCCCCGTCTGGTTGGCCCTGTGCCGACCGCCTTCGCCGCGTCGGCTCACGCCGCACCACCCTGTCGACGCTCGGCGCCGTCCCCTGGCGCCTCGCGGGCGGCGGTCTCTCCCGGGTCCCCGGGTCCGGCGCCGCTCCAGCCGACGCTCCCACCGTCGTTGGAGCGGCCGCCACCGCCGTCGTCGGCGCCGCCGCGCCCCACGACGTCTGCGCCGCCGCTTCCGCTGTCGTCGGCGCCGCCGCGCCCCACGACGTCTGCGCCGCCGCTTCCGCTGTCGTCGGCGCCGCCGCTTCCGCTGTCGTCGGCGCTGCCGCGCCCCACGACACCTGCGCCGCCGCCTCCGCCGTCGTCGCGCCCGCCGAGGTCTGCGCCGCCGCCTCCGCCGTCGTCGCCGTCGCGCCCGCCGACGTCTGCGCCGCCCGGGTCTTCAGGCGTCTGGCGTCCGTCTGGGTCTCCCCGACCCTCTGGCGCCAGGCGTCGGTCTGTGTCCCGGCTCTCGCTGTCGGCCGTACTGCCGGCCCCTGCTTGGCCCTCTCCTCCGGGATCAGCTGGGCCAGCTCCTCCTTCGGCCCGACAGCCCGCTCCGTCTGCGGATTTTTGGCCCGGTACTCCTCCGCCCTTGCGACGGCCCCGCTCAGTGTCGCCGGTTGGCGACCCCTGACCCACTCGGCCATCCGCGGCGGAAGGGCCCCCAGGAATTGCTCCCTGGTGACTTCCTCGATCACCTCCCGGACCCCCCACTCGCCTTCTGACTGCAGCCACCGCTCCGCTGCCCCCCGTAGCCACCGGGCGAATGTCTCCGGGTCCTCGTCCGGTTCCAACCGGGCTCGGCGGAAGCCCCTCCGGTGGACCTCCGGGGTCAGCGGCGACTGACCCCTCTCCTCCTCGTCCACCTTCGCCGACGGGACCCGCTCGGCCTGAGCCACGCTTCTGGCCGTCTCCGCCCATGGCACCACCCTGGTGCCTCCCATCGCCACGTACAGCCGCTCTATCTCGTCGTTCACCGCCTGCGGCTGTCTCTGCCGCTGCTTCCTCCCCTCCGGTAGTCCCCGTTGGGCGCCACTGTAACAAGGTTCGTATCCACCGCGGGTCTCCGGAAGCTCGCAACATAGGACCGACACAGGAGCTGTACGGTTGGGACGTCTTTTATTCGGCATCTTACACAGACATTGACCGTCTCATGCCTAACGCTCTCTCTCTGGCTCTAGCTTCCCCCGACTGCATGGCTCTGGGAGCTTTTATAGCTCCCGTCCCGCCCACGCAATCCCACGATCATGTGGATCAGCCGTGCCCCGCAACGAGGCCCAGCTGATCCCCATGATCGTCCCTCTCTCTCTCCGTGCTGCAGGCGCGCTAGCCACGCCCACGCCCCACACAAACATACCTCAAATTTAATTTAACCAAACTGTTAAAACTCAGAGCCGGTCAACATAACTGCTATCGTATACATGTCATATATGTTTTGGGCCTTTATTCAACGTACAACCTGCTGTGCTCAGTGGTAGCAAGAAAACAGCCACACCAAAACCATTGATTCACTCTTTTTTTGAAATATTTGTGAATTTTGTCAAATTTTTGTCATCTAATTAAATTAGATGTTAAAAACAAACGTCACAAGGTCAGCGTCAAACCTCACCTCTTCGCCCAGAGTGGTCGGGTTGGCGATAAAGGCTTTGGCCATATTTGTGTGTACTGTGTCACTATACAGGGGTTGTAGCTTCAACATGACTGACAACGTGTAACCCTAACCCAGAGTTCTGTCCAGATCGTACAGCTTTCGCCCCTCTCGGTGTTGGTTGAAAGCAGCATAAATATTTCTCTGGAAAGCACACGTCTTCGTCCTCCCACTATGGTTTCCTGTTGACTCACTGTCTCATTAATACAATGTTGATGTAGAGAGTAATGAGCCTCATGTCTAGAAAACAGATGGAGGTTTTGTTGTTGAGCTCCAGCAGTTTAGACTCTGTTACCACACACACACACACACACACACACACACACAATCCAGCTCGAATCACTTTTATTGCTTTGTTTTGTTAAAGGTCAGTGATTTAAGGCTGGAGATGATGTCACCCTCCCCGTCGTGGTTGCTAAATTGTTCCTGTGCCCATGTTGGTGCTGTTAGTAATGGTGTGTGACAGAGGTCACGGTGCTGTAATCTGGTCGGACATGAGTACGGTGCGTCGTCCTCCTGCCGTCCTCCCAGCTGTTCCTCGGCCCCGTTCTTCTCTTTAATGAGCTTGTTTGTTGGATTGTTCTTGGTCCAGCCAGTTGCTTTATTTTGCTTTCAATTACTTTTTGGAAGCCATAATTTGGCAATCGACCTCTTTTCATGTTTCTTGTAGGTTTTTAGCTCTCGGAGTCATGGGTTCCCAGCTGCGGCAGTAACTTTTGGTTTGTTTGGACTACATAGAAGAAACAACTCTGTAGTTTGCATTAGAATCTAATAACCCGTTGGCTGACCTGACGCAGCAAAGACTTCCAGCTGTAGATAACTCATTATTTCACCGTCCAGCTTTTATTGTTTGGCACTGATATTTTCTTTTGGGCACACCTTTCATGAGCGTTTTTAAACTGTGTTGTCGGCGTCTGGTGGCACTTCAGTTTCCAGACCAGATCCCGTCTGTTCAATAGCAAAGGTATAACACAGGATTAGCAGCGTGCTGCAGACACTGAACTGGTACATTCACTCAGAGTAGTCGCATATGTTTAAGCCTCCTTCTTCTTCCTCTCTCCTGAAACAAAACTCAAGTTGGTCCCATGAATTGTGGAGCTGAAATGGCCCCGTGGTTAACACGACCGGCCAAACCACGGGCACTTTATGGCTTTTTTCCCCTTTATTTAAATATATCAGCTTTCTAAATGTCCCTCCATTACTTTCCTCTGCCCACATGTACAGAGCAGTGTTTATAGATCACAGTGAGGAGGATAAATATAATTCTACTACACTGCGTCGAGCATCAGGTTGTAGTAAACACAATTCTACTCCGAGGGATAGTTTAGAGTGTGGTTTTTATAAAAAAAAAAGAAACCACATGAGCATAATTGTTTGTAAATTAAAGGCAGTGTTAATCTGCTCTAAGATGCTATTATTAGCGTGGCCTTCTGACTAGCTCACTGAGTAGCCTGCAGTTGTAGCCAGCTGTCATTCTCAAGGAGCACGTAATGAACTAGCTAGGTTACATTAGTTAGCGGGGTAAGTCCCTTAACAACACCAGCCCTCTGTCGTAAAAACCCAACCTGGAAGCTAAGCTAAGAGTTCCTGCTAACGTTAGCAGCTGTTCTTTGAGTCTACACTGCAGCAACATTTGTTCTGGATAACGTTTCGTTCGCTGAACACACAGCGGCCCCATACAGCGAAGTCACGGTCACGGCGGGGCGGCGAGGCCCGGGCGCTCCACAACACACCAGTCAAAGCAAAACTAGTCGGAAAAAGTACGCTAGATACACGCTGAGCTACGTTAGCGCACTAAGTCTCTGTCCGGTAGCAGTACAGGCACAATGGGGGAAAAAAGGAATATTTGAATATATAAACTGAGCTTTGTGACTGTCGTGCCCTGTTTCTGCTGCTTTACGTGTGATGTAATGGTGCTACGAGTCGTGTTGATGTCAGTCTCTCTCTCTCCTTTGTTTTCTCCAGGTCAGCCTACCAAATGACTCCAGCTGTGTTGAAGAAATCTTGCGGGTACGTTGCTCGAGCGCGCACGCACGCACACACACACACACACACACACAGACATATACACACACGCACACACACACAGACATATACACACACGCACACGGGGTAATTGCGCTGATTATCAGCTGTTTTCTGTTTGCTCATCGAGACCTCCGTCTCCCTCCAGAGTCTAATTTTCGGAAAGAAAGGACAGGGGAGAGAAGAGAAGAGAACTGGGATCTGTTGGCTCAGGTCAATGATTATACAAGTTTTTGTTTTTGCAGGATGACTTCATGGAGGAGTCTTTTTTATTTTCCACAATTTTCTCCGCTCCCCTCCTTTTATCTCCCTTTCTTTCTCTTTTTTTCCAGTTTTTCTGTCTTTTCCTATCTTTATGTCATCAAAAGCAGCACATTTTCTTCCACGAGGCGAACGCTTGTGTTGAAGTGTTCCTTCAGGTCAAAACAGAGATGTTCCCCCCACAATCCTCTGAAAGACCTTCTCTGACTGCTTCACGTCAAGTTATCTCTTTTTCTTTCCTCTCCGTATTAGTCTCTATCTCCTTTCATCCCGTCCCTCCCTCCCCTTTGCGTCTGTCTTCCCCTCTTCTTCGTCTCTCTGTCATTCAGCGCTCTCTCCCTTTCACAAATCAATATGCTGGTCAACAGGCTGTGTGACAGAGAGTGCTCTGTGAGCCGCATGAAAAGCCTTTGTCAATAATATCGGTGCACCATTGAATTCGGCGTGTGGGTTTTTCAGTTTTTTTCAGCCGTGTCAAGTGAAAAGATCGAGGAGTTCAGAATGTGAGGTGAGGTGCATCAGAGCCCGCGGCCCTATTTTGATTTTATTTATTTGTTTCTTTCCTGCGAACATTGTTGTTCTGGAGGTTTTCACTATTCAAGGTAACCGTGCATGTCAGAGATATTGTGTACAGGAGGAAAGCTGCTTGAACAGACTTCTTACCCTGGAAGGGCCCTTGGCCTTCCACGGGGTTTGGACCACTTCTACACCTATTGATACGATAAAGGGCCGTTCTCTGTCTCCACGGATGAGCTCAGTCCTTTAGCATATGTATGGTAACTATGCACACGGAGCATTATGGAACTCTCTCCCTCTTCTACCTCCCAGCTCATGTATAACATGCTCTCTTAAACAGAAGCACAATAAACAGGGCTGGGTTTAAAGGGCTAGTTCAACCCAATCACTGAGATTTTGAAGGTCACACGGCAAAAAATGAAAACATCTCCAGATCTCCCTTTAAAACCGTTTTCATTGGAACTACTCGACCCCTGTGGACTATCCAGAGTGACCTCATTGTATCGAGGTGGGTGCACAAATCTCCAAGATGGGAATCCCAAAACCTGGACAAACAAAAGCACGATACCTGCATTCACTGATGAGTCTTATTTCTGTCATTTGGGTGAGGCATCCTTTTAAATTCACCACGTCTACAGTAAGTTCACAACCTTTGTGTTTGTGTGCCTCCGTGCCAGCGACAGCCGCGTCTCGAGGCTTTAGAATTAGAATCAGGAGGTCAAAGGTCGCCGTGAACTCACAAACCATGTTTTTGGACATAATTAAGAATTCTGCACGAATGTCTAGGACACAAAGTTGGAAGCAATATCATTTTTGGACGGGAATGGATGTGAACCACAGCTCATGGCCGGTTGGTGTCCGCTGGATGAGTTGCCTTGCGGTTGCTTCACATCTCTGTCACGGTTCCAACGGGAGCTGGAAGCCTTTCACAAGAGCGAAGCAGTCTGCTCTTCAGCCGAAATCGTCTTGGTTGTTTTGCCTTTGTCTTTTTTTAACAAGCAAACGGTCCTGAACACACTTTCTCAGCTCATTCGTGTTTGCTTTTTGTAAAAGGTGGTTTGTGGCTCTACATTAACCCTCTGCAGTTTTTTTTTTTGCTTCTGTCAAATTTGAGTCTCGTTTTTCACTGCAATGCGTGATCACCTGTACGGAAAACAGAAAACAAGGAGAGAGGACTGAAACGTGTCTTGTGTGCAGTACAAGATGTTATTATGCCATGAATCATACAGACGAAGATAAAAAAAAACACAACAAATGTTTTTCAACCTCTACTTTAAGCCTCTCCCCACTCCCCTGTTCAGCAGTTTAAAAAGTTTCAAAGAGTTTTTGTCACGTGACTCCTGGTCTCAGGCGAGTCAGTTAATGATGTTTACAGGATCTGCAAGTGGTTTATTTGGGGCGAAGTTTAAAATGAGACATGCAGAATGAAGTCTTTTTGATGAAATATAAAAATGTTCTGCTTTGATTTTGATGCTTTTTTTCTGATGGAGGAGTTTGTCCTTTGGAAGGATGAAAATCCAACAATAATGTATTTTGTTTTTTCAAAATATCTTTACAGCTCATGGCTTCGATGTATTTTTGGGCTCGTTTAAGTAAAAACATGCTTTTCCGATCCCTCTGACGGGTTTCGGGGTCTAGAGAACTCAACCATTTGTTTTGCTTCGCGTCCACTAAGGCAAAGTCGGTAACGAATGAAAAGCATCATTGCACATGACTTCTGAGTCAGTAGTCATTCATATACATTCAGACACGAGGGCTGCTTGGGCAAAAACAGCCGTTGAGTGGAGACGCCAGAGAGAGAGAGGGAAAACGTGAGAGGGAACATCTGCTCGCACGCCCAGCGGACGTTGGAGGTGAACGTCCATTTTGCTTTCTGGTGGAATGGATAGAATAACCTGAGCAGCTGATAACTGGGAAACCATACGTGTGTGTGTGTCTGTGTGTGTGTGTGTTTGTGTCTGTGTGTGTGTGTGTAGGTGATGGGGTGAGTTAATCACACACAATGGTGGTTGTAACACATTCAGACGCACAGGAGGAACTCTTCCATGAGGCACAAGATGATGTCAGAGAAGAGTTGCCTGGCAACGCAGCGCGTGTCGTCAGGACTGAGTGCGTTTGCGATCTCGAAGAAGAAACACACAAACACGCACGCACACAAACTCATACTCGGGGAATCTTCAATACCTCTGAGCTCTTGCACGCACAAAAACATCTGAGTCATCTGAGGAACATGAGTCATCTGCTCCTCAGGAGGGGGGGGGGGGGGGGGTTGTGATGTCAGTGACCTTTGGAGCCCTCTGACCCAGTGAGCAGTCGGGTGTGCGTGTGTGTGAAGCCAAAATGCACCAACAGGTTAACCTCTGCTGTCCTGAAAGAGGAGAAGAAATGCAACAACAAAAAGAAACATTAGCAGGTTTTGTTCTGGGAGCAGATTTCCCCAAAGCATCTTCCCACTGTTTGTGAGAAAGAGAAACACACACACACACACACATACACACACACACACACACACACACATGTGCTTATCTTGTTAACTAATTGAAGCTTCAACACATTGGGACTTGGAATTGAACAGAGAAGACCGTGCGATTGGAATAATTGAATTGGGACCCTGCTGCTGTGGCTCTTGGCTGTGATGCAACCAACTGGTTTGTCAGCGTTTATTTTATTTTTGGTTGGAGGGGTTCATTTGACAACTCTGCACTCGGCACGCTGCGGTGCCCTCAAATTTGCTCAGCTTCAGCCATCGGTGTTATTTGCCGGGTGTCTTCCACATTTAGTTTGGGCTAGAGCCAGAAAATGCTCAATTATCATAAGTGACGTGTAGTAAATAATGTGGTACAAATGTGTGTGTGTGTGTTTCGTAGGAGATGACCCATTCCTGGCCGCCTCCCCTCACAGCCATACACACTCCCGGGAAGGCCGATCAGACCAAGTTCCCCATCCCGAACAAGGTCAGTGCGAGTTCTCCCACCTCTCAGGAATCCAGGCCTGAAATGTGTGCTTCCTCAAGCGTTGGCGTCATCTTGCGCGACTGCGTCCTCTTCCTTTGTTTGTGTGAGTCGGTGAGTTGTGCGTTGGCGACCACTGCGATTGAATCCGCTTACTGTTGCCTCATCCTGCGCGGCGGCGCTAGCGACGGCGCTAGCGACGGCCAATGAAATGGCCCCGCTGTGTGTCCTCCCCCTGCAGGAGTCTGCTGTTCATATGTGCTTATCAGATGTGTGGCTGTCACTGTCAAACGAGGCACCCTTTATAAATGATTCAAAAGTGGTGATTAATAGTTGATGAATCCACTGATGTATAGTCGGTTGTAAGCTATTAATAAGGACACACTTTGGGTTGCCAGGTTTGTCCTCCTCCAACACTTGATTAGTCTTTTAGGATCAGCAGGGGCCGCCCACTTCCCCAAGTCCATTCATTAATTTACTATACATATTAATGTTTCACAATTTATTAACATTTTAATAAGTGTGTATGTCTACAATTTACAAATGACTTGCAGTGAGATCACTGGAAAGTAAGAAACCTGTGTCCATTATTATAAGTGACTTATAAGTTACTGTATTCAACAGCTTGAAGTATTACACAATGACTCATATCTTATATGTTCATATCTAAAACTCACCAGCCAGACCGATTATTCACAACCTGACAACCCAAAAGTTATTTAAATCTAGTGCTTATAACGGCTCCACAAAGCATAAGTAAAAGATTAACAAGGCGTTAATAAAGCATTAATTACAACACAGCAACCCATGCTAAGTCACCCCAGAAAGTGGCTCAGCAAAGTCTTTGTTTGTAGAAGCTCGGTGACAAAGGCCGAAGGTTACACTGACTTTTGGAAAGCACCAGATCAGAACCCGGCTGGGTAAAAGTCCCCCTGTTATTTGGTTATTTAAAGTATATTTTTTTAAAGCAGCAAAGAATTGTAAATGTTGGGTTTCCATCAGCAGTTATCCAAACCTGTGGCCTGCAACTGACGATTTACTGGTGAGGAAAAACAGAAAGATAAGTGTGTTCTCAACGTGAATGGAGAACACTCAAAGAAAAGTTAGTTTGAGACGTGAAGTGCCGAAACACGGCAACAGTAATCAACAAAGACCGAGGCGGAATAAAAGCAGCGAATTGCCACTTCAGAAGATGGACGTTTGGGGGGAGGACGTTTCTCCCATCCCACACGGAAACAAACGCTTCCCGGCGCCTCGTAACGTAAATAGTGGGAGTATTTGTCACATAAAAAAACGACATGAATGTTATCGTCAACATTTATCTCGGAGACGGGCGGTACTCCGACTGAAACAGCAGGTGTTTCCCGCCGCTGAATGCGGCCATGAATCATTTTTTAATACGCAAAACACCGCAGCGGTGGCGTCGTCGAGCGGAATGGCGACGTAAAAAACACACAGGAGCCGCGCTCGTTAATGAATTGGGGGGGAAAGACTTCGCAGCCCGCGGCGCCGCGCTAATCCTGCCGCCGAGGTTTGTTTGAGAGCGAGGTGGAGCGCCGGGGAGAGACGAGAGGATCCGAATTCCCGTGTAATGGTGCCGTTGTACTGCTATGAAATCAATAATGACATCTGTTGGTTTATTCATTCAACTCATTGCCCTCTGGCTCCTCTCTCCTCTCTCTCTCTCTAGGAGTCACAGCATGTGACCTCAGGCTACAACACCCAGAGTAAGTTTTCCCAGCATCCACACACACACACACACACACTCACACACACTCACCACTATGGTAATTAACAGCGGCGAGGCCGTGAAGGCAGCACCGCCCAGAAGAAACGGCAGCTTGATGTTGGAATGAATTAATCGCCACGGGAGCGCCGGTCTGCAAGAAAAGCCCTTTTTGCTTTCATCTCTGTGTGTTCGTCCCAACAGTAATCAGACAAACATGGCTCCACACACACTGCGGCTCAATTGGTTTGATTGATTGCGGAGTCCGTGTTTTCTTTAACGCGGCGAGGGCGCTCCGTCCATAGGAACTACGACTTTTATCAGCGAGGACTGAACTACACCGGGCTGCGACAATTACATATTTGGATCGTTTATAGCACGCCGAGATGTTTATTCGCTTCACACCGGTTGATGGTTTTCAAAGGTTTCAAAGGGTTACTCACCGGTGCTATTAACACACTCGTCACAGTGATTCGAGGGGCAAGTGCATCAGAAAGTGGCGTTAAGAGTGAGAGGGGCCAGTTCGTGGCGCGGCTTCCCTCAACGGGAGCGCCAAGCCCGGCCCGGTCCATTGACACGATGACACCGGTCACGATGGAAGGCAACGGCCGTTACGTTGTTCAGATAATGTGTCAACAGATTATGAGCGTCTTCCCTTCAGTCCCCGCGCCGGCTGCTAAACGGACACATTTCACACTGCCGCTTGAGTAGACTCGTTAAAAACCCGGACCCTCGAAAACAAGCAAAAAAGGTAGTTAATAAACCTTTAGTTAAGCTTTTTCAGCGAATAAATAATGTGAGGAACCTTTAACCAGTTATAAAACCGGTCTCGATGTAAACAAGACCACCAGCGAGAAGATTTCTGATTTCTGTAGACTCGTTCTCAGCGCTCGTCATCGGAGCCACCGGGTCGGATTCCATGCGAATTCAGACAAAATCACGCAGGTTGGGCAGGAAATCCTTCAGCTCAGACTCCAGTGAGGTTCTCCAGCAGCAGCAAAGCAACAGCGACCCACCGACATCCGGCAGGAGGTGAAGAGCTCTGCACTCCTTCTGAAGGGAGGCACGGGAGAAGCGGGGCAGGCGGTCAGATCCCTGCAGCAGAGATGTTTTCCAAAGGGAATCTGGTGTTCGGAAAACACTACCGCTTCCGTCCACAGGGACCGCCAAAATCAAGACAAAATGAAAGTTCCTCATAGTAGCTTTAAATACCTGATGGATTAATACAGTCCATCACATGAACGCAGCTTTAAACCCAATCGGGCCTTCAATCTGTCCATTGATCTCCAACATCGCCACAGTTCTGGAATACGAGAGCTATTGAAGGGTTAGCTACCGAGACATACGTTTCCAAATGTGTAGCAGAATCGAGATCAGTTGACGGAAGCTCTTTTGTCTCATGATGTGTATCATCACATCACCCAATACTGCATTTCAGTCGCTCTGACTCCCAGGCATCGGATCATCAAAAGCCCCTGTGAACCGCGGCTCTTGTGTTAACCCCCATCTTGTAGTGTTTTGAGATCTTTGTGATGTATATAAAGCTGAAATATTTCCCCACTGGCGGGCTTTTTTCTTCTTCTCCCCTCTCTGATATGAGCAGAAGAAAACACAACTGACTGGAATGTTAAAAATACAACGAATGGGCTTCTGCTTTCCAAAAGTTTGGATGTTAGGCATGCATTTCAGTTTAGATTTTATTTTTACCCAAGATCCTGTTACCAAAGCAAAACACACACACACACACACACACACACACACATACACACACAGTCTAATTGAATAACACCGCAGTGGAGTGTTTTTTTTTTTTTTTTCAGTGTGACAATAGTAAGAAACAGCTACAGTGATTTGATTCTGGCTCTTTGTCAAAAACTAATCAACACGCACACAAACCAAGGCCCAAAACATGATAGTTGAATGTCTTCCGTTGCAGAGCGATGTAATGTGTCAGCTAACAAGCCTGCTGCGAAACCACCGACTGCACCACAGAAGTCGTGAGTATCTCCCTCTTTCTCACACTCTCTCTCTCTCACACACACACACACACACACACACACACACATGTACATAAACAGAGCAGCTCTGACCCGCCGCTGCTGCGTTGGCCCCGAGGTAAAATTAAGCTTGACTCTTGGATGAAATTCACTGCTGCTACAAGAGAAGGAAAAAAAGAGAGAGCGAGCGACTGTGTGGATCAGAGCGGGAAAGTGCAGCTCCATGAAGTGAACGCGGGCCAGGAGCCTGTAGCAACATCTCTGTCCTGCAGCCCCCTTCACTTCCCTCACAGCAGCCGTGCAGCAGGATCCATGGCAGGGTCAGATTGGAGTCGGCTTGTGAATCCGCCTCTCGACCCCGATTTGTCCGCATAAGCTCAACGATTGTGCTTTTGGGAGTGGACAGTTGGCTAAACCCTCCCGAATAGTGTTTCCAACCATAGCTGTGTGACTGTAGCTACGCAGGCACGGCCTTTTGGCCTTTCCAAAACGAGGAACACAAATGGAAAAGTGGGAGGAATGGTGTATTTATGTGCGTAATGTATTCACAAAAAATATATATATATCTGCCCCATTTTTCCTAAATTAACAGGATTATTATCTCAGAATAATGTCTTTTAATGAAAAAAAAAGCAACTTCCGCTCTGTTTCTCTGAATTAACGAGATTGCCTCGAACTCCCGAGAGAAGCTCTCATTTACTGGAGAGCTCGTCTTCGTGGTTACCAGTTGCATTTCTGCCGTTGGTTATAGACATCGGGAGACAGCCTCCTCGTGTCTTCAAGCTATGTCCATAGTTGTGGGTCTGAGCCCGTTCTGGCCTGATGGACGTTGTTTTTTTCTTTTCTCCAGGAGCAGTTGAATTGATATGACATGCTTTCTGTAAGATGTACGATATAAGATGATGCATTCGGGAGGTCTCAAGACACAAGCAGACGAAATCAAGCTCAAACGAATGAGAACCGAGTCGATTTTATTTTCCCAATTAAACTTGTTAATTCAGAAATAGTTTGCTAACTAAGCGCTTAGCAACTTGACAGGCACGACATTTAAAACCAAACCGTTTCAAATGTTTCTTTGTAGGACCTAAAGAATACTACCTAAATCCACTTCTTCGTTTTCACTTCCCTTTCAAGTTGTTTTGCTCCCACTTGTTTCATTTCTTTCTTCATCCGTGTAAAAGGATCTTTGCTCTTTCCGCTGTCATATCAAATGAGTTTTCAAGTGCTCCGCGCGATGCATTATTTATGCATTTGATGAAAGCTAATTAAAAAAAAGAGCAAATGTGGCAAGAGCGACGTCATTTCACCTTTTGGAAGCGAAAATTACTCGATGGTCGAAAGATGATGCAAAAACCCTGCAAGTTAGGAGGCAAAGCCAGTGCAGCCTGTGTGTAGTTAGCAGTAATCCAGCTGTAGGTCAGCATGTAAACTCATTTCCTCCTCTTTGGGTATGTAGTTACATACTTAATTATATCTCCATTAGGATGATGTCTGCTGGAGCTGGAGCGCTTTCTGTGGCTTATTACACTACTTTGCTTCCAAATCCGATAAGCCTGTTTCCTTTGATTACTATTGTTTGCCCCGAGGTGTGAATTTTCCCCAATCTTGTATCCGAGCATAAATGCTGCTTTGTTTATAAGCGTGAAATAATTGTTATTGGTTAAAAACAATGCCTAGTTTACTGCGGCCATTAAGCCATTCACTGCTTTTTACGGTGAAGCTCAACAGCGCAACATGTTGGGGATAATGAATAGGCCGAGCTCCTCTTATTCAAGAGTAATTGGGCTGTTGAGGCTAATTGCTATATTCTTAGCTGAATGTTTACAATGTCCGACCATTACAGCGCACTCATCCTACAGTAATCCTCGCAAATGAGCTTGGTACCTTAATGCCACATTAGGAGCGGAGGCATTTTTATGTTGCATCTTCAGAGCACAGCACCGTGCCTCCCGGCTGCAGGAGTTTCCTTATCGCTCCGATCCCGTCACATGGCGCAAAGACGAGCGCATGTACGTATGTGGCGGAGCGGAAGAAGTGCAGAGGGCTCTCGACGGTCCCGTCGGCCGTTCTCCGGCGAAAGCGCCGCCCAAGGGAATGCGATGCAATAATGCAATTTCAATCGTGAACGAAATGAAAACGCCGCTGAGACTTCTCACGGGCCATTTTCTCACTTTTTACAATTCAGATGTGCCTTTTCCTCCAATAATGAGGCACGGTGTGAGCGAGAATAGCCGGCCCTTTCCGACGGGGAATCAAAGCCGGTATATCAGTCCATGCTTGCTTCAAAGCCACCGGACTATGTTGACAAAAACAGTAGTTTCAAGTCAAATTAGAAACGTGCAGTAGTAGACTGTATTGCAACGGCCGCTGCTGTAGTGTTTGATCCAATGAATACAACCCACAATTGGCTGGCACGGAATAACTGTGTCAAATAACGGTTTTCCTCCGCTGTGTCTTTTGCTGCAGCAGTAGCGACTCAGAGTAGTTAGTGTGGCGTCCAGGCAGTCAACGGCAGTATGGAACTGGAGATAAAAAGTGTTTTGAGAAAGTGTGAGTCAACGAAACCACAAACGGTCCTCGAGCATGCCGACATAACTGGCCACCCAAAATATGATGCAGAATGCTTCAGCAGAATGCGAGATTAGTCGTGGACAGACACAGAGATGCCGACTCACTCACTCACTCACTCTCAGACGCGAGCGATCCCATGATCCTCTCGGCGCAGATAATATTGACTATATAATATTTTTGTCGAAGTAGTCTTTGATGAGGTCATACACGACGGTTGGCGCTTCCGATCGGCCTGTCTGGCGGTAAATATGGCCGAACACTTAAACTGATATGGATTTTTCTTTTAGGCCCTAAGACGTTTTGCCCCGTCCACAGAAAGACGTTTACTCCTGCGCTGGTTCCTCCGTCTGTATCTCCAAACTCAATGGAATCACACCGACTATGGAGAAGTACCTCATATAACCCCACTTCAGAAAATCTGAACCGTCCTTTTAACATCCGCTAAGACAAACTTCAAAAAGTAATGGGGCTCTGCTAGCGCTTTACTTTAAGAAATAAAGACTCCATTTTATGAAGGCAATTAAGAGCCTTGTAGAAATTTGATGCTGTGCTTTCCCGAGCTCTGCATGTCACGGATGCTTTAGTCCATAACTCATTTATACCCGACTGCGTCCGTCCATATAGATGCTTCCACTCTCTCGTGCACGTTTTATTCCCCCCCTCCTCTCTCTCTCTCTATACCCAGTCTCCCTCCGCCGCTCGCTCCCCTTCGCCTCACCGTCATTATCATCTCCATCTTGCTCACTATCTCCCTCTCTCCATCTGTCCCTTCTTATGAAATAAAACACAAATCCATTATTCATTCATTCAAACATATCTATCATCGCCCGCGTGCTGCTCCGTGCCCCTTATCTGCAAAGCTTTTTCTCATTGTGCTTCAGTTATTCACGACTCGTACGGTCCCCTCTGAAAACACCACAACACTGGGGAGTGATTCTTTTTTTTTTTTTTCAGCGGCGCAAGCACTGACAAGAGTGGTTCGTGAGGCAGTAAAAAATCCCTTTAGGGGATTCTCCTGTCATAACAATAGCAGTGCCAGCTTAAAAATAACAGTAGTTTGTGTGGAAGGTTTATATAAAGCAATAAAACATGTGCTTGCCAACGCACAGCACATAAATACTGAATAATTTGTGCGGTAAGGAGCAGGTGACGCTCAGAGGGGGGGTCATGTTATCGACTGTGTCTTGTATATCTATTTCATAGCCCGCGTCCCTCTATATTGTGAGAAATTCATCTCTGACGTGGGAGAGAATAAAACAAACACAACTAATAAAGGAAAACGGGGCAATAAGCGGCTCCATCATTGTATCAAACCACCAAAATGTGTACGATCCCCGACTGAGGGTCGGATCTCTGCTTCCAAGGAATTTCTTGGCCATAGGTCAGCGGTTGTCAGATGGAAAGTTTTCCAGGTGAGAAAACAATCCTCTCCGAGCTCCCCCAAAAAAGCCCAGCATCTGGTAGTTTTTTTTTCTTTCTTTTTTTAGCGCCTTCGACCACTCCGTCCACCTCCCAACACGCAGCGGCGCTGCCTTCGCCGTGCAATTAACCCGTTTGCCAAAAAGGAACTTCAAAGGGAATTGCTGATCACGACTCCCCCGTGCCCGACCCCAACACAAGCAGACGGTTGGGTGGGCTTGGGGGGTGGAGGGGCGGGGGGGCGTGGGCTTCAGGGCCGCGATAACACGTGTCCCTTTTGTCTCCTCGCAGGATGCTGGAGGATGACCTGAAGATCAGCAGCGACGAGGAGGAGGCCGAACAGCAGGTGAGCGCCGCTCATTGGTTTCCCCGCGCGGATCATCCATCTTCCCCCCTCCGTCTGTCCCCCCGGCTGCTCATGCGTTCACATCCATTACGTTAAGTTCATCTTCGGATGCGTGACATTTACTGACTCGTTCATCCGGCCGGGAATCCGCTCAGCCCTCGCGTCAGTCGGCCCATGCGCCGCGACCACCGTTGGGCGTGTCACCCTTTCAGTCACAGGTCAAAAAACTTGTATTTTCCTCCTTCCAGTTATCTGTCTCTGTGTTAGACTTTATTAAGTCTCCTATTAGCTGAACATATGGAGGTATGTATTATATGCTTTTCAAGGCTGAGGGAAAATAATTTGTAAAATATATGGGCTGAATTCTGAACGTGCCCAAATGTGGGTTTACAGCAGCATGAGAAGAAAAGGGCTCATTGCTCTCTTCTTCTATTCCACGTGGAGGATTTCAAACACAGATGGATGGACTGACACCCGAGGGAGACCCTTTGCCATTGACAAATTCCGGCAAAAGAAATTCTCATTAAGGGATCACACTGAAGTTGTACGAGAGTTAGACTGCAACAGCTTGAGCTCCTCTTTCTTACGAGTACCTTTTAAACCACCCATCAATTCCAGGAACTCTCTCGCCGGGCTGTGAGTTTACACGAACCGGCCCAAGTGTATACGCGGGAGATCAAAGCAATGCTTTCCGTAAATGAACTTTTCTTAACAGAGTAATGTGCCCACTTAGAAAAGGGCTTTATATGACCGGCGCCACACAAGTCACAGCCACCCAAACAGGTCCTCCAGTTGTCATTTTGAAAGTAAATTCCTTTGTTGATGTTGCAAAGAGGTCCGACAGTGATTATTCATTATCCTAATACATAATATATTCAATCCCTGAGGCAGACCCGGAGGGCAGACATAAATCCGGGCTAGGGTGGTGGATTCCCGTGAGTGGGCCCCAATGTAAACAATGGGGTTGAGCACGTGGACGTATTGATTGTAAACACATCCTCTCGGTACGTACACGTGTGCGCCTCAGTTATTGACGGTGGATTCAGCTCGGCGGTAAAACAGCCTGGAGAATAAAAAGAAGCGGGCATCATCTGGGGGCGCTGCCAAGATGTGGACACGATGTCGGACCAGCAGAGCGATGCAAGTAAACATGATATGACATTAGGGCTTAGCCGACCGTGAGGGGGGGGGGGGGGGAATCGTCCCTTGGGAATTATTTTCATAAACAAGCTCTATTTTTTATGGATTTTTTATGGACATTATTTACATGTAAAGTAGCCCACATGTGCTAATCATTTAAAGATGTATATTATTCAAAGTTATTGGCCGATTCATGATGCGACTGTAGCGCTTACCACGGACAGAGACGCCTGTTGTCGACAAGTGTGTGTGTGTTTGTGTGTGTATGCGGCGGGAGGGGGGGGGGGCTCATGTCACGGCGGCGCTGTCCGCAGTGCTGAAAGAAAGGCAGCGGTGGAGATCGATTGACCGATGGGTGTTTCAGCCTGCTTGCCTTCCGCTCTGAGCTCAGGCCCCTGGGGCCCGCCCAGTGGAGCGGGCCTGACCTGAGGTAATGTGCACCGCTGATCTGATTCCACTCATAGAGGGACGGCGCTAGCCTGCAGTTTGCCTGAATTACTGTGAACCGCTGTCTGTTATATCCAATCGATTAATACATTGATAATTTTAGAGAAGCCAAGATACTGAATTAAAATGTAGCTTCAACAATACATTATAAAGTAGCGAAAAACTAAAACCCAAAAATATGTATTTTAAAATGTGTTATCAGTGTTTCACACGGGTTTTTGTGAGACCATAATTATGGTCCCATTTAGAGTTAAATAGGTGTTAAAGCAAGGTATGCTTTAGGGCGGGGCTACCTTGTGATTGACAGATTGAGTGATCCAGTCTGGGAGTGTTTTTTTATCCTGTTTTACAACTTTAACCCTTTCACAGTGTGTTTTTCAGTTCATGAAAGTTAATTGTAACCTTTATTGGTGGCCTATAATGTCTTTATCAACGTTGGTTGTTCTTAGCTCCACCCTTTAGTGTCACCTCTGGTTTAAAAAGAATTATAATAAATGGCGACGGCCAAAATGTCAACTTGAAGATTCAGAACGGCAGTCCATAAACGTCCACTTCTTATCTACAGTGTATGTCTAATACTAATAGACTTTGTTGTTGTTTTTTATCCAGAAGGGGTGTTTCCTCCACGTTAGTCCAATGTTCGTTGGCCAGAGGTCGTGTTTGTCACTTTGGGGCATTTCTGCGTAAGAGCGATGCAGTTGTCTTGCTCTTCTTGGCTCTTATTCTTTTTTTTTGGGGGGGGGGGTATTGGAAATTGGCACGGTGGCCCTCTCTCCTCTAATCATTATCATCATGCTCTAATGATGCCAAAGATGAGTTCAAAGCAGCCAGTGGGGGTCGTGCTGCTGCCCTCTCCCCGACTGTGCAGACGGATATCAACGCTCATCAAAGAGTCCGTGAGATATTTTCTGTTAATGAGAAGATACCGATTCCTCTCATCCCCCTTTAACTCTCCTTCTGATTGTATAATCACAACGATTGTAGATATTATAATTATAACTGATGGCAGGTCAGTTATAGTGGTTTTAGTTATTATAATCATGCTGAAAGTGGAACTGTTAATTACAGATGGAGTGCATTCAGAACCGTAGCAAAGCTTCCCTAATCATAGGGGTGACATGTGATCGCTCTTATATTAGGATGAATAGACAGGGGGAACAGAAACACTTCATTCTCATTCAGTCTTTCTCTCACTGTTTTGTCTGTTTATAACAATGCTTTATCCCTCCTTAAACACACAGTGAAATGAAAACTGAAATCCTTCTTTTCTCTCTCCCAACATTGGCATCATTTTGGGGATTAAGTGGGACGTCAGTATATATTTTTCAAACGG
The DNA here is from genome assembly GCA_023566465.1 of Cottus gobio. Lineage (NCBI taxonomy): Eukaryota > Metazoa > Chordata > Actinopteri > Perciformes > Cottidae > Cottus > Cottus gobio. The sequence continues at coordinate 10,949,685 of CM042216.1, forward strand.
TTGTGTTTGTCGTGAGTATGTTGAAACAGAAAGTTACGCTGGGAAATAATCCACAAATCCACCGTTCTTCCGTTTCACAATAAAAGCCTGACTGTTGACCAGAGGAAACTCAAGTCACATTTTGCTCAAAGGAAGCTCCATAAACTAGCTCCCAGTAGTTTAGGCCATACAGCAGTTCACCACAGACAGACTACACGCTGCCCTCAGGACCTGCCTTTCTCGTATCTATTCTACTATTTGCTATTCATCTATTTACAGAAGAGGAGACTCTATTTGCGCTTCAACGTGACTTGAAAAGAAAAAACTAAATACTCCGCTGTTACTGCTAAGATCATGGACATCGCCTAAAATAGTTCCAGGCGGGGCAAAAAACATGAGCAGTTGGAAAATTGGTGAGAGTTTATAAAGTGAGAGGAAAAAAAAAAAACTGTGACCAGAACTGTTTTGTTGATGTCCTGGTTCAACTTTACCAAAAATAATGGGCCATCGTTACTTACATTTCAGGCACGCTTAATTTGGGTTTTTACTTCAAATACTAATTTGTATTGTGACGATCTTAGACGTAAATAAGAAGTGGACGTAGTGACGCCACACATTCATCTGTGGACTAACCGTACAATTAACACAGGATTAGAACCTCTGTCACTGTGTCTTCTGTGGGAAAGCGTCCACCGCACATCCGCCATGTATTTTTATCTTGTCGTCAATCTCTCTCTCTCCCTCTCGCTCTCTCTCGCTCTCGTGCTCTCTCTCTCTCTCTCTCTCTCTTTCTTCATGAGTGATCAACATAAACAGAGAGGAAAGAGCGAGAGAGAAAAAAAGAAAGAAAGTGATTAAGTTAGCGGGACAGAGGGAGAGAGAAAGACAAAGGCGAGATGAGACGGACCGGTAACAATGCAGACAGGAGGCGAAGATGAAGGAAAAAAAGAAGACCGAGCGAGCGAGAGACAAAGAGATGGAATGAGAGCAAAAGGCAGAGAGAGCGAGAGAGGCTGAGATGATGTCAGTGGCATTTTTCCTGTGCATGCTTTTAACAGGCTTATAGCAAATGAGTGCATGGTGTATTATCAAGCTTTTATAGCCTGAAGTAAAACACACACACATACATACAAACACACACACACACTCTTAATAAATACACACTCTCACAAGCACATACAGTGTACACATGCCGACTTATACTCACACGCATTTACGCCAGCAAACACATAAGTATAAACACGTGCTGACAGTCTCTCTCTCTCTCTTCCTCTTCCTCTCTCTCTCTCTCTCACACACACACAGACACACACTGCCATTAGTATGCTGTGGCTCGACGCTGTGAGGGCAGCAGAGGAGTATGATGAATATGTTTTTGGCACAGAGCGAGGAGACGGAGGAGAGGGAGGGAATTGAAAGAAAGAGCAGAGGAAGAAGGAAGGATGAAAGCGAGAGAGGGGAGAAGAGGACGGGGGAATCGAGAGATGGCAGGGAAGAGAGCGACGTTCCTAATGACTTTAGAAACTGCCGGGGGAAAAAACAGCAACCCAATTACCGCTGCAGGACCGTCCTTTTGTCTCTCTACCCCCCCACGTATTCCTCTCTCTCCTCTCCGCGAGCCCGGCGATGACAGATCACCTTGGCCGGAGCAAAGTCAGACTTACAAAAGCTCCGTCTTCATATAAAAAATACAGTCTCAGCTGGTAAAAGAATAAATGTCCGGCACACCAGGGGCGCGTGGTCATGTCCGTGGCTCGCTGCAATAACCTTTCGGCGGGTTCCGGCAGGCGCTGTGCAGTGAATGGACTGTTATGTGACTTAATACTTCCATCTTGAGGAGATTCAGCTGTGTATCTGTGGGTTAGGGACATTTACATAATAGCACACTGGGTTTGCCGGGGGAGCCGGTTAGCTGAGGCAAAGTGCACGCAGCATTTTGACTTGTAGAGAAAAAAAAAGTGACTCATACCATTAACGATGACTCAGCCCCGTCAAAGTGTCCCAGTCACGGCGATGCATGTCGGCATGTTTGGCCGTTATTCATGAATTGTTTTTCACATTTCCAGGCATCGCTCCGCCGCTTTGATTAATCACTGCGACGCAAACGTGCGATCAATCAATCACAAATCAGACAGACACTCACGCACCTCATCTCGTCGTCAAAGTTCGCTCTTTCTATTGGCCTTCGTTGAGATCACCTCTTATATGTGCATCTCATTCGTTCATATAACTGGTTATTTCCTTTTCTTACATTTCACTGGCTTCATATGAGCTCCCACTTGATTCTTTTATTTTGCCGTTGCACCTCGGTGTATGTATTTGCTCAGTTATCAGTGATTTTTTAATTAAATTGTATGAAACCTTCTGCAAAGCACTTGTTTTTCAGCTTTAAAACTGCAACACAGACCACATTCCTCCTGCTATTAACCAGAGCACAGTCCACTGCAGGCTTTCAACAGAATGTATCCGGACAAAAAGCAGAGTGCAGAGGCTGCTAATCGACCTTGAAACAGAGAGGACTTGTAACAGATGGTCAGCACAAAGTGCAGTAAACAAGAGTGTGTGTGCGAGGAAGAGGGCGGCATCGATCAGTCAGGTCAAAAGGTCACTCAGTAAAGGGGAAGGGGTGCCAGGGACACGGGCTTAGAGGCGGAGGAGGGAATAGAGAAATCTCATCTCGTTGACATGTGAAAAAGAAGCATTGGCTCATTTGCTCTGTTCCCTTCTGTACACTGTTGGTATTACATGTGTCAAATTAGTACAGGAAGCAGACAACTCAATGGTTGAGTGATTGTCTCTCTAATCAGATGTCAGTGGGAATATAGAAGTCCTCCGTGGACCAGCTGCGTTGACTCCAGCTGGCAGCCGATGGAGAGATGCAAAAAAAGAAATATGGTGGGGGTTACAGAGCCTCTTTGTTTTGCACTCGTGAAAATCCTGTAGCCGCTACATTCTCTCCCGTGCAACCTCCGTGCAAGAGTTGCATCAGAAAATTGAGGATATTTTGAACCCGGCGTTCAGGTGTTGGAAGAGCTTTACAAAGCGTCTCACGCAAAGTAGCACGACAGCGCGCAGACGAGCGGAGAATTCATTGTTGGGCTGCGGTTGAAGGCGGCGCGGGGGCGTTTAAAGCCTTGTTAAGTCTGTATCGCCACGGCCCCGGCGTGCAGCTCTGTGATGCCTCGCACCCACATGAGAAGGAAAGGGAGAAGGGGACAGGGAGGGTTGACGAATAGAAATACACCGTATACAGAGCGGCCTCCCAAAGCTTCACGGTTTGTCTTGCTTTCGGCAGACCGGCTTGCCCTCTTTTGTCAGGAACAACACCTACAGCCGGGTTGTAGCCGAGGAGATTGAGTGAATAAATACCTGGCTTGGGTTGTTCCTTTTTATTCAAATCCAAGTAAAGCCACCAGCTAGCCAAATATATTCGCTCATAGATCCATGAGCATGAGCCCTGCAAGTCTGCCAAAGCCAAAGATCTGAGGAGGTTTGTTGTTCTAGCCCGCAGCCGCTCATCGATCTATCAGAAACTTCACTGGTCCAGTTAATCACCTTATTCTCAGAGAGAGACGGGAGGGAAACAACCAGCCAGAGGCGAGGAAAGGAAAGGTCCTGTTTTTGTTTGAGTAATTCATTTTAATTGTCAGGTTTCAGAGCTTGAAGATGAATTAATGGTTGATATTTGCGTTGGGGAAATAAACAAACAGTTTTATTGTTTTTGTTTTGTTATTGTAATTGATGTAGTCATGTACAAAATTGACTCGGAGTTGACGGAGGGAGAAAAAGAGGATGAGAGGGCAGGAAAAGCCTCACCGGCAAACCTAATCACCCCATTCTTCTACTGAAAGGAGGCGAAGTGTGAATAGGAATAAAGGAGTGAACCGGGGCTGGGGTGAAGGGAGGGAGCAGGGAGGAGACAAGGGGAGGAGGGGATAAAGAGGAGAGAGGGTTCTTTTACTTTCTCATTTTAATGACAATTAAAACCCTCCGCTTCTTCTCCTCGAGGAAGAGAAAGAGAGCAGATGGAGGGGTCAGAAGAGTGGAGCTTTAAGTGACTAAAAGGGAAAAGCTGGAAAGTGTCTTAGAGTTGTATCGATTGGTACAGTCTATGATTTATCCTGTAGCTTTTGTTCCCTTCAAAGTACTTCTCTAACCTTGTTTATATATATATATATATATATATAAACATATTTTTGGAAAAAAGTCACAATTGAAAAAAGAAAAAAGTCTTAATATTTTCATATATAATATTAAGACTTTTTTCTTTTTTCAATTTTGACTTTTTTTCCCTCAAAATACACCCATGAGACCCTTTTCTTGTATTGTTATTTATTATATTATGAAATATCTAAACTTTTTTTCTAACAATGCCACTCGTATTCCGTCACACCATCACACGTCACCAACACTAGTAAACGTACCAACAATTATAAACAACTGAATGCTCTATAATAAACTGTTTTACAATGTACATGTTAAAAGTAGTAGTAGTAGTAGTAGTAGTAGTAGTAGTAGTAATACAAGCAGCATCTGCTGTAATTGCCACATCTATAATGTTATTAAATATCTGGAATATGGCACCCGAGAAAAGAATGCATATGGAGGATGAACAATTCTTTGTGAACTCATTTATGCTCCACCTTTTGCATAACTGTTTGTGCATTGTTCGAGGATCAATGAAAGCTGATCTCCGCTCCATCATTCGTTTTCACTGTCAGCCATGGATTCATCAAACAGCCTCACAGTTGCCACTTCACACGAACACGATTCGACAAGGCGCACACCCGCTGACATCATCATGTCGGTCGTTCAGGCTCTCGTGTCACAAACGGAGTCATTATATTTGTAGCGTAGTTCGAGCTCACCGAGGGTCTTTAGGCGCTCCATTGACTCACGTACACGCTGCATGGGGTCAGTAACAGGCTTTATTGCACACATGTACTTCTTCCCGCGTCGCACACGCTCACAGTACCCTCCCCCACTCTTCTTCCCGGCGGCCCTTTTATGGCCGCACACACCCCGCGCTCATCAGCGGCTGGAACTGATCGCGCCTCTCTCTCTCGCTGCTGCAGGTGCGCTAACCACGCCCCCGCCCCACAATATTTTATTATATATTATTGTGATTCAATACTTTAGTCTGCAACAACGAAAGAGCTAATTTACCGATGTTTTGTATCCTTTGAATTATTGTCAGTTCCTTCAAAGCAATAATGAAACTGCTAAGCTGTATATGATGCTATTGTTTACATGTTCTGTGCATGTGTATTGACAGGTGTCTGAGAAGCCCAAAGCCAGAGGCCCGGCCCAAAGGTAAGACAAACGGACACACTGTGTGCTGTAAGGCTGTGGTTTATTTAAAGGGGACACCACATGAAACACATTTCAGTTATTGTGCCCACAGACAACCCAGTGAGGTTTTTTTGTGGACTGCTTCAATCATAAAACATGTGATCCTACCAGCCAATCAGATTCGTTACCTCTTCCAATGTCACATGCAGGCTCATTAGAATATCTTAGAATATACTGTGGAGCATCTCCACCCGCTGTGGGAGAACTACCTTTGGAAAGGTGCACCATTTTTGTTCTCAGAAGCCAATCAGAGCAGACCGGGGGTGGTCTTAAAGAGACAGGCGCTAAAACGGAGCGCTTCAGTCAAAGGGTGAATACAAGTATATTCAGACAGACAGTATGAGGTAAATATTGTTTCTTTTAAACATTTTGAACGTTAAAGCACGTCAACATGTTCTACTAGAAACCCAAAGCCTGATGTGTGCCCTTTAACTCAATGGTATGTATCTAATGCGGAGCAGAGATGTTCACATTTTGTAGCTAAAAGCTTCTGAGATGGAGTCTGTTCCATGAGGAATGTAATGACTCTAGATGCCGTCTGCTGGAGGACACAGAGCTGAAGCATCACCCTTCTGCAGCACAGAGCCTGGTGGCCGGCGCGTCTTTGCAAAGTATATAAAGTCAGTGCGTGACTTTCAGTATCAACCAAACAACAAGCTATAAATAAATGCTCTTTGCCCCGAAACATGCAATCGAGGCAAGCCGCGCTTGGCGGCGGCTGATTCTCTGTAGCTGCTGTTTGAAGCGCCGCTAAGGTCAGAGACGTCACTGTGACTTCGGCTATCTCCTTAAATCTCAAAGAAGACGAGGCGAAGGTTACCGGATGCCGTTTAAGAGCGGATCAAAGACTCCGTCCAGGATTTGTAACGTCTGAAGGTTACTGCAAATGCAACCGGCATTAAACGCTCTGGAGGTGCGGTGGCTCTGATTCACTGAAACATCTGCGGTGGCAGGTGCCCACTCCGTGGCCCCCGGTCACCGGGCCGCATCGCACGCTCGGCTCCGTACCGCTGGAAATCAGGCGGCAGATGTCCCCCGTGCTCGGTGTTTGTAGGCTGGCGCATAAATCTCTCCACATCTGAGCTTCTGCAGCCTCACCTGGGTTTATACGGTGGAGACGTAAACGCCGGTGTATCACTCTACATAAATACATCCGCGACGGCAGAAGGTCAGCGAGGGAGATTTACGCAGATTTAGTAAACGTCGCCTCATTACGGCCTAGCAAAAATTCCACTTGTGTCGTTCATCCGAAAACAGGGAGCATACGGGGAACATTTGGGTGAACATTTGGCGGTGTGTGGTTGAAAATAATAAGCTTTTCCCGGGCTTAATGTTATATTTCTATTTCTTATTTAGAAAGAGTTGCTTTGAGATAAAGCATTGTACTTAGATACAATGTTGAGGTACTTGTTCTTCACTTACTTCCCTTGTACACTTCCTTCTGCTTTTACTCTTATGGGAGAGTGGTTGTCCTGAAACCCCAAGAATGCAGTTAAATGCAGAGACCAATTTCCTCAAGGGGGATTATTAAAGGATCATTTCTTTCTTTCTACTCCAATACGTTTCAGAAAGATAGTCTAACTTTTAGTCTGTTAGTTACTTTAAAGCTATAGTTACATTGCAATTTTAATTTTCAAAACTCTGCTTCCTAAGTGCACAACGTGTCATTTTCTGCCGCTCAGGGTTCTCTCCATCAAAACCATAACAACGTTTGGTGACGTTGCAAAGTAGTGTGGGATTAATGTGAGTTGTTGTTTTCACCAGAGGAGGTTGATCCTCCTTCAGAATATAAATAAGACTAATAGAGAGAAATAATTTGTCAAATATGTTTCTGGTGAGATCTTTGCAGATTAATCATTGATCATATCCTTGAAGGCATTCCAGGAAATGCCGTAGTTTTTTTTTAAAAGTCAAAGAAAAGAGGACAACTTTTTATACTATATTTGATAATGATGTTGGCAAAATCTTTTATTTAAAATCCTGAATTGAACAATAAAACTACGTAATTTGTAATGATAGTGTGATTTACCCCTGGCTTTTTGTTATTATCTTTGCATACTCTCCTCTCTTAACTGAAACAGTGTTCTTTTGTTTAATACAATAAAAATAAAGTAGAGATAAGGAGCCAGCTGCTGTAAAATAACTTGACGCTGAGGGTCTTCACCATCGTTGCTGTCGGCCACCCCGGTTAGGATTCCCTCAGTGTTACTGAGAGACCTCATGAAACGGACCATAAAATTACAGATTTCTCCATGTTTAAAAATTGTTGGACGATTTGGATCTTGTAAGTACACAACGCAACAAAATACAAAACATAGGTCCACTTGTTTTTAGACATTTTAATACAGAAAAGTTACATATTATTCCTTTATGGGCAAAATGAGAGACAAAAAATGCAAATCTATAGAAGTGTGAGTGTGTTTTATTCTGGAATTTTAAATCGAAATGTAACAATACAGACTCGATATGACGGAGAATACAAAATAATTGTCCCCCGTCTGATGATCAGAGGCAGAAAATAGCAGAGACTATTCCAGCATCGTTCTCCTGCTTCCCTGCTTTCAAAGCCCAACTTGAGGTGGAGGACTCCTTGTACTTGTCAATCACCCCAGCAGGGGGTGGAGCTGCTGTGGAGGTTTCTTTTGTTGTCGTGGTAGCAATGTCCTCACTTCATCACCTAGAATTCATATACTGTCCCGTCAGTACAGGATTAAACCATGATAAACAATATATATATACAGTATATTGATTATGAGTTGAACCACCTATTGAAGGAGCCTGTTTGTTGGTGCTTTATTTAGATTCCATATTACCCCATATCATTGTCTACACTGACGCGAGAATCTCATTGAGGCTTCAAGTCTCTGGCTAATCCTAATTTGTAATATAGACTATGGTAACAGGATGAACCGTCCATAATCATTTCCAGTTTCCGGTCTTTTCTTTGCCACGTCTGGAGGTGATAATGTCTATTTCCATTTCTCCACATTGCTCTCTGTGTGGGCTCCATGTTGTGAGACATTATTGTCTTTCTGTAACATCTTGGGGGAACATGTCACCTAATTAATCATCGGGAAAAAAAGCCGGTTGTCTTTGTAACATCGCCGAACATCGGGGAGAATTTGTGTAAACAGCTGATTTTTAGTGCTGAGATAAACTTTTCATAAGTTGTGAAGCTTAGCCTGTGAAGCTTAGCCTGCTGCATAAGAATATAAGAATCTTTTATAAATGAGGCTCGTTGTGTTCACAGTCTGAAGGCATTAGTATGCAAGTCTGGAGTGTGACTGTGTGTGTGTGTGTGTGTGTGTGTGTGTGTGTGTGTGTGCGTGTGTGTGTGCGTGTGTGTGTGCGTGTGTGTGTGCGTGTGTGTGTGCGTGTGTGTGTGTGTGTGTGTGTGTGAAAGAGCGTGTGCTGTGTGTCTGTGTGTGCCCCAGGCCATGTGTTACTCTGCTACCGCTAATGAGCCCATTCACTCTGCAGCCCAATCTACTGAGCAACACACACACACACACACACACACACACACACACATATCCAGGGGGACGCTGGGACTAGAGATGCTGCGAGCGATCCACTGGCTATATCCCCCATGGAGAGCAACACACACACACACAAACTCTCACCCACACTCCTCACACCATCCATACAGACGCACACTTTTTATTTTTTTAATCCTTGCTCTGACAACCTCTCCCACATACCAATCGTTATTCTACTGCCACACACACTCGTACAACCACCCACCCTATCCATCCCACCCTGTGTATATTCAACTGTATCATTTTTATATTTCTGCTTGGTAATTTTGTTTAATCTTTGCGCTATCTGCTCCCCTGTATATCCTTTAGTGTATCTGTGTATCCTTTAGTGTATCCTATATTATACCATATGTTATGATGAGGAAAAGTACCTGGAGTTATGTAAATTCTGTCTTTTTATTCCAATTTATTTTAATAGTAATAGCATTAATTCATGACCGTGTGAGTCTGTGAGAAAATCTTTCAACTTGACAAAAAGTTGTGCTTGTCCTGAGGCTTTATGACTCCCAATGTATTCATACACAGAGACAATGGAAGAAGGAGGGTTCAGCCAGAGTGTTAGCACGCTCACATTGCTAGCAACTCACGTCTGTGGTGTCACTGTGTTGGACTCCTAAAAGACTTGAGTTTGTTTAAAATAAATACGCTACACACCTGGTCACTCAAGAAAGGAGCAGTTTATCAGTGTGTCTCGGTGACCGAGTGGCAATATACAGAAGCTAGCCGCAAACAAGTTAGCCATGAGCACTTAGCGCCAGGCAGTCACAAACATCCTCAAAGCTAGCTGGTCGTAAGCTAACTGTTAGTTAGCGGTAAGCTCTGTCATTTAGCTTACTGGCTTCATAGCTGGTTGCTAACTGGACAGTTCACACAATGTATTCCTTATTTGAACAAATAATGAACTAACCTTATTACAGCATTAGCTAGTGTGAATGTGTTGTTCACACTTGAGTGTTTACAGCTGTCATAATGTTTGTTTGGTCCAGAGAGACTGATGCTTTTTGAACTCCGTTATCTTAGGGTAAAGAAAGAAAATGCAGTCTCAGTCTTCTTTCAAGACTGTGACTGTGATAACCCAAAACAGGAAGGGTTTACTTCTTTATGTTCTGAGAGCCACCCTTACAATGCTTTTATACTTGTACTATATGCTAATAGAAGTTTGCTTGTTATTCAGTTTTTTATTGAGAATGATTTAGCTGCAGGAACGCAAACCTGCTGGGAAAATAAATCAGCTGTCTCTTTCGACTCCTCCTGCGATGTCAATAATCAGAGATGAATGTGCTTCCAATCACGATCATTAATACAACATGCTCAGGATGTCGGCAGGCTGGAAAACACGAGCAGGTTAAGCAGCATGGATGCAACCTGCCAGTCAGGTGAGTCAAGTGTGACACGAGTTCAAATGTGATGCACCTCTTCAAACAGCGTTGCTCCTGCTGCTGCCAGAGAGCATTACACTACATATGTAGCAATGGAAACCTATTATAGCCTTCCCCACAGTGCTGCCCGGGGCAAACACACACACACACACACACACACACACATACACAACCTGAAACACACACATTCCCACACTGCTGAATGGAACCCATCAGCAAATGTGCTTGTGAAAAAGTGAAAAAGTGTTATTTTTTACGATGAACCATCTACAACAGTGGTCACTAACTGGCGGACCGCGGTCCGGGTCCGGACCCAGACGTAGTTGTCTCTGGACCCTGGACCGAAAACTAATTATTATTACCGAATTATTAACTGTTGATGGATCGCTTCTATTTCACCGGCGCAGCTTTTCCTGCCTTTGCAGCTCTCATTCAGCGGTCCAGGAAACACTCACGACCAATCACACGCCTTGAAAATCCTGTCACTTGCCTACTCAACCAATCACATGTGTGTATGGCGTTAAGCCCCGCCCTCGACTCAAGTGAGATGTTCACACACACGGAGCGACAGGAGACTGAGAGACCGGATAGTTGGAAAAGTACGAGAGTCAGAGAAATGTGGACCGCTTATCTATATAATATCTATATATCTAAGCTAATCTTAAAGAGAGCCTTTAACAATGGATGGACTCTTTTATTCCCACAACCAGTTCAAGAGCAGTATGTCTCATGTTATATTATATATCAGCGATATTAAAAGCAGCGATGTGACATCACTTGACGCCCGAATAAACTGAATTTGAAGCTGCATGACAATTCAGTTAAATTCTTTCTAAAATTAAGGACTTTATTTATTAATGTAATTTATAGTCACATTTTTCAAAAGCTTTCTGTTTAAATCCAGCCTTTATTTTACTTGAAATAAGAGAAGATAATGTATCTATTATTATAGTATGTACTATTTATAATTCTTCCAGTTAAATTTGAAATCTGTAATAATAAATATTGTTTAGATGTTAATTCATTGTACTTTATTTTATTTGACAGTCAGTCGTTGACTACATACAGATGTTAATTCAACTGTTGGCTTTGTCAATATGTTTAGCACAAAATCATATAGTGCAAATTAGACATTATTGTGATGTTCCGGACCTTTGCATAAGGAACCTGTCTCAAACTGGACCTTGCAGAATTTTAGTTGAATACCCCTGATCTACAATAAACGATTAGACTTTGGCTGAATTAAGTCCTATTCACACGGGAGTAGTAGTAGCAAAGTCTATATTTTACTTAAATTTACTGACATTATATCAAAGGCTGTAATCATTTCCCAAAATGTTTTATCAAAAATGTATGCTTCATTTCATATTTGTTGGCGTTTAGCCGTTTAAAAACATTGAAAACATTTTCTCCACTCTCCTGCATGTGACTTATTTAATTAATGGGATAGTCCAGCAGGATTCTAACAGCACCATCAATTACTTTTATTTTACTACAATAACACAAAAACATGAGCAATAACGTCAGAAGGTATGACAACAGCCATTCAAAGCTTCATATCTTTGAACCTCTAAAATGACATTTGATGATTCTCGTCTATGTGACGTGTAACGAGATGGGCTTCCTCAGTTTGCCACCAAAAAAATCTGTCAGAACTTAATTCATAATTGCCAATGCAGCCTCCAAAATTATTGACCGGGAAAGAGGCAGACAGAAGGCATTGAGAAAACAAAAAGTCCACAAATTACTCAGACGCAGTACTACACTATTGGCAGAGCTAAAGATGGTAGCTAATCTGTGGTGGAATTTATACTTTGTCAAATTCTTCATTTTACAAATTATCCCACAACGATCTCTCCAATTATCACAAATTACTAGAAGACCCGAGGTAATACTAGTCCCATGTGATCAGGGTTTAACTTTGCTAATTGAAAAACCTTGACGATTAGTTATAAATGATTAAAGGATAGAAAACATGTTTCTGAGGATTGAGACACACACACACACACACACACACACACACACAAATACAAAGACAAACAATGTAAGCCGGTTTGGGTCTACTTCTGCATTGAGCTGTGCTGAATTAGGACCTTTCAGCATTTTGGAAATGGAATCATAATTTTCTGGCTCCACAGTTCCTCTCTTTGCCTGCGTGTAACCATGACGGCGGTCAGATGCTCCATGCTAGCTAACGGCTTTCAGCAGCACACTCGAGCTTTGCTATTCAGCACATTTCTCACCAACCTTCTCTTCGGTTTAACAGAGTATGGATGTAAATTAATCCATCCATCCATTATCTGAACCGCTTATCCTGTTTAGGGTCGCAGGGGATGTAAATGAATCTTAGCTCCAAAACAAACATAAACATATACATTTTACTTCAAAGCTGTTCAAAGTTACTAACATGTGGCCGGCTGTGGCTCATGGGGAGAGTGGCCGTCCTACAACTGCAAGGTTCACGGTTCGATCCCTCGTCTCCCCATAGTTCTCATGTCGAAGTGTCCTTGAGCAAGACACTGAACCCCGGGTGCCCACTGCTCCTAAATGGCTATGGATGGGTTAAATGCAGAGACAACATTGTATGTATATAAAATAAATGTAATTAAGTTTTGTTTATGTCGAGCAAACTCACCAAAAGGAAACAAGGAGAAGAAAACCTCCTCAGGGAAATAGTTAAAAATGAAAAGGGCAAGTCAAGCTAGCAAAGTGCATCCACACATACAAGAAGAAAATAGAGTTGCTCTGTTATAGAATATTTCTGTTTTTACAGTACATGAAAAAATATGTGCTTCCAAAACAATATATTAGCTCCTCTTTAGAAAATACTGGAAGAATAACGCTGAAACTGTTTTTCTGCCTCCCCACAAACATTCACCCTTTAAGAATGAAGAATAAGAACATTTTGAACCCGAGTTGGCTCTCCATTAGTTTAAAAGGTATCAAACCGTTTCAGATGAGTGTCATTGAATAAACAGTCTAATACGAGCTTTAATCTAATTAAGTTATGTCCACATAGCATTTCACAGGGCTTCACCGTATAATTCCCCGTAAATTGAACGGTATTCCTCCACTTCTGGTACAATTATGCACCAGTGCCTTGTTAGCGAGTCAAGAAGCCTCATACATTTGGTCGACTGCAATGGAGTAACTGCAATAATTTCATAAATCCCCTTAAGGCTCCCCGAATCATAGATTTACACGCACCTGTGAGTCGGGTAAACAAGCACACATGCAAGTGTGCATGCTGGAGTGTACACACACACACACAAGAGAGAGAGAGAGAGAGAGAGTGTGAGTGATTGAGAGAGAGACGGAGAGGAGAGATTGTAAAGCCAGCTGTGCAGCGGGAGGCCCTGCCAAGTGGAGGGCAGACGCAGCGAGCTGAAGGCAGACAATAAGATGACAGATGAACTCAGCCCAGATGGCTTCCACATCTTCACTTCACAATCCTGTAGCACTGCTTTAATTCAACATTTATTCTCACCCAGTTCCTCCGGCCGTTTCGAGAAGCCCCATCTACCTGTTATTTTCTCCAGCATGGTCCTCCCACCGCACTCCCTGTTGCGTCTTGTCCCTGCTGGCGTCACTTTACCTGAGCGGTGGCCCGTCTGGCTCCAAGCCAGCGGCTCCTTTTGTTTTTCAGAGGCTCGTCGGTTCAGTTTTCCTAGCAGAGGCAATCAAGGAGGAGGAATAAAAGCTGTAACTGTCTATTGTCTCTTGATTGGCCTTCTTACTTTCAATTCCTGCCGACTAATTAACAGCGACACGGTCCCAGCTGAACCGCGCAGTGTGACACAGATGGACCCGGGGAGGTTCAAAACGGCACATAATGATTGTAGGATCATTATGTCATGTATGAGGAATGAGACAGTACAGTACGTATACATAATTAATAGATCCAGGCAGTCGATATATTGTTGTATAAATAGGATCAGTAATTCATTCATCTCGGGCGAGGGCAGGTTGCCAGGTTTTCACAGTGCTGACACACGGAGACATTCACGCTTACATTCACACCTACGCGCCGTTTAGAGCTTCCAATTAACCCGCATGTCTTCGGGCTGTGGGAGGAAGCCAGAGAAAGCCCTCACTGACTCGAGCAGAACATGCAAACCCGACGCAGAGGGGCCAATCAGTCAAAACATGTTTCTTCTTTCTTATTATTATTATTATTATTATTATTGCATTCAAATATACGACTTTTCTGACAGAAGAGTAGAATCACACATTCATGTATGCAGGGCTGCAGCCAGGATTTTAGAAGTACTGAGGTCATGTCTCTTCCTAGCACAACCCCTCCCACCTAATTCACTCTTGACTCGCCACCAACCGAACAGAATCTCACATTTTATTTGACCATTTCATTTTCCGCAGCATTGTATCTCCTTTGATTTTGGTCCTAATGTAGGTTCAGACCTTTTCCACTGCACGATATGTCTGAGAATACTAAGCACCTTTTATTCTACTTAATTCTCATGCTTCGAGGCGGCCAGTCTCGTGAACACAATTTCTCCAGAACACCAAGAGGCAGTTTCTTCAAATTTTGATCAAATGTCCAAGGATGAACTGATTCAACTGTTGGAGGTCAAAGTTCAAGGTCACTGTGACCTCAAAATTTGGCGCGGACATCAACTTGGATAAACCGATCAGAATTTGGTGGTCAAAGGTCACTGTAACATCACAAAAACATTTTTTTGCCCATAACTCAACAATACATGTGCTAATTATGACAATTTCATATGAATGTCATAAATTAAAGGATACAATGAAGGAGTGATGACATGTTGTACAAACATGGATGTAAAGTAACAGGAGTGGTTGGCGAAGGCATACAACAGCAGGGCAGAAATTATATAAAATGGACTAAACTGTCAAAAATATCTGAATTTGCCTTGAAAATCCCACGTGTGACATGTTAGAATCCTAAAGTGAGGACTCAACCTCAATCATAGTGGCCTGTAAGTGTGTTGCATTAAAGCTATCGTGCTCAAAACCCGCTGGAAATAAACACGGAAAAAGACAAAGAAAGAAACGTGTA